>OX376697.1:46008755-46475368 GCA_947389925.1 Coelopa pilipes | reverse complement strand
GATGTGCTTCTGATAATAGTAATAGTTTTAAGTCAATTGTATTGTAGGGAAGAAATTTCTACGCACAATTTTTATATATGTATTAACGAAGATGATGATCAAGATGAGAACAGCTTATTTCAACCAACTTAATTTTGAATATTTTTTAAATTTAACCTTTAAATTTAAGCGTTTAAATTCTAGTTATATGTCAAAATTCATGAAATATGTATTTAAATTTTAAGTAAAACGAATTCATGTAATAATCTAATGATCCGCAATGTACAACACCCACAACCACTCCCCTGTCCCACACCAAAGCGACCCGATCCGGGCCGCCTCAAATAGAACCATTATCAAAACTGTTTTAAGTTTTAACGTTTCAAGTTTTACTGAATGTAAATCTACATCACACATTGGCTACAACAGCAAATATTCGATGACCAAACATAACCAACAAGAAAATAGCGAAAAGTTCACAATACAATGTTTTAAGCTTATCAAACCTATATCTATAGTAATATAATGTTATTCTGTAATTATAAATTATTTATAAAGCATTTAGCTTTTAAGTTACTTTATTATGATTTAGCACATAAAAAAAAAAAAAAACAAGCCAACAACGGAAAAATAATGAAGATTATTTCAAATGAAAATATATGAGAAATAATTTGGAAAAAAATTGATTCGAGTTTTCTTTGTCTGAATTCATTTAATTATTGCCTTCTACTTAAAGACCGTGATCTAAATTGTTTGGGAGGTAATTTCACTAAACCTCTGGAATACTTTTTGAAAACATTTAGTGGAAGCAAAAACACTCATTTATAAGACAATTGAAATTTCAAGTGTTGCATCCCTGGCTTAGAGCGACAGGGTGGATCGCATTGAGTTTGTGGAACCTGCGGCCACCTTCTACATTTCTGTCAAATATGCGCGCCTAATCTTTGTTTTCATTAGGAACGAAAATTGCTTGGAGGTAATTTTAATTTCGAAACTTCTTCGAGAGCGCAGGCGACAAATTTGAAAATAATGGATTTCCGACGCAAGAGTCGGCAGCGCATCGAACGGAAGCCGGAATTTGAGAACCTCGAGCACCAGTATCCGCACAATGTGACTCTCTACCGACTGCCGCCCATCGAAGACATCAAGATCCAAGAGTTCGAGGACTTGGCCCTCGAGCGCCTGAAGGTGCTGCGCATCTTCGAGCAGGCTAGCTCCAAGGCTTTGCGCTTCCTCTCCGACGACTGGAAGGAGTACGTCAATGCGGAACTGACTCGCGAAGGCGTCCGTGGTTATCTGCGGCTCTGCACCGCCGGCACCGGGGCGCCGAGTGCCACCGGCGGAAAACGTGAGTTCGACTTGCAGGCCAGGCGCAGGGATTACATTTCGCACTTCATACTCAGACTTGCATATTGCCGCACGGAGGATCTTCGACGGTAAATGGACATAATTTCTCATTAAAATATCACCTAATTCATTCGTTTTCGCACCTTTGGTAGATGGTTTCTCACACGCGAGATGGAACTGTTCAAGTACAAGTTCTCAGCTCTGACAAGCGCCGAGATTAAGCAGTTTCTGGACATCAATAAACTCAATTACATCCCACTCTCCGAAGAACAAAAGAACGAGGTGAAAGATGGTCTCTACGAGAGCACCATGGGTCAGAGTGTGGCGAAGATCGAATTACTGGACTTTTACAAGGTTCCTTTCACACAAGTGCTCGACTTGGTGCGTTCTCGACGATGTTACCTGAAAGATGGCTTTGCCTATGTCAACACACATGATTTCGTCTCGATTGTGGCCGTGACGCATTTGAATGAAATCGAACATGGTCTACAATCTGCACAACGACTCATACGCGAAGTAGAGACTGACGAACGTCTCTTTCATTTGCTGAAATCGTTGCACACCTCGTACACTGGAAAGGATTACACGCTCAGCAAAGAAGCCAGCGTTCCAATTGAATCACTCGATCAGTTGTCAAAGAAATCCTACCCGTTATGTATGCGCGCGTGTCATGATCATCTAAGAGCCAATCATCATTTGAAGCATTCGGGACGCATGCAGTACGGCCTGTTTCTGAAAGGGATCGGAGTGACTTTGGAGGATTCAATTCGTTTCTGGCGAGAAGAATTCACCAAAAAGATGGATGCTGACAAATTTGCAAAGAGCTACGAGTACAATATACACCACAACTATGGCAAAAAGGGCTCCATGATCAACTACACGCCCTATTCATGTCTTAAAATCATTCAAGAAAACGTTGTGCCCGGAGATGCCCATGGCTGTCCTTACAAACTGTACGATCAACAAACACTCAAGGCCAAGCTGGTAGCTAATGGTTTGGGCGCCGCTCACGTGCAAGAGGTAATGGGATATGTGACCAAGGGACACTATCAACTCGCTTGCGGAAAATATTTCCAAATCACTCACGAGTCCCCGGGAGAGATAGCCATCAACCATCCAAATCAGTACTTTGAAGAAAGTCAGATATTGATGGGAAATCGTGCTGCAAAAACCGGAGCATCAGGGACTGGAGGTGCTGTGGTTCGGAAAGGTGTGAAACGCAGTGCTAACGACACGTCATCGCTGATAAACGCCGATGATGACGACGAATTGTGGAACATTGCCGAGACACAAGAGAGCGCTTACATGAGTCAGGAGGCTGAAAAGACTGCTTGGGATGAGGACCTTGATCTAACAGCCATCGAATGCTAAGCATATACTTTAGATTTATTTAAATAATTTTTAATTTAATACTACTTGTAGTTTTTGTATCGAAAGAAAGATTTAATAGAATCTATATATATATATAAAAAAAATTGTATATTTTCATTTTGAATTTTTCTTATACTTCCTTATTTAAAGTAAAATAAAAAAAAAATATATATATATATATTCAGATTCAGCATGTAATAAATGAAAAGAGAAATGAAATGCATAGCGAATATATTCTATTCAATCAAATTTGAATTTTATGTGACTTCTATAATCTTTAGCTTCAATAACGATCTCTACGATAACCTCCTCGTCCACGTCCACCGCGTCCGAAACTGTTGAACTTGCCATTTTCGTCACCGCGTCGATCCTTCATTGATTTGAATCGCGATGCCATTTCGCGTAACTCTTCCGGCACCTCCTGCTGGGCCTCTTTCAAAATGTCAATCAGCTCGGCAGCTATGGCCCAATCTGTGCGAGTTATGTAGCTGATGGAGGTGCCCAGGCGACCGGCGCGTCCAGTACGACCGACGCGGTGCACGTACTCCTCGATATTACGCGGAAAATCGAAATTTATGACGTGACTGAGAACGGATATCGTATTTAACGATAGTTAACGATAGGATACGTACTGAAAACTTACGTAATATCTTCAATGTCTAATCCCCTGGAAGCGACATCAGTGGCAATCAAGATTTTCACATCTCCAGAGGTAATGTCTGCTATGGCTTGTTCACGGTCCGACTGGAAAGAGAGTTTAAGGCAAATGTTATGTCCTTAATAGAAATATATGGAATCTCTTTTATTTACTTGTTCACGAGATCCATGAATACACTGGCATAGGAATCCCTCCAGAGTCAGATCACTAGAAAGATCGTCGGCACGTGTCTTCTTACCACAGAAAACAATGACCTTGTCATCAGGCTTCATGCGCTTTATAAATCGTTTAATCTTGTGTACATAATAAATCATATATAAAAATGGGATTCATAAAAGGTCAAACAGTCACAAACATTGTAAAACTTGTCGTTCTCATCCATGATTTCGATAATCTGCTCTACGGTATGCGTTGCTGCTAAATCTAAGGATCCAACGCATACTTGAATCGGATTATTCATGTAGCTCTGCGCCAGACGTCGTACTCCCGGTGGCCAAGTGGCGCTCGTCATCACAGTCTGACGATCAGGGCGAATATCTAAAAGAATCTTCCGAATTTGTGGCTCGAAACCCATGTCCAGCATCCGGTCTGCCTCATCGAGCACCAAATAGGTCACACTTGCCACATCAATGACATTCGCCTGAATGAGATCATTTAGACGACCTGGAGTGCAGATTATTATCTCAGTACCACGCTCCACATCGCAAATTTGTTCACGGCGACTACCGCCACCGTAAACACAAACACTATTATAAGGGAAAATGCAATGAAATCACCACATCTGGAATGAAAATGACTCATGTACTTACGCTTTCATGCCGCGGAAAGAGTACTTATTAACCTCCTTTTCAATTTGTAGTGCCAGTTCGCGAGTTGGTGCAATCACCAATACATTCGGACCGCCTCGTTCAGAACGTGGTGTGCTCTGGTACTCAGTATGTATCATGGCTGGCAACAGGAAGGCGAGAGTCTTTCCAGTGCCAGTTTGTGCGATGCCAATTAAATCCTCACCCTTCAGAAGAACGGGCCAAGCTTGGGCTTGAATAGGTGAGGGCTTCGTAAAGTTCTGCTTGAAAAAATTATCATTTATAACTTTGGTTTTTATTGAAAATAAGTATTGTAACCTGTTTTTGTATTTCCGCGAGAAGATCAGGATATGCTTTAAAGCAGTGCTCAAACTTCCATATTGGATTTGGGATATCGTCTTCTGGATTCGTGCCTTCCTTTTGCTCAAATACACGAGCTACTGTGGTGTTATTGTTCTCGACACGTATGCGTTCTACTTCTTCCGGTAGTAAGTTTGCCACCTCGATGGCTTCCTTATAGAAATTCTTTTTAAGCGGGGGACATGCCGCCCATCGTTTAGCGCGTTCTTGTTCGGCCTTTTTGTTTACATTTTCCCAATCAATTACTCCACTGGGACTGTCATCCTCTGGAGTTTCTGCTGATCCAGAGTAATAGTCGTTATATCCGTTACGTCCGTTGTTGCTTCGATCGTAGTTGTCTCGCTCGTAGTAGTTTTTCCTGTAGTTACTTCTATAGTTGCCGCGGCCAAAGTTACCACGAAAGTTGCGACCATTGTATCGTCCATTGTTACGGCCATCGTAACGTCCATTGTTACGGTCATCGTAGCGTCCATTGTTGCGATCATCGTAACGTCCATTGTGGCGGTCATCGTAACGTCCATTGCAACGGTCATCGTAGCGCCCATTGTTACGATCATCGTAACGCCCATTGTTACGGTCATGTGAATAGTGGTCCTGTCGCTGGTTGTATGATGAACCTCCACCACTTCGTCGAGCCTGCCAACCATCATTTGAACGACGGTAATCTTCGTCACCACCACCTCGTTGCTCTGCAGTTATAGCGTTCTCGATTTGCTTCTGAATAAATTGCACGGCATCGCTGACATTGCCCCGAGAATTGCCCGAAATTGTGGCTACTTTGCGCCTTTTGTCAAGGTCAACGCGTACATTGTAGTCGGTTTGAATGCGTTGAATATTGGATCCCGCACGCCCTATGATCATTCCCATATGCTCCTGACGTATATCAAGTTGTTCATTAAAGTCTAAAACTTCTCTATCGCGTCTAGAATTCGATTCTCGACCATCGTGCTCCTCCCAGTCCTGGTTGTGACGGTTGCTTCTGTAACCAGAGCGATCATTCCTGTAACCTCGTTCCTCGTGGGATCTCTCGTATCGACCACGACCGCTTCTACCGGTGTCGTACTCCGTCTCGTATTCCCAATCCTCATCACAACTAGCCATGGCGTAATATTATGCGCCTGGAATTCAATTAAAGTTTTTTCACAAGCGAGAAAATTTATTCGAACAGATTATCAAACAACGTTAATATTTTATATCCGTAAAAATCCGCACGTCAGAAAAACAGTAAAATTGCAAAAACTTTTTCGAGATGTACGAAAAAAAGTAACTTCGGAAGTGTTCAGAACAGTAAACAGCATTGCACTTTCAATTGTATATTCTTGAATTCAATTTTTTCTAAAGGTATCAAATTTTTTTTTTTTTTCAATAAATTAATATGTTAATTATAGTTTAAAATTATTATTAATTATTAATTATTATAAAATTCAATTATGAAGATAAATAATATTAGAATTTAAAAAATAAGAATGGAATAAAAGATTGGAATTTAGATACTTTGCAGAGTACACTGCATTATCGATGCTTGAATGCACCATTGACAGATGCAATTAGCCTGACTTCTGCAGCTGGTAACTCTGCGAACAGTGAACAGCAAATTCAGTTCTGCGTCGACCAACCTTTTTGTGCGTGCATCGCAGTAATTTTCGTGGAATTATCGTAAAATTATGCAATTTAGGTCCCAAAATAAACTAATTTTTTTATCAAAATCTTAAAATTAAATTCTAAAGAGCTATTTTTTTACTGTGATTTATAAATACGAGTGAAATATAGGCTGAAAACCGTGAATAAAATTTGGGTTCTGCATTTTTTCAAACAAAAGATTTTTTCAGCTGCCAATACGATTAAAAAAGGAAACAAAAAACGAAGTGATGCTGCAGAAGTTGTCAGAGTGAAATAGAGCCCCTGATATAAGCATGTGTACTCTCTCTGACTTGTGATTGGCCGGCGGGGGAAAATTGATTCAAGCCGATAGCTGCGTTCAATGCCGTCAAATCAAAGAAGTTACGGAAACTTACCAACAAATCGAAGCAGAAACAGAAAGGCAAAAAGCAGCAGTAGCGAAGGTGAATGATTAGAGAACAAAGAGGAAGAAAACCAAGCGAAACGATAAACAAAAATAAAATAAACGAACGAACGAGCGGACGAAGAGTGGAACTCAAAATGCTCAGCTCCTCATCGCTGCGCTGAAACATCCAGTGAGTTCGCGAGTGTGTGTGCGTGTGTGTATCAAACATTGAAGTCGCAGTCGTTGGGAAAATGAAAATGGCGTTCGCTGCCTGTCTCTCTGTGTCCGTATCGAAACGAGTTTCTGATGGATTTGGACATTTTTTCTAGTCCAGCATTTAAAAAAATAAATAAACTCTGTTTGAATTTCGCATCGCAACATCAATAAATATCAGAAATGCATTTATAAAATTGTGATTGTGCAATTGTGGGGCGCTGAGGAAGAAACTTCAGTTTTGGGCAGCGAAAAGGTTTTAATTACAACAAAAGCAAAGCAGCGAAGAGAAAAAGGATAATCGGAGAAGTGTATATGTGTATGTGTGTGTTTCTCCAGTGGGGTGGTGACGAATAATAATTTCACTTGAATACCCAAGTGAAAAAGAACCTAAAGTACGAACACTTTAATTTTTCCAAACAGAACCAGACAAAATGCCCAGCGCTTCGTTCACGTCCTCCAGATCGTACGTGCGCCGTTCACGACGGAAAGGAGCAAATCGCATTGCTCTTCCAAGCAGAGCCACCGGTATGCAAACATTGTAGAAATTTCCAGTTCCATGAAAATGTCATTACGATTGTAATTAATTTTCAGGAAATATTTTAGAACCTCTTCTGCAAAATATGCCCACGATTGGCTCCTCCTCATCGGCGGCGACATCTGTGGGAGGAGGTACGAATGTCATCTCACCTGGGGGTTCAAGCGCTTCAGCTACAAACTCAAGTGGTGCGGCATCAACGTCAACACGTGCAACATTTCAAAATACAGGTGCCTCCACCTCATCTGCAGCTGCAGCCGCTGCGTCGACTTCAACATCAGCGTCTACAACTTCCAATCTGCCATCATCTTCATTGTCATCATCATCATCATCACATTCAACCCAGTCGCCACCTGTAGTTGCAACCACGTCCGCTGCAGCAGCTGCTGCTGGTTCAGCATTAGAATCTATACCTTATGATTCATCTGCAGCATCGTGTTCTCAAGCAAGTGGTGCGACATCAGGCTCAGTCGCGTCTAGTGCAACCGGCGCCACATGCTCATACACAGCCACATCGTCAAATTTCTTGTCAGTCTCAAGCAATAGTCCAGGAAGCGTTGCTCACAGTTCCGTGACTGCATCCTCAAATGTTCATTACATGGACACAGATTCTCCAAATAATTGCACAGGTACAATAAATAACAAATTTTGATGATTTCGTTCGTTCACGTTATGTTAATTTTTCAGGTGCCACAAATTCCTTTAGTAGTTCTGTTGTAGGAGGTGCAAGTAGTTCAGGAGGTAAATCATCATCATTCGATTTCTGCAGAAAATATATTATATATTTTACTTTATTTAGGATGTATCTCTTCTTCATCATCAGCTTCAGTTTCATCTGGTTGTTGTCATCAATCTCCGTATGACCTGCGTCGTAAAATACCCTCAAACAGTCATGAGCAATGGTGCAATGCGTCATCTAACCTTGCTGCTAGTACTTCTGTTTCATCGATAAGTCCTCCCTGCAGTTCCGGAGCATCAAATAGTTCTACTGCTTCGTGCTCCTCTACATCATCATCATCGTCATCGTCGACATCTTCATCATCATCCTCGTCATCTGCCATTGTTATAGCGCCATCAACCAGTGCCACATTCCCAGTGAATAATGCCCCTCCTTCTGGTGCACCCTTAGCCCCACCCACTGTGCACAGTTCCGTTCCGCAGCAACATTGTAGTGCTCTACCCATCGGCGGAATTGCAGCCACCGAAGACAACAATTTTATGTTACCTGCAAGGAAACGTTCACGACGTCTATATGCTCAAAGTGTAGATTCAACTTCACTATCAGCTGGCAGTTCAAGTGCCAATACAGGACCCACTGCAGCTCAGTACCTGCAATATGAAATGCCAGATGAGGTACTCTTGGCAATTTTTTCGTATCTTTTGGAGCAGGATCTGTGTCGGTTAGCATTAGTTTGTAAGCGATTCAACACAATCGCAAATGATACCGAATTATGGAAAAGCTTGTATCAGTCTGTCTTCGAGTATGATATGCCACTTTTTAGTTCGGAACTTTGCAAATTTGTATTTGAAAAGCCTGAAGAGACTGAATACGCCAATCCATGGAAGGAGAGTTTTCGTCAACTTTACCGTGGTGTGCATGTGCGCCCGGGATATCAGGTAATTCCTCCATTTCTTATTTTTGAACTAATTATAACTAGTTGTGTGTAATATTTTAGGATAAGAAGTATCCAGGACGAAGTATTGTATTCTTTAATACTATACAAGCAGCTTTAGATTATCCCGAAGATCGTGCAGCAGCAGCTGCTGCATCTGGTAGTTCTATGTCAGCAGGCATTTCTAGCATTTCTTCCGGCAACTCAAATATTGTTGGAAATCTATACGATGATAACATGTTACCCATAGAGCACCCGGGTCCTTTGATTTTCCTGCATGCCGGTCACTACAAGGGAGAATACCTTTTCATAGACTCTGATGTTGCGCTCATTGGTGCCGCTCCCGGCAATGTTGCTGAATCCGTCATTCTTGAGCGTGAAGCTGGCTCAACCGTGATGTTTGTCGAAGGAGCCAAGTACGCATATGTAGGCTACTTAACGTTAAAGTTCTCGCCAGATGTGACATCAACTGTGTCACACCACAAACATTATTGTTTGGATATTGGGGAGAATTGTTCACCCACAGTTGACAATTGCATTATTCGCAGTTCATCGGTAGTGGGAGCAGCAGTTTGCGTAGGTGGTGTTAATGCGAACCCAGTTATACGTAACTGTGACATTAGTGATTGCGAAAACGTGGGTCTATATATTACGGACTATGCACAAGGCACTTACGAGCACAACGAAATCAGTCGTAATGCATTGGCTGGTATATGGGTGAAAAATTTCGCTAGTCCTATAATGCGGGAGAACCACATACACCACGGACGAGATGTGGGAATCTTTACTTTCGAAAATGGAATGGTATGCAATTCTTTGATACTTGATGGAGTAGTATTTCATATTTTTACATTCGATTATCATTATAGGGATATTTTGAAAAGAATGATATACACAACAATCGTATTGCTGGCTTTGAGGTGAAGGCTGGCGCAAATCCTACAGTTGTAAAATGTGAAATTCATCACGGACAAACAGGAGGCATTTATGTGCATGAAAATGGATTGGGGCAGTTTATTGAGAACCGAATACATTCCAATAATTTTGCCGGTTCGTATTATAAGTAAATTGTAATTTTTGAATTATTTGCTAATGTAAATGTCTTCGGTTTTAGGAGTATGGATAACATCGAATAGCAATCCTACCATTCGCAAGAATGAAATCTACAATGGTCATCAAGGTGGAGTTTATATATTTGGAGAGGGACGTGGTTTAATCGAGCATAACAACATCTACGGCAATGCCTTGGCAGGCATTCAAATCCGCACAAACAGTGATCCTATAGTGCGACATAATAAAATTCATCACGGACAACATGGCGGTATTTATGTACATGAGAAAGGACAGGGTTTAATTGAGGAAAACGAGGTTTACTCGAATACCTTGGCTGGGGTTTGGATAACAACGGGCAGCACCCCAGTTTTACGACGAAATCGTATACATTCGGGCAAGCAGGTGAGCTGTGTAACACTTTATGAATTAGATCATGAAATAATAATAAATGGTTACTAGGTTGGAGTTTACTTTTACGATAATGGTCATGGAAAATTGGAAGACAACGACATATTTAATCATCTTTATTCTGGTGTACAAATACGCACTGGTAGCAATCCGGTGATTCGGGGCAATAAAATCTGGGGTGGACAAAATGGAGGTGTTCTTGTTTACAATGGAGGTCTCGGATTGCTTGAGCAAAATGAAATTTTTGACAATGCCATGGCTGGAGTTTGGATAAAAACAGATTCAAATCCTACGCTTAAGCGAAATAAAATATATGATGGTCGTGATGGAGGCATTTGCATATTCAATGGAGGAAAAGGTATTCTTGAAGAGAATGACATTTTCCGTAACACCCAAGCGGGAGTTCTCATATCAACACAATCGCACCCGATTTTGCGACGCAATCGTATTTACGACGGACAAGCAGCTGGTGTCGAAATAACAAACAACGCTACTGCAACTTTAGAACATAATCAAATATTTAAAAATAAATTTGGAGGTCTCTGCTTAGCCAGTGGAGTGCAACCAATTACGCGTGGTAACAATATTTTCAACAACGAAGATGAAGTGGAGAAAGCTGTCTCTGGTGGACAATGTTTGTACAAAATCAGTAGTTATACATCGTTCCCAATGCATGATTTTTACCGCTGTCAAACTTGCAATACGACTGATCGTAATGCGATTTGTGTAAACTGTATTAAGAACTGTCACGCAGGACATGATGTGGAGTTTATAAGACATGACAGGTGAGTTAACTTAGGATTAGTTATGAAATAAACCAATAAAAATTGTATTTATTTGCAAAGGTTCTTCTGTGATTGTGGTGCTGGCACCCTATCAAACCAATGTCAGTTGCAGGGAGAACCTACACAGGACACAGACACTCTATATGATTCAGCAGCACCAATGGAGTCCCACACTCTAATGGTAAATTAGAAAAATCATGTGATAGATGGAATTTGAAAGACCACTATCACAAGAAAAAGCAAACATGTTAGTTGTTTGTTAACAAATAGGCATGAAATTAACATCCGAAACCGAAAAATTGAAATCAATGTCAACGTTTCGTGAAGTATTTACGTAGATTTATTTACTAAACTACAAACAATAATGTCTATAACTAGAAGATATTTATGGAGTATTAATCCATTTCATATATAAAAACACACAGTAATTCTAACTTACAGAGAATAACTTATAATTTAGGTTATTTTAACAGATTTTATAATGGAATATATATCAGAATCAAGTATAAAATTGAATGAAATTGATAGATGAAGAACTATCGAAGTATCTCGATCTATTCGATTGTCACATATTTCTATCTGAAATCTATTTTCATTACTTCTACAATTGACTTGAATATTAGCAACTCACGGCACTTTTGTTTAAATTAACAAAGATAAAATGTATGAAACTCTTAGCTCAAATATGAATGTAAATATATTTTCTTTTTTGTATATATTAACCAATCTTCTTATTAATGTTAAAAATGTGCAATCATGATTTATTACTTCGAAACTAAGTTCAACTCAGTTAAATGCTCACAAAGAATGCATGCGAATGCGATTTGAATGTGTCACAAAAAGGGAGGGTGATGGAGAAATTTTAAACGAAATACAAATCGAGACAATTCAAGACAAAACCAGTGAGAAGCTTATAATGCCCTAATAAGAGGATATGGCTTCAACAAATGATAGTCATTGTGAATATAAGAACTTGCACCGATCATCCCACAATAGATTTAAATTTAATTTCAATTACAAGTATAAGTAATTTTACTGTATTCAATTATTTTTAAAACATTGTAGTTTTAAAACGACACAAGCAATTGTAAGTATTAAAGTATAGAATCTACTGTAAGTAATGATACTCTAGCATTTGAACTAATTTAATTGAATTTAGGATGTTAACGGACATACAAAAAAATCAATAAACGATTACTTTAGGACTATTATTATTAAAATTGAGACAACGTCACTTGCTGAATAGAGCTGCGGTGCAACAATGGCAGGAATATTTCGCATCAATATCAAATACAATTCGATGACGACACTTAGAATTCCTGCCATAATCGCTGCACGTACAATTAATGAGCATTTTATACAATAACAAATCTATGTGTCATTTAGTAGTAATGTAAAGCTTTCTTTTAATATATAGAAAATATGTATGTATATGCTAATAGATTTTTATGCTTATCGTTTGTTTAATTTTTCTTCGATCTATATGCGTAATGTACCCTGCCATTTGTCTACATTTCTAATCAACACATTCATTCTACTCAACGCCTAAAGCTTAGCTTCTTTCTTTTTAATACTATTCTATTCTAAAGTTGAGTTTTGTAACAATAGTTTAATCTCTTGGCTAAGTTTTTTTCTAATGATATAGAATAAATGCAAAGTAACTAGTATTCTAATTTATAAACTTTGACTAATTAATAGATTTATTATTTTAAACGTAACACACGACATACAATAAACATATTTACTATATTTGTAGCGCGTTTTAATACACAGACAACATATATAAATATATGTATTAATAATATTTTAAGTGACAATTCTTATACTAATGGATGAGGAAGGAAACCAATATCACACCAATTTCTGAAGTGATTTCAAATAGCAATTATTTCCCTAGACTACAATGATTAATAATATGCGAAATACAAACAAAAACATAAATAATCTCACAATAAATATGAATGTGTTACACGAATATATAAGATCGATATAGAAATAAACAATATATACAACAAAATATAAAAACGGTGCAAACTGTTGACTTTTATTTAAATATATTGTGGTTTAATATTTGGGTTTATGGGGACGGAACGACGCTTTCATTAAAATTATGGGCAATTAAAGATAATCGAAAAATCAAACTGAAGCACTTACTGTGTAGTGAACTCCAGCTGATTTGATAACTGGGAAAAACGAATGATTTGCGTTGTGTGAAAGACGACAGCATTTGATAAACCCATATTTAGAACGTGATCTACAATATTCACTTTTACTTACATCAGAATTTAATTTAGTTCAGCTGATTCGCGCACCGAGCAGATTTTCAAATTATTCGTAAGAAAATAACTGTTTCGAGTTAACTGTCAATGTTATTCGTTTTGCAGTGATTGACAGCAATAGGATCGTAGTGAACACTTCCCTAACGCTCATTCTTCGGCGAAGAAAAATATTTAATTTTTATCAAAAAGGTGATTTTTTTTTAAATCTCAAAGTTTCTTACCAAGAGTTATTATTTTTCGTTGGTTAACTTCCAGTGGAATATAATTTATTTACGTTTTTTGAAAGCTGGCAACACTGTGCGTAAATAAAAGCAACAACGTCAACAGCAGCACCCGAGCTGACGAAGTGAATTCTGTGACAACATCGTATTGCATCGATTTGTTAGCTATACTGAAATAGTAAATAATTGAGTGATAATCGCGCGGAAAGAAAGTATAAATTATTTGGGAGAAAAGCGGACACTGCGGGACATGCACCAGCTCTGAGTGCTTTCCAGTAAAATGTCCTTTTTCGCCCACGGAGGAGATTTGGTCAATCTGAATGTGGGAGGCCAAAGGTTTGTTGTTATTGTGATGGAATTCGTCTAATGCTTATCTGGGTGTCCGTTTTGTGGTTGATTCTTTGTTCTGGAAATAGTCTATTATCGCATCTTCATTGCATTTCAGATTCTCAACGTCGCGTCAAACGTTGACGTGGATACCCGACACATTCTTCACAGCCCTCCTCAGCGGACGCATCTCCAGTTTGCGCGATGAGAACGGTGCGATTTTCATCGATCGAGACCCAGCGCTTTTCTCCATCATTCTTAATTACTTGCGCACCAAGGACATCGACATAAAGAACTGCGAAATACGGGCTCTGCGCCACGAGTCAGAGTACTATGGCATTACACCCTTGGTCAAACGTCTTATGCTGTGCGAAGACTTAAATCACTCTTCATGCGGGGATGTGCTTTTTTACGGCTTCCTTGCACCGCCCGCTTTGCCGCCGAACGATTCACTGACCAGCGGAGTCGCTTCTGTGGGAGTGAGTGGGGGCGGGGCTGGGGCAGGAGGGACCACGGGTGATGCTGGCAGCACATCATCAGCACCTTGCTCTTCATCGGCCTCGTCAAGTGCTTCGTGCAATAGTTCTAGCAGCGGGGTTGGAACTGCTGTGGATCCTTGCCAGCCTTCGACATCTTCTGGAATTATTTCTGGTTCCACGAATGCTCGCCCGGGTTCTATGGTTCGAGTGCCGGAGACATCCGCGTCGACTTCGCGGCATGCCACGCACTCGCGAAACTCCTCATGGGATTTGCGGTCGGGTCGTCAGGATGTGCGTCCATGGACTAATAATTCTGGTCACTCACGCACAGCTTCTTTGGATCTCATGCGTCATTCACGCAACTCTTCTGCGGACCTGAATAAACTAATTAAGAATGATGTCGGTCTTGTCTTCAGTCCTACACTCACATCGAATTGGATGGACCCGTTGCGGGTGCAGATTATCAAGGCACATCAGAGCTGGATAGCGGTAGCCCATGCACATTTCGTTACATGTTACCGTGTTAAAGACTCTAGCGGTTGGCAATTGATTTTTACCTCGCCACATATTGATTCGACCATTGAACGGATTGCTATCAATTCCAAGGTATAACAACTCGATGGTAGTTAATTGTTCACATAATACTATAAAACTTCTATTAGGTGAACATGTCGACGGCAGAAACGATTCCGAACAAGATGATTGCTATATCATACGGTAGTCAAATCAGACTCTGGAGTATTCACGAGGGTGGAAACAAAACGGACATTGGTATTTTCAACTTGAACTTGCGCGTGGAGTATCTGTTTTTCATCGGGAGCCAATTGGTGGCGCTATCATCGTCCGGCAAGATCGGCGTTTGGCATGCAATGACCCAGCACTGGCAGATTCAGGACCTGGTACCAATTTTATCGTTTGATTCGGCCGGCTCTTTCCTCCTTTTGGGTTGTAACAACGGCTCCATTTACTATATTGGTAAAGTGGATTACAAATCAAGCATTGTTTTATTTCTTACAGTTTGTTATGTTGTAGATATGCAAAAGTTTCCGTTACGCATGAAGGATAACGACTTGCTTGTGACTGAGCTTTACAAGGATCCGGCTTCAGATCCAATCACGGCTATATCCGTTTACCTAACTCCGAAAACCGCAAGCATTTGTGGTAATTGGATTGAAATTGCATACGGCACTAAATCCGGAGCAGTTCGTATAATTGTGCAACATCCGGAGACGGCTGGTCATGGACCACATTTGTTTGAGACTTTTATTGTGCATCAGAGTCCCGTGACAAAGGTGACTTTGTCGGAAAAGTATTTAGTTTCGGTCTGCAGCGAATACCATCATGTGCGCACTTGGAGTGTGACTCGGTTCCGTGGCATGCTCTCTACGCTTCCCGGCTCCACGCCGGAAGCTTCTTTCAAAATAGTTTCTCTGGAGGCTACCGATATCCACTATAGTTACGTAGCTGGAAACGACTTTGGTCCTTATGGTGACTACGACGAGCAGATATTCGTGCAAAAAGTTGTGCCTGAAACAGATCAGCTTTACGTGCGACTAGCCTCAAACGGCGATCGTGTGTGTGTTATTAAATCCGTTGATGGATCAACAATAACATCGTTCTGTGTACACGAATGCGAGGGACCATCGCGAATGGGGTCTCGCTTTATTCTCACTGGCCACTGCAATGGGGCCATTCAAATGTGGGACTTGACAACGGCATTTGCGCGCTTCTCGAATCATCAGCCACAGCAGAAAACCTCCGGCGGACCCGACACCAATGAGCTGCTCCGCCTACTTGACCAGTGTGAAATCAGCAATAGCCACTGCTCAACGCCTTGTATGTCGCCATGTCTTTCAGCTGTGGGAGGAGTGGCAAATGCCACGCTAGCGCGCATGAAAGCGAGTAACATTGCGCTGCTCAATAACTTGCAACACCAGCAGCAACAACAGCAGCAGCAACCTCAGCAGCAACTCGGCGGCAATGGCAATAATAGCGAATGATGATGAAATGCGGTGGCGGCGAATGTGGCGCTGGTCGGGCGTATTTCTTCACTTCTTACATTTAGATTAGCTTTAGAGTATTTTTGCAAACTTTTAAACATAATTCTCTCTTTGATTATTTACCTATGCATTCTGCGATATACATCAACAACAACCCATCGCGAGGGACCTTGAGAAGGTTTGCCGCCTTCCCGAAATTCACAAAACTTTTTTATTATTGCAATTATTATCGAAAATTATATGAAATTTTATTGTTTGTCAACTTTATGTATGTCGATTTAATTGTTAATTTTAAATAAATATTTAAATGTTTATATTTTTAACGGTTTCTGTTGATTATTTTGTGGGCGTTGGAGTTCTGGAAGGAGTGGTTCAGATAATTAAAAAAAATGGTTTTTGAGATTGTTTATTACATCGCAAGTAATAAAAGCTTAATGGTATAATCCAATATTACAGGCAACCTATAAAGAATTGGAAATAAAACAAAATATTAAGTTAAAATTGCATTATTATACATTATACAGTTGACGTGAAGTTTTCTTCGAACGGCTTCGATGAGGCTTAAAACTAGAGCAAAACGCCTAAAATACTCGCAAACCTTAAGAGAGTAAATTTTTATATAAATATGTTGATAAAATTACAATTATACATTAATTATAATTATTTGTAATTATGATTAAATTTAGCTTTTAAATAATAGTAAATTGCGCTCAATAACTTTGCAAGTTGAACTGGAATCCGATTTTCGTTTTAATACAATAATACTTGTTTGTACATTTCATAATCAATGCTTAGTGTCATGTACGTTGCATTTGAATTGCTTAACATAAATTAAAGCAAATACATTTCTTGTACGATCTATCTAAACGTGCGCATGTAAAGTCTTCTACATCTATGTATCTGACGGGTCAAATGCTAAAGGTTCTAACCCAAAGGACACATCTGTACACCTAGCTGCCTACTTCTCGTTTCGTTGCATCGGAGCTGGTCTGGTCTAATGAAACTACATAGTCGAGTATGTATTTAGTCTTCTATGCTTGGCTATGATATGTCTAAAAACAAATTGCAATAAAAGCCTTACGAACTAAACTTGAAAATAATCATCAACTACAGCGGTTTCGCTCAGATCCGAGCCACTGGTCGGAGGCTTTGAGCCATTGGCGGTTAATATGGGAGTGGACGAAAGACTTGCCGGAACGGGAGCAACGTGTGTCGCCCTGATGCCGGACTCTTCCGGAGTCAGCGGACTACTGAGCTGTGTGTCGGAACAGTCGGTGTGCAGACGTTCATACGGGTTCTCGCGACTCGAATTTAAATAGCAAACAGACTCGTAGTTGGGGTCGGAGTCGCTCCCCGTAAACGACTCATACTGTGAGGTTGGGGTCTGATGGGAGCTCAGGGTGCTTGTGGTGCTCGTCATGTTGCTCGAAGAAATCGTCGAACTGTTGGCAATAATCGAGGAAGACGTTAGTGAGGATGGCGTTATGGGCAGCTCTTGTAATCGAGGGGTCTTCGCATCGTTGCCTTCGTCACCCACAACCACCACCTGAGTCACGGCTGCAGCGACGCTCAGTTCAAGTTCCGGAACGGGTGGTCTGTGCGAAGTTTCTGCTATGCGTGCGTAGTGATCGGAGTCGGTTTCGTTGGGGTTGTTGCTGGTGATCGCACCTTTGGTTTCCAATATACTGGCGTAGTTGTGATTAGCATCGCTGGCGATGCCGGTCTTCACTTCGCCAATTGTGCTGTAGCCTCCTGTAGTGTTGTCCTCCATGTCGCCCTTGACCTTGCTGTAGCCATCAGTCGAGTCCTCGTCGATAGTGATGCGATTCTTTTCCAACACCTTGGCGTAACCGTCGTCGGAGAGAGCTGCGGCCGAGGTGATGTTCGGACTGTATTTTGGTGTCTTTAGAACTTCGTAGTTGGGATCGTAGTCAGATGATTTTTTTTCACTGTCTGTATCAAGGTTGCTGGCTGTGGGTTTCAAGAGAGTCTCATAGCCAGGATCATTGCTGCGCGTTTTGTGTGATGGGGCGGCTATGGTTTCATAGTCTTTGTCGCCGCGGTAGACGGGATCGGTATCGAAAATCGGTGGTTTCACGTCCTTGCATATGAGTGAGCTGGACAGTTTGGACGCTGCAAAATCGAATGTAGTTGAAAGTAGAAAACATGGGTTGATTGATGGATAGAACAAAAGCAGAAAAAACTATAAACTCAGGATGCTTGAAATTGCGAAGCATAACATTTACGAGGATTGGATTCCTCTAACTAATTGGTGTAATATCGAGTACAGAACACTAATCAAATTCTAATTCTATCGTCTAAAAAATTTAGCATGCCTATCAACGTAATCTTAAACCTAAATTTTTTGGAAATACTAACCGCTGCCTCCAAATAAAAAATGCCAAAATTTCGTTGATTAAATGAAAATCGCAGAAATTTCTCATTTTCGCAAAACTAATAATGGTAGATTATTTTAGTATAGAGAGTAGAGGAGGAAGAACTCAATTTAGCAAACAAAATTCCTACCTTCCTCCAGTTGTCGCTCTTTCTGCAGGATGTTAGTGTAGCAATCTGACTTGCGTTTCTCCCCACTTGTGCCCGTCGATAATCGCATTGCATCGGCAGGTATTGTTTCATAGCCATGATCCTTCACGCTGTAACTGTTGCTGCGTGTGCGAATCTTATCCAGCGATGCTGCACTGGCACTTGACGCATTGTGGGATGGCTCTATAAGTTCTGCTGCTACAGAATCGAGAGGACTAACCCCCAGAGAGTCGTCTTGTTCATTGTACTTTCGCGTCATTATGGGGGAATTGTTTTGTGAAGACGATGCGTTGCGGGAGAATTTATTTTTCTTCATAACCTGTTCAAAATGCACATGTAGTTTGAGCAATGAGCAATTTTTTGGGAAATTGGGAAATATTTTCTACATACCTTTGCATACATGCCCTCGATATCTTTGGATGGACTGAGACTCTTACGCTGCGGTGAATCATCTGGAGCTCCGACGGACGAAACGGCAATCGTTGAAGAACCACCGCTCAAATCCAATGCGGTGCCCCCACATTCGATCACAGATATTACGGAATTTCGACCCGACGTCAAGTTACTGCTGCTCGAGCCAAGATATTGCTGATGAGATGCATTTGATTTGGGCGTAGGTGGGAGTGGAGAATTCGCTTGGCGCTTCTCCGGTTTCGGCGAGCCCAGGTTACCCATCGAACTGTTGTTCGAAGATGACGAGGCCTGCCTCGAGTGCATTTGTGCGCGTAAACTATCGACGGGCGGTGGAACGGGTGTCAGCTCTGCTGTGCTTTTCTGATTACTGGTTACGTGGTGTGTGTTTTGAGAGTGTTGTGGTGCCGTTGAGTGGTGTTCGAAAATCACAGCATTGGAAGAAGCCAGTGCACCTGAATTTGTGCTGGAGTTATTTATCTCAACTGATACGACAATAGAATTCGATTGCATTGGTTGAATTTGCGCGTACGTTTCCGAGCCGCTTGTGTATATATCGGCAGCGGTTGCTACCGCTTGTCTGCTGTTAGGGTCCTCAATTGCGGCATAGGTTTCATCTGGTAATTAAAGTGGAGTGTAATAATTTATAATTTCAATTGTTCTTTCTGTCAGTACCTGAATCATCTGATACAGTGGCATAGTGTGAATCATTTACATCGCGCGCTATTGGAGGATTACGATGCACGGGCTTCGAAGGTTGTTGAGCCAGAATATTTGCCAACGGCTCCCGTACACTTATGCTCGTATAACCTTCTGAAAAATATATATGCAATAGTTCGTACACAAATGCAATAATAATATTTGTTTATGTACACGTACTGGAAGAATCCTGAGAATCGCCACTGAAATGTTGATTAGCAATTGGGGGTGTCATGTAGGGCAAATCTTGACTGGCGGCTATTATGCCTGCAATCGCAGACGCTGCTGGAATCTCTGCTTGCAGCGAATTTTCACTGAGGTTTTGGTTGGACTGGCGATTACCGTTTTGGGAATCATGGTTGGCGGAATCGTTATTTAAAGCCATTTGGTTACTGGATGATGCAGCTGTGAGCGACGTCGAAGGAGCATTAAGTTGAGCATACGGGTGCTCGGTAGTGCGGACCTGAAACACCATATTTGAATAAGCAGTCTTACACTTCTACTGAAATATACATACTTTTGCATAATCATGCGGTGAATTCTTAACTCTGGAGTATGGTGAACTCACATCGTCTGCTTGGCTAATTGAGCTATGCTGAGACACACTAGCTTGTTGCTTTAGACTTGGAACGGCTGTATAGAATGAATGACAGTGATTAGTTTAAATAAACCTCCGTTGTAACGGGAAGAACCTACGACTTTTATCCTGTCTCTGATCAGAATTTGTGATGCGCTTATCAGCCACCGTCTCGTAAAGCTCTGAACCGTTGTCGCCATTATTTTCGGCCACCGGAATGTCGGGCAGACTCCGGTGTGCTGCTGTGCTGGCTCTGAAATAAGATCCTGTTAAAAAATTTACTTTACGAATTACAACAACATACCTTTTTTCTGAGTCTCCATTGGAAATGGTGGATAGGTTCAGATCTGCCTGAGATTCGCTGTTGCCAACAACATTTACAACAACCACCTCATCGGGGTTCTTCAGTTTGACCATGCCCTCCAGTCCCAGCAGCTCATTTCTACAACGAACGAAGAAATGTAATAAGAAACAGTGAACGAAAATAATTAAAATGTTGCAAAAGAAGAGAAAAAATTAATTGTGCATGGAGCAGCGGGCAACGCTATGTACTACCGTTGGCTACAGCGTTACGAATTGAAGCGTAACGAAAGTGGCAACTTGCCAAGACTGGACCAAGTACCCTTCTCCAAAGGGATGAGCTCGTTAGCTTCTGGCAGATATGTTTCTGGTATTTGTTGACGTAGCATTTGAGAGCTACCGCTGGTCACTTTCCCCTCAATCACAATGGAATGCAATTGTTGGGCTGCGTACTTTGAATACATTACCACAGTCGCTTCCCTGCTCTGCCTCACTCCCCTCCCTTTCACATCTTTAGCAACGAGCATCTAACTTACTTTGGTACTTTCTTCTTGCAACAGAGACACGCCGCTAACATCACCACCAGCGTCAGAGATACATTTATGGTCATAAGCAGCACGTAGTACGTCTGAGGATGATACTCTAACATTCTGCGGTGCAGACGTTTGTCGAATATTTAATTTGTGGCTTTGCTTAATCTACGCTTTTTCTTTCACTTTTTACATCACTGCAACCAACAGCGGCAGCAGAGTTTCGGAATGTGGAAGCTCCTGCGAAATTCCTCTGAATCACTTGGAATTTCTATTTACTCATACACTCAGTACGCTGCACGGGTGTCAATATTTTATTCTCGCACTCAACACAGTTTTTACTAATCAAATGCATCTTTAAATTATAAAATTCGTTGTCTGTTTTCCATGACTCGACATTGGCACACCTTTCGCTTCGCAGTCAACTCATCGACGACAACGACGACGTCGACTTTTTAGGCAAATGTTTGACAAACGGTAAGAACGAGATGGCCATAGTGTTGCTGTCATTTTGACAGCTTCGTAGGGTGGCCAGCTTTCAAACGTATACATTCGAGACTCGCTCGTTAGCCCAAAGTTAAAGTGGCTATTTGATGGGTGTGGCATAAGTTTTATTTAAAAATAGTTATATATTTTTAGATTATATTCATCGATTATTTAGCTTGATTAAAAAAACAAAAATATAAAAACCAAAAAATAAAAAATGCAATTGCCAAAATGTGTTTAGGAAGAAAAATGAAAAACCAAATCTGACAGAAATTCTATGTATGATGATTATTGTGCGGACTTGGTCATAAGCGATTCTTTATACTCTCTATGGAGAATATTTCGCCACAAGCTAATGCCCTTACCCATGCAGCGTATAGAAGAAACAACTTTATGAAACAAACATATACTATTTTTATCCTATTCTAAATATAGAACCATGAAACGAAACAGATGATGGGTGTTTTTAAGACACACAACTCAATAAATAAAAAGCTGCAACAGCAGCAGCCCAACAAATTGACTCGTCCGCGAATATTCCGGAAGTATCGGCCAGACCTATAAGCACATTACTGCCCACAGTGAGACCGGTAACAAATTGGCAAATTCATTACCAACGCCCAACGAACAACGTCCGTCACCCATCAGCCGAGTGAGAGCGCATTACCGTAATTGTCCACAAATGGCGTGCGTCGAGAAGGTCTCCGCGGAAAGACACGAGGGCGACGCCGTCTGCCTCGTCTATCGCGACGGCCAAGTGTTTTCGGGGGGCGCCGATGGCAAAATCAAAGTTAGTAAATTTGTGAATGTGCTCTAATAAAAACACCATAAAACGGAGGGCAGGCGAGCAGACCAACAACGAACCACCCTCCGTCACTGTTGCTTGTGCCATGCCCTGGGCAGTCGGTTCTGATCCTAATTAATTTCTTTATAGATTTGGGATAATGATCTGAATCTAATTAGAAGCGTGGACGCGCACGAAGCCTACATTTACGCGATGGCCATAAACAGCAGCGGGAAGATCTACTCGAGCAGCTGCGATGGATCTGTGAGGTTTATGATGCCCCCCTACACGGGGGAGACGGTGCAGGAGCTGTTCCGGTGCGAGGACGCCATCCAGGCGATGTACTGCGACGGCGACGTCCTGTACACGGGCGACGAGAAGGGCGTCATCACCAACTGGGAGAACGACCGGATGCTCTTCAAGTACAACCTGGTCGAGGAGGTCAAGTCGCTGGCCGTCGAGGAGAAGTTGATCTACACGGTGCGCGACCTGGACGTCGTCGTCTCGCAGGTGGTCGCCGGCAAGTCGGGCAAGTACAGCAACAAGGCGGTGGTGCCCGGCAAGTCGCCGCTGGCTCTGGTGGGGCCCCTCGTCGACGGCAAGCGCTCGTTCGTGGCGTTCGCGGACCGCTCGGGCAAGGGCCTGTCGCTGGTGCATAACCTGCCTACAGAGAAGTTCGCGACGGTCTGGAACATGCCGGTGAGTGGACACAATTTTCTACTTTATGAGAAAATATAAAATATTCGGAATTTAACCACCTAATTCTTGCAGGACTGCCACGAGCTGATCGTGAACGGGATCTGCGGTAACGACCGGTGCCTCTTCTCCGGCGGCTACGACAACAAGGTTAAGGCCTGGACCCGGCTGGGCGAGAAGGCGCCCCAGAGTCTGGGTGAGGTCAGTGTGGAGAGTTGCGTGAACGCCGTCTGCTGCGGGCCGACCGACGACTGCGTCTTCATTGCCACCAGCGACGGCGCGATCCGGCGCGCGCGCTTTGTGTAGCGCTACGCGATTTTCGAGGCGATTTTATTCCACTCTCTGACTGTTAATGTAATGTAATGTTAAGTTGGCTACAACGTACATTCTCTGTACGTTGCACAGGGTGCCCCTTGTGCACCAAAAACCTTGTTGAAAAACGATTATTAAAAATAAAACAAAAATCATTACTTGTTTTCTCAAATGTTTATTTTATCAGTGTTTCATTTCATATTTTCAGCTTAAATAAGAACATTGTTTAGTTTCAATTTTATTTTTGATGGTTTCTTTTTTAATTGTTTAGTTTTCCTGTGGCTGCTGTAAGTTTTTCTCTAATTACTTAGCAGGTAATTAACTACTTGATGTCGTTACATTTTCGTAAGCTACGTCCATGCAGTTGGGTGTTTCATATAAACTTGGATTTCTTATAAAATATCCTCCTTGCTGCAGAAGTAAATATCACAAACTTATTGAAAATAACAAACAGAACAACAAACACATTGGATCGCAAATAGATATATATGTATATGTATGTTTATGTATATATGTATATGTTCAGAGTCCTCAGCGAAACTTGAAACGATGTATGAATGAACGATGATTTCTATATAGTTTTTATTCTCATGTCTGTGTAGTTTTAATTACAGATTTCTATATAGTAATTATTCTTGATTTCTCTGTACTGATTATTTTTGAGTTATCATTTGTAGCTATTCTTGATTTATCTTTAGTATTTATTATTGATTTCTCTATAGTAATTATCCTGATTTCTCTAATTATTCTGATTTCTAAGTTAACGCTACGCATTTGTCTTGTGCTTGTGTGTGTGTTCGGATTGTCATTCTGCACAATTGTTCAATTAATCAACATTCGCAATGAGTGGTTTCCCAGCGTCCTCCTTAATCCTATGTTATCTTATTTTATCCTTAGAGTAGAACTTTGCCAAATAACACATTTACACCAAACCACATGCAATGTTAATTTACTGATATTTAATGTTAAACATTTAGTACTTGAATTACCTAAAGTTCCATTACATTTAATGCTAATGCTCCTAATCAATTAACACACAAATTATTTCATAATTTATTTCACTTTGCTCCTATATAATATTCGGTTGTTTTTCGGGTTTTCTTTTAGCTTAGTTGATGTTTTGTGTTTGCTGCTTGATGTTTCACAATTCACATTGTCTTGGTAGTATTTACAGAGTTAATTTAGTTAGTTCAGACGACTAAACACCTGCTCCTAACTACTCTGATGCCTTTGTGGTGTTTTTCGTAATTCGTTGACATTCACATTGACTTTCGGAAAGATACCCAGGCAGGTGAGGAGGAGTTCAAATCTAGTCTAGACTAGTCTAGCTTACTAGGATTGCTAAGTCGAATCTACATCATCATAGCACGGACTGTGATCGAAACAAGGAGGAAGAGATAGAGAGAGTGAGAGTCCGTCGTCTCTTTCGTAGCACTCTCTCTCTCTCCCGAAGTTCTGCTGAGATATGCATGTCTGAGGATGGGGTGAAATGAAATGAAATTAAAGGAATGCATTTCTAAATATAAAGTCCATATAAAAACTCCTATAATGCTTCTATATATGTATAACTCTACATGAAAAAGCCGTATACATTTATTATTGCTCATAACTGAAATTGCTGCGACACCCTGTACGGTGTGTCCTGTGTCGTTTGACGTGCTCGGCGGCCTCGTAGTCGTAGGCATTAAATCAATATACATATGTATTTTATTCAATATTATTGCTATTTTCAACACTTAAACTTTAAACTATACAAATACAACTTCTGGTGAACTCACTTAAAACTCGTACAAAAAAACATCATCATTAATTAACTTGCTGCATACATACTCATAGACTCATGCTCAGGGTCATACAGGGGGCTCGTCCTTCGTACTTCGGCGTTCGTTCTTTGTCGTTCCACTTTTCTGTCTTTTCTGTCCTTGCCAAACCGTGTACAACAAAACGCGTGGATCTAAAGGATCGGGTAATGTATGGGGAGGATCGAGTCGCCCGAGCTCGTCGACCCGAATAACCGAGGGAGGAACAGCGACAACCGATTGTACAACGAATGAAAATAAATGAAATGATAAGAAAAATAAAAGGAAAAACCTGTGTCTTATGCGGATGCGACCCTGGCGACGGGACAGATGGCGAGGACGAGTTCGGGACTAGGGTACTGGTGATCTGGGGCTGGGGTCTTAAAACTTGTGCTACACGTAGTACGCGTTGTAGGGGTTGCGCTTCTGCATCCAGGGCAGCATGCACTCGAGCGTGTTGCGGAAGGCCTCCCGGAAGTCGCGGTTGAAGTAGGCGTAGATCAGCGGGTTGAGGGTCGAGTTGAAGTAGCCGATCCAGAAGAGCACAACTACGACCACGTCCGGACAGGGGCAGGCGGCGCCGCACAGCGACGTAATCACGTACCTGGAAGCACACGAACAAGTAAACGGAAACACATTCACCATCGGAAAAGGAATTGCCTACGGGAAACGCGGAAGAGGTGGAAACAAAGGAAGGGAGCATGGTGGGAAGGCAAGAGGAAAGAGATCGGAATGTAGGAAGGTAGGGAAGATAATCGTGTTTGAGACTCACCAGAGGAAGAACGGCAGCCAGCAGAGTAGAAAGACGCCCATGATGATGCCCAGTGTCCTGGCCGCCTTGTGCTCGGCCTTCCAGCCCTTGGTGGGCCGCACGGAGCCACCTAGAAAGCGAGTTCGAGAGACATTTAGTGATGTGCCAAAGCCAGCCAACCAAGTTCTCCGTCTGGCGCGGCAGACGTGGCCAGATCCAGTGTGTTGTAGACGAGATCGAGTGGGAGATTGAGTGGGATATCGAGAAGCAACGTAAGTATGAGGGTAGGTTTGAAGGAAGGAAGATTGGAAGGTAGAACGGAAGGTAGGTAAGTTTAAAGGAATGTGGGAAGGTAGACTCCTATATTGCAGGAAAGTGTGCCGACATATCGAGCTCCAAAGGCTTTCAATTAAGTCCTAATTAAATCTGACAATTCTGTGCAAGAGAAATATGAAGCGGCGGTAGGTGGTAAGTGGTAGTAATTATTATTACTGAATAATTTGGAATCCCTCACGGCTCGAGGGAATGCGAATGGCATATTTGCTTACCGATTGCATGCTCGTAATGAAGTGCAGGGCATGTAACGTGACGAGTCTTTAATCGAAGCGGACGGAATTTCGGACCCTTTTCGACCGTCCATGCCTCCCGATGCCCACCCACTTGTGGCCGTTTAACAGGCTCATTAAACAAACATTAATGTGACAAGCACACAGACAGGATTTACAGGCCGACAGACACGATTTACAGGCAGACGGACAAACAGGCGGACAGACGGACGGACGGACGGACGGACTGGTCCACATGACCCAGGGCTCTAGAATTTCAATCGGCGGAACGTGGCATCGGCATCGGCTTCGACTTCGGTGTCCGGCTTCTGGCCACGGATGAAACGCATTTCGGGCCTGCTGCTATGATGAATGATCATGTCGTCGGCGCCGGCGCTCCTCGGGGACGGCGGAGGGATGGGGCCGAGTGCCAGGGACTGTGTCGAAGAAACGGCGCACTCGTGTCCGTCCCACCACATGGAGCGCGGACACGCGAACGATTCGAATTTCGGAGGAGTCGCCGGAGGAGCTGCTCCTTGATCGCACGCGGAGATTAGCATATGATGTCCTCGAAGGACCTTCGCCATCGCCTTCGCCGCCGGTGCCCCGATGTCCCGCGACGTCTGCTCAAGGGCACGACGTGTGTGTCGAGTCAAATGACATGGAAACACGAACGAATTGGAGCTCGGGGGTTGGGATTTGGACGAGGAGTTGAGGGAAATGGTGGAGGCATAGATGGAGGGAATGATGGAGGGAATGGTGGATCAAATGGTAGAGGGAATAGTGATTAAAAGGAGGAGGAGAAGGAATCGTGAAGGGCGCTGACGAATCGCTCGAATATTTCAATCCTTGACTTTCATCTCAATTAGGAAAATATATGCAAGTATAAACATATATACATTTGTATGTGGTGGTATGTTTTAAGGAAGCAACAACAACAAGATCAATATGAATAAATAACAAGAACAACAATAATAGATGACTAGCAATAACAACAACAACAACAAGAGCAAGAACGTGAATAGGAAAAAACATTCAGTGAAGGCGTGATTAATACGAGTTCTCCAGAGAGACAAAGAGAGACGAAATGACGAGCAAGTGAAAACGAGAGAGAGAGGGAGAGAGATAGCGAGAGTGAATGAAAGAGCAAGAGCGAGATCAAGCGGGCAAGATGCGGAGGCAGGAAGCAGTTGATATCAAAAGCGAGTCGCAGGCTGGGCGGATGAGAACTTGCTTTGGGTCGTGAGATTCGAGTTATCGACTTGTTTCCGGTCTGATGTGGGGTCCCGGTGTGGGGTTGAGTCGCGGTCTTGGTGGTGGTGGTGGTGTTAGTGGCAGTGGGCGTGGCCTGTTCAGCGGTGAGTGGCGAGGCGTGTCTGTGAGTCATAAAAGCAAGGCAAGGCAAGGCAATGAGCAAAGAACGACCAAAAACCAAACGCAGGACACAGACGAGTGAGTGAGAGAGAGAGAGTGAGTGAGTGAGAGAGTGTTTGTGTTGTGGGAAAGAAAAATACGAGCAGACACACACACATATAGACATAACAATTAACGGAAACATATGAAAATCGCTGTGTGAAGGAGAATTGAATGATGTTTAGATTTTGTTTTTCTTTTTTGTTTATGGTTTTCTTTTTTGGTTTTTCTTTTTTTATTTTTGTTTTTGAGTTTTTCTTTGTTTCTGCCTTTTTGCTTTAGTGACTTGTTTGATTTATTCATCTTTTTACTTCGTTTGTGTTCTGTTATGTTATGTTTCTGTATTCTGGGTGAATGTTGTTTAGCTGAGTTTTTATTGAGTTTTTTATTAAGGTTTTGGTTAAACAGTTTACTTGTTAGCAGAGAGATGGCTGTAGCAGAAGTACTTGGTAGAAGTAGTTTAGTGGTAGTGGTTGTGGTAGTAGTAGTGGTGGTAGAAGAGTAGTAGTAGAAGAAGAAGCGTCGTTGCTAACTCACCGGTAGCGCCGCACTGGCATCCGGTCTGGCGTGGCTTCCGGTACTTGTGATGCCAGCGGTTCTTGTGCCAGAATCTTTTTCGCTTCTCACTCGCTTTCGCTTTCCCACTCCCACTCGCACTTGCATTGCCTTCGAATTGCTGCGAATTCGCTTCGGGCTTCAGCTGGGAGCCGCAGACCCGGCACACGCTCGGGTAGGCGGCGTGCGGGGCCCGCGAGGCGTCCGACCCGGGGGCAAACGTGAGCCTGCCGGGCCGGCCGGAGCCGCAGCTAGTCTTGTTCTCAATGATTTCGGCGTCGTCTTCGTCGACGAAGATGCAGATGCCGCCTCGTCGTTTGAGCGACGATTTTTCGGAAAAGTCTGGAGGTTCGAAATGGTGGTAATCGTGGTAGGAGGAGGAGTGGTTGATAGTAGTAGTAGTAGTAGTAATTGTTGTTGTTGTAGTTGTTGTTGTTGTTGTTCGAGAGTGGAGTGAAGATTCGGATTCGGTACCAGATTCGTTACCAGATTCGTTTCCAAATTCGTTACCAAATTCGTTACCAGATTTGTTACCAGATCGTTACCAGATTCGATACCAGATTCGTTTGGGTTCAAATTCGTTTCAATGGCGTTTTCAAACGATTTCGTTTTCGATTCGATTCGGTTTGGTGTTTATTATTATTGTAGTAGTCGTAGAAGTTGTTGTTGTAGTGGTGAATGGGTACACACATACGGTGGAACAAACGGGGGACAAACGTTTCGGAGTTATTTACAAGTACAGACAAAGGAAGAAAGAAACAGAGAGAGAGAGAGAGATACAGAGATATATAGAGAGAGAACGAGAGATGTATACAGAGTGAGACGGAGAATACTTGGTGATACAATGTTTGCGGTTCCATCACAAAACAGAGAGAGAGAGAGTGAGAGAGAGAGATCGGCCAACAAGAGAGCTTTAGGTGTCAGAGAGACAGGGGCAGAGAAAGAGCGACCTCAGACGGACACTGCGAGCGGAGAACGGAGGACTAGGGAGGATCCTGCGAGGACTGACCTGCGTAGGATCGGCCTGTGTGGAGGTGTCTGGAGTACAGCCATGTATGATGTTGTGTCGTGTCTTGTCTTGGATGGTTTTGGTTGGGTTTGTCGTGAACTGTTTTGACTGGTTTGGTTCGATTTGATTTGGCTTGGCTTGAATTGATTTGATTTGAATTGGTTTGGCCTGAATTAGTTTGGCTTGATTTGGTTTGGCTTGAATTTGGTTAAGCTCGATTGGGTTTGGTTTGGCTTGACTACAACTGGGTGCCTACAACTATGCGCCTGGTCCGGATGGCGGATGGAGCTCATCGAGCACACACAAAGGACCTACCGCGAGCGTGAATGAGTGAACGATGGACTGAGTGAACTTGGTGTGCCCTTGGTGGATGTGGTGGTGGTGGTGGTTGTTGGATGTTGGTGGTGAATGGTGTTCGTGCGTTGGATGGATGAGACTTACTTGCCGAGCTGGTCGAGACCCGCCCCATCGGGATGTAGCTGCGGCTGTCGCTGTTGTCCTGCGAGAAGTTGATCACGTTCACGTCGTAGGTCACCACCGAGGCCTGTCGCTTGCGCACCGTCTGGATGCCCTCGTACCCGGTCAGGAGGCTGCTCCGGTGCCGGCCCCCCGCGTTCGACCCGTCGCGGTTCGTCCCGTGGCCGCTGCCGCAGCCGCCACCGTTGCCGTTGCCATTGTCGGGCTCGCCGTCGCGGTGCCGTCGCCGGAACAGCGGCGACGTCAGGTCCTTCTCATCGTCGCCGCTTCGCATGGACGTCGGCGACAGCGTCGAGTCGAGGATGATCTCGGGCTTGGGCGAGAAGTGGGTCGGGGCCGGCATCGGCGCGGACGTCGCCTGTGGTTGCTGCGGTATCGACAGCGACGTCATCACGTCCAGCGACACCGTCGACGTGTCGCTCAGGAACCCCGCCGACGTCTGGCCGCCGTTCTCTGCCGTCGGCCCCGTCGCTGGGCCCGGCGGCGACAGGAAGTAGACGTTCAGGGCGTTCAGGGCCTGGGCCTGCGACTGGGCCTGAGGCTGTGGCTGTGGCTGGGAGGCGGTGGGCGGCTGACCATGACCCAGCCCCAGACCCAGACCCAGAGCGGCTTTGGTCGGCAGGTGCTGGGTCGAGTTGAAGTTGGGCGTGGCCGGCGGCGACATCAGGAAGTTGGCGCTGTTCTTGGTCACCAGCACCTGGTCGCTCAGCGTGCTCAGCCGCTGCCGCACCTGCTGCTGGTGCTGCTGCGACGCCGACGAGTGTCGCTGGTGCGGCGACTCCGACTGCATCGGCTGCATCGGTGGCTTCTGCTGCTGCTGGTGGTGGTCGGGGAAGCTGAGCGAGCGGAAGAGCTCGACCAGGTCGGTGCTGGAGGTGATCACGACGTTGGCCCGTGGATCCCGCTCCGCCGGCTCCCCGTGGCCGTGGCCGAGGTCGAGGCCGCTGGGTCCGCGCTGGTCCCCGAAAGCCGAGGGCGAGGCCGACGGCGGCGGCGTCGCGGGCAGCAGCGGCGACTCCGCGGCCAGCGCCAGCGTCGGGTCGTCCTCACCGTTGCCGTTGGAGCCGAGGTCGATCAGCTGGATCGAGGCTGGAGCGTGCTTGGGCGACGTCACCGACTCGCCGCGCTCGTCCGCGCCCTCGGCCGGCCACTTCTTGTCGGCCAGGATGTTGATGTCCAGCAGGATGTCGGGCGTGGTGAAGCGCGCCGGGTCGCCCCGGTCGAGGTCCTCGCTGAGCATGCGCGGCATGTAGACGAAGCCGGTGTCCGAGTCGGTGTCGCTCAGCTGGCGGGAGGCGGCGGCGGCGGCTGCGGCGCGCGCCTCCGTCTTCGAGCGCCGGCTGATGGCGCCGTTGTAGCTGTGCGAGAGCTTCCGCGACCGCGAGCGCCGGAACAGGTGGGTGCGGCTGCTGCGGATCTCCTCGGAGTTCGCCTGGTGGCGCCGCCGCTCAATCGAGAAGCACTCGGCGCTCGAGCGCTTCGTCTTCGCCAGCAGCGACAACAGGTTGAAGCCGCGATCCTCCTTCTCCTTGTCCTTCTCCTTCTCCTTGGGAGTCGGCGGCGGCGTCGACGTCGACGTCGGCGCGCTGCCCTCCTGCAGGGCCTGCAGCTGCTTCTGCTTCTTGGCAGCCGCCCCGCCGGCGCCCAGCGAGCGCAGGAACTCGGAGTCGCTGAGCGCGAACGGCTTCTTGGGGACGCCGCCGCCGCCGCCCTCGCCGCAGCGGCTGCGGTTCTGGCCGTTCTTCAGTCGAATGAAGTCCGTCTCGCTCAGCGCCGGGAACTTCCCCGGCTGGCCCTCCTCCGTCGTCGTCCCCGTCTTCGTCGGCGGAGCCGCTCCGCCGGCCTGCCTCTTGTAGAACAAGTAGTTGTCCTCGATCAGCCGCTTCAGCTCCTTGTTGTCCTCGGCGATCGGCAGGCAGGTGGCCGGCGCCTGTTGCAGCAGCTGCAGTTGCTGCTGCCGGGCGCGCTGCAGGTGGACCGCGGCGCCGTCCTGGAAGTCGGTGCCGCTGCCGCTGTCGTCGCTCAGGACGCCGAAGATCTGGAACTGATCGACATCGCCCGGTTGCGACGTCGACGACGGCGCCTTCGGTGGCTGGGGGCGGCGCGACGGCGAATTTGAGTTGGTGCCCGAGGTGGACGAGTGCAGGGTGCGCGCCGGGTCGAAGGGGTCCGGCGGGGCGCCGTTCGTCAGGGGCTGCGGCTGCGACGGCGGCTGCAGGCTGTTGGCCGCGTAGTGGAGGGCGATCATGGAGGGGGCGCTGTCGGTGTGCGTGACCTTCTCGTAGCGCTCCTGCTCGAGGTCCCGCAGGTCGATGCTGCTGCGGCTGAGGCGGCGCGGCGGCGGCGACGGCACGCGCAGCTCGTCGCAGTCGTCCTTCTCGTCGTCGTCGTCGTCGTCCGTCGGCGGCATGATGTCCTAGGAGAGCAGCGGCAGTAGGGAAAGAGAGAGAGAGAGGAGGGGGCGGGGGGAGGAGAAAGTTTTGAGGTGAAATTTGGTGGTTCCCTTGTGACTACGATTAGGGGCTGGCGACCTACCTCCAGGTTGCTGATGGCGCTGTGGGTCTCCTCGCGCGTCAGCGTCAGGTTGAGCTCGCAGTCGCTGGGGTGCAGGTAGTTCAGGTGCTGCATGTTGGTGGGGTGCTGGGCGTGGCCCATGTGGACGCTGTTCAGCAGGATGTTCGAGCTGGTCCGGCTCAGGGCCTTCCTTTGGCGCACGGCCTCCCTGGAAAATCACAACACGAATCACACAACGAATCGAGAGAGGGCGGGAGAAAGAGAGAGAGTTTGAGGAACCCACTTGAAGATTCGCCAGTACATGATCAGCATCACGATGCCCGGAATCCAGAAGCTCACCGAGCTGGAGATCAGCGCGTAGGCCTTGTTCACCACGAACGAGCACTGGTCGGGATGGGCCGAGATCTCCTCGAGGTGCTCGGCCGTCGTGTACCAGCCGAGGAAGATCGGCGTGAAGGAGATCAGGGCGGGCAGGATCCAGACGTTGGCCAGCATGAAACACACGGTCCGATGGGTCATGTTCAGGGGGTACTCGAGGGGCCGCACGATGGCGTAGTATCTGGGGGAAGCGGAGAATGGGGAAGCAGAAAGGATGAGAGGGATGAGATTCGAGTTGGTCGTTTGTAAGCTGGACGAGCCATCAAAAACATGGGCCGTCGTCGTCGTAGCAGCGCGACAACAAAGGGATCCAGCTGTGGGGTCAGAGTGGGGGTTCAGGGTGGTGGTCAGGGGGTCAGGAGGTCGGATGCAGAGGGTTGAGGACGTCATCGGGCGATGCATGCAAAGCTAAACCCTGTGGAGATGAAGCCGGGCCCGCCTGCTGTTCGGCTCTGGCCTGACCTACGGAGTGACCGCCGCAGGGCCGACCGATGGATCGACCGATAGACCGACCTCTGGCCTCGCCACACGCACGGCCACAGCCCTCGAACGGCTGCCATTAATCATCCGACATTTCCATCAGCCGTCAGTCGATGCCCTTCACATCCATTCTCGACTTTTCATTCTCCATTCTTCATCGACAATCTGCCATCAGTCCACCAGCGTGATCCGACCTACTCCCCCTAATACTCGTGTTTAGCGTCAGCTTTTATTACTTTGCGATTAAATATTTCACAATTACGTCGTCGATTTCCAGCGGCCACTGTCCCGGACGGACGGACGGACGGAAGGCCGGATCCATGGGAAGATGGAAGGACAGTGGGCTGAAGGTTCGGTTGGTCCGCTGGTCGGTTGGCGGTACAAAGAAGATGATTAATGAATGGGGCCGCTGGCGATGGAACAATTAAACTTTGAAAACTTATTCCCCAGTAGAAGCAGCAGCAACAACAACTGCATCACAATGTGCTCCGGACCGGCCAGGCCCTGCCCACCGAGGGGCGTGGGGGTGGTGGGAAACTATTCTCGTTATATAGGTCGACGCTAGCAATGTGCGTGCGTTCGTTCGTTCGTTCGTTCGCTCGAATGTGTGTGTGCCCGAGTATCCGTGTGTATGGAAAAGGGATCAATAAAAAATATTAATATTCTTGTAATTGAAATGGAAACGGAAGGAAAGAAAGAAGCGACGAAAATAGAAAGAATCGAACGGAAACCAAAGCGAACCGAACCGAACCGGATCGGAGCGGACTGGACGGGGCGAGGCAGGATGGGAACCACGGAGGAGCAGAGGCAGTTGGAGGCGGAGGCGGTGGCGAGGGGCAGGACGCGTGGACATAATGGAATCAAAGCATGTATATTTTCACGCTCAAAGGCGCTTCGATGAAGAATGACTCGGGCGCGGGAGGAGACGAGGACACGGGAACACGAGACGAATGGACACGAGGGACCCACGGGCACTACTTAGGACTAGTTGGGCATTTTCTAATCCCATGTTGGTTCTGCGATTATCGTGTGAAGGGCACGGGTCATTAATCTATCAGGGTATTAGAGAGGCGTAGTTGGGTCTGGGTCTGGGGTTGGTGTTGGGTTGGGTCAGGGTCTGGGTCTGGGTCTGAGGTCGGCTCTGGGACTGGGTCGTTTTGCTCCTCAATTTCCTGCCCAGTCACTCGTTCGGACTCGTCCGGCCGGCTTTCGTAGGAAATTCGGACAAAGGCTCGTCCAAAATCCTGTCATTTGGCGACCGCCGCCCGCCCCGGCACTTGACAAAGGCTCTAATTTCCTAAGTGGGTTACGCAGGACGATGATGGTCTGCATTGAAAGAAGGCACCGCTCCAGGCGGGGACGAAAACAGGATGACGGCGACGGCGTCGCCGATACCCTTTAATTGCCACACCTTTCGTTCCTAAGTGGCTCGAACGGGTTGAGGTCGGACACTTGGCGGCCTCGGACCGATGCTGTTGGTTTGCACTTGTGGCGAATTGAAAGGCGGCAGGTGAGGGAAGGATCAAAGGGCTGAAGGGTCGGAGGACGAATAGGAATAGTGAGAAAATGCCATCGTCACTGGGACGAAAAGCAATTGATTAAAAGTGCTCGGCAGCAAAGGAAAACCAAACAAAGAGAACGATGGAGCACTCAGAAAATAGTCAAAAGAGGAGATTGGCGGGGATGGGAAATGACGTAAAGCAAGAGCGGGTGGGCAGAGGGAGAGGGGGAAAAGACGGTGCGAAAAGAGGGACAATGAAGGCTGGCGGAAGGTGAGGAGGACGAGGTTGGGGGAGGAGGCGCTGGGAGTTGGGCCTGGGCCGGATGTTGGGTTGGGGCAGGATTCGGACTCACCTGTCGACCGAGATGCAGCAGAGGTGGAGGATGCTCGCCGTGGAAAAGTAAACATCGAGGCTGTTGTACACGTTACACATGAACGGCCCGAACATCCATTTGCCGCCCGAGAGCTCCACCGATGCGTTGAATGTCATCGCACAGAGGGCCACCAGCATGTCGGCCATCGCCAGCGACACGACGAAATAATTCGTGATTACTCTGCGAGGGAAAGAGAACGACATATGTAGAGACAAATCGAATGAGCACCAGTCCTAGATAGGGAAAGAAAGCAAGGTAGAGAGAGAGAGCGAAGGAGAAGAGAAACGGGACGTGGCTGCAACAGGAGACGCCGCCAATAAACAGGTCATCGCCATCATCGCAAGGGCGGAGGCCGATCACGGAAGCGGTGCGGTGAGGGTGCGAGGGAGAGCCCGAGCGACAGAGCGACCGCGGAGGGAGAGCGGGAGAGGGAAATTTAATTCCGTTCGCTCCACTCCACTTTATGGCGAGGGCGGAAATTGTCTCGAAAGGTAACGCAATTTCCGTTTCCGGAGAAGCTCGCGGCGAGACGAGCCGGGTCGACTCGACTCGGGCGCGCCTGGGAAATCGTGCTCATGAACCTGGCTCCCTCCATTTATTGCATTAATTATGTTCTCTCTCACTCTGGCTCTGGCTCGGGCTGCCCCCGTCTCTCCCTCGTCTCGCTCCACACAAGTGTTGGCCGTTGCTCGACGTGGTCAACCATTGAAATTATGTATTAATGAGTTTGCAGCGCTCTCGAGCCGAGGCGCGGTTCCCAGGAAACTTCCCTTGGACTCCTGACCCCAGACCCCTCGACCGTTGCCGCCTCCGTTTCACTGCCCATTTCACTGTTTGTTCGTCCATCCATCCAGCCGTCTGTCCATCCGTCCCTCCGACTCTCCCTCGATCGCCTGTCCGTGCGTCCTTCCGGTGATTCGCGGAAGCCCGAGGCGCGAGAATCGGGGATTTTGCGGCGGATCGCGGCGAGTTAAGAAGGGGCCACAAAAAAAAAAGAAACAAGGGCTGAAAATTCCCGGGAACTCGTGGAACTTTCATACGATGCCACGATGCGATGCAGTGGCCGGGGCTTCGGGGCGTGGTCGGGTGGACGAACCGAGGGCTTTGTTTAGGTTGTCGCCAGTCGCGGGGACGGCGAAGGGAAGGGTGAAGGAGAACGGAGAAAGGTCAGGAGGTCGCTCGAGAGGTCGGAGAATTTTCCCACTTTGACCCGGACCCGAGTCGCGCGATTTCGAGGAAAGTTGAAGGGTTTTGCCTTGGTTTTTCTTTCGTCGTCGCAATTAAATCCCTTCTCAATTAGCTCCGTGTCGATCCAGGTCGAAGTCTCGCGAGGGTCTGGCGATTTTGAGGAAAGTTCAAGGGTTTTTTGACTCTTCTCACCTGAGCTTCCGGTTGCGCTGCACCGAGATGATGACCAGGGCGTTGCCCAGCACGGCGGCCAGGATGATCGACGAGAAGATGAAGCCCTTGAGGACGAGCAGCGAGAAGTCCAGCCAGCTCTCGTCGTCTCCCGCAGCTGCCGCCGCCGCCGCGGTCTCGGCGACTTCGGTGAGGTTCAGCGGCCCGGCGACGGACGCGTTGAACGTCGCGTTTGCCGCCGCCGCCGCCGCCACAACCGCTGCCGACGTCGCCGCCGACGTCGTAGTCGCGATCGACGTCGCTGCGACGGCGCCCACGGCTGTCGACGTCGCCGTCGCCGTAGCCGCGGTTGTCGTCGTCCAGTTGCTGGCGCCAAGGCCCGTGGCGGCTGTCGTCGCTGCCGTCGTCGTCGTTGTTGCCGTGGCTGTCATGGTCGTCGCCGCGGCGGCCGCGACGGCGGACGAGCTGAGCGCGAGCGACGACGATGGAGGCGGGGCCGGACTCGGGGGCGTCGGAGGCGCGGCGTTCGCGGGGACCACGTTGAAGGGGTCGGCAGTGACGGTGACTGAGGAGGTGGCGGTGGCAGAGGCAGCGACGATGGCCGCAGTCGCTGCTGCTGCCGCGCTCGTTGCTGGCGACATCGCGACGTTTGTCATGCCAGCGATTTTCTCTCTCTTTTCTTCTCCCTCTTCTCGACTACGTGGACGATGACGACGCTGAGCTGTTCAAGTTGTTGTTGTTGTTGCAATTCGTTTGTAAATACTCTGCTGCAGCAATTTGCAGTTGTTGCCTTTGTTTTCAGTTTTCCGCCTCCTATGGCTGGAGTTCGTGGCCTTCTGGTTGTCGTTCGAGTTCCTCCTTTTGCTGTTCGTTTTGTTCTCGGTGTTCTCGTTGTTATTCCTGTTGTTGTTGCTGGCGACAAGCACTCGATTGTCCTCCGGCGTCATGTCGCCGAAGCTCCTCGGCCCCGTCCTGGCTCCTGCTCCTGCTCCTGTCGCCGTCGTCGTCCTCGCTGTCGTCGCTGGCTCTGTTTCTGTTGGTGCTGCTGCTGCTGCTGCTGCTGTTGGTGTCGCCGCGACGCCAGCAGCATTTTTCGCCGCATCCGCTGCCTACGACGCCATCCTCAGCGGCGTCTGTCGGCGCCGATCGATGGACGACCGAGCGACGAGCGACGGTTGCCGACGGTTCGTCGAAAAATGCGGCGATTTTCGATGCAACCTGGCGACGATGCCAACTGTCTGTCTCTCTCTCGCTCCCTTGTCTCTCGGTTGTCGGTGCTCGCTCTTTCTCTCCAGCGATTTGTCTCCTTTATCTCTCTCTGTCTGTCTCCCTCGCTGTCGCGGAATCAGCGCGCGGAAATCTGCGAAGGAATGGAAATGCAGAGATTTGTTAATTAATTGGACATCAGTGACTGCGGCCACAATAACAACAATGACAACAACAATAACAACAAGAGCAACAATAACAACAAAAGCTTCAACAACAACAACAACACAGTTCCGATTCCTGCCACACCCTGCGACACGAAATTAATTGCGAAATTCAACATTGGAATTTTTCATTTAAGAAAACAACGCGCGCAGGATCGGCAGCGGCAGAGGGGAGGGGGCGTGGTCGAGGGCGAGGGGAGGGAGGCGGAAAATGAGCAACTGAGTGAGGGAGAGAGGGAGAGAGCAGGGAGCGATTGAGTGAGATGGGAGAAGTTGGGAAGGAACGAAAGCGAACGAACGAAAATAACTCGTGACCCTGGGCGTGGGTGGAGAAGAAGGCCATGCGTCTCCCCCCCCCCTCTCTCTCTCTCGCACACGCTCCCGGTGTGTGTTTGTGTGTGTGTCGCGTGCCAGTCGGTCGCGTGCGAGAGAGAACTGTGGTTGTGTGTGTGCGTGTGTGTGTGTGTCTGTGTAATGAACTCTCTCCGGATTAGAATGTTTCTGTTGATTTTGGCAGCAAATAAATGCCATGATTGAAGGCTATAAAAGTCGTCCTTGATCATTCAATGTCTCACTCACACTCACACTCACTCACCCACAGTCACTCACCCTCTCCCACTCTCGCTCTTCCACTATCTTTTTGCTCCTGCCTCCCTCTGTCTGACCCCCTGGAATCGTATCACGTTCGGCCCAGAATTGAATTTGGTCGCCAACGACTGACTTCTTTCGCCCTCGACACAACGGGACGTCGAACGCGCCGCGACCGGAATTCGAGTTCGGTCGATTCCGCCCACTGTCGGCGCCACTCGGCCACGCGCCTCAGCCCAACCGAGCCCAAGTTGGTGCACTCAGTCAGTCAGCCGGCCAGGTCGGTCGGTCGCCCACTAAGTCAATTGGATCCTTGCTTTGATTTTCGACACTCACGTAGCGCGGCCGACAATCGCGGAATTAGCCTCGGCGGTCACGGGCGCGCCTCGGGAGCCGAGGGGGAGGAGGCGGCGGGGCTCGGCTGGGGAGGGGGAGGCGGCGCCGACCACGCGAGAGCTGAAAATTCTTCGCCCGGATTCCACGCGAATTCTCGCTGCATTGCGGGGTTTTCGCCGAATTTCAACGATTCATCTTGGGCCAAGTTCCCGCCCTGCCCACGCCGTTCGCCACGCAGATTCCGCTGAACAACCGGCGCCAGCCTCGTTTTTATTTTTTCTTTTCTGATGTGGGAAATTTCAAATTTCAAAAAGAAAAAGTTCTTTTTTATTTTTTCAATGTTTTCCTAGAACTCCATTGCAGAATTTCCACTGCCGAGTCGCGGGGTTTCGGGCCTTTCCCAGGGAGTCTTTTTCGGGTTTTCACTGGCCCGAACGACGACGTTTGGCCGAGTGGAAAATGAGAAAATCCCGCGGTTTTTGTGCCGGCCGAAGGACTTCGTGCTGAATGGCGGAAGCCCCTGGGTTGGAGACTCGCGCATACACAGGCGAAGCCACGTCCAACGTCTGTCCGCCTGTCCGTCCGTCCGCCAGTCCGCCCATTCATCCTTCGTGCCTTCGTCCCCTCGCTCGCGCTCGCGGCCTCTGAAAGGCTTCGCCGAGCCACGTCGAGGACCTCGAAATCGCGTTGAATGAACTCGTTCGCCCAATGGACACCGTCATTTTCAGGGCAAGCGACGGCGAATTCGACTCGAGTTCCATGTAATTAAATTCTCGGTCACAGTCCCTAAATAAGACCGGTGTTCGGCGTTGTTGTTGTTGCTTTTGTTGCCCCCGAAAGGACATCAAAAATGCATTCCTGCCCCCTTGGCCCCGGGGTGGGGCCGGAGGGGAGCCGAGTCAAGGTCATTCACGGTCGCCGCGTTTTTGGCTCGTTTATTCAAGAGCCATTCGAATTTGTTGTCGTCCTCCTCGTGCGCTTGTTTTGGTTGTTGTTAGTTCAGGTTTGTTTTCCGAGTTTTGCCGTGCCATTTTGTTGCTCTTGTTTCTGCACTCGAGCTCCGCCCTCTCGTGAGTTTTAATTCTATTACAATTAGTTGGCAGCGCTGGGCGAAAACAAACTCAACACGGCAGAGAATAACACAAAACCCCACAAAACACGACAACACGATAAACAAGGTTTCCGAACAAGACCATGACGACGACTGGTTTCCGCCGGCGAGGTCACGGTGACGTCACCATCGCGATTAATTATCAATCCCATCCACTAATCCAGCCGAAAACACCTTGAGTGGGAACTCGAAGCCCGTCAGACTCTCCGACGGCGACTCCTCCGGGACGTCGTCAACGCGTGTTTGGGCTGTCGAGGCTCCGACTTGAGCCCCGAAGTGTTTCCTGCAGCCCCGCCGGTGCATCGTCGAGTCACCTCACCGAGCAGGTGCAGCCCGCAACAGCCACGACGGCTTCCACCATCGACGCCATTGGTCTGACTGAGACAAGGCACAGTGGGTTGATTGCACCACCCAAAGGTGGGAATAAAACAGTGGGAATCGGGAGAGTGAAATGTAATTTTTAGGTTTATCATTGTTGGAAAAAATGTTGTGTTTCCTTAAACTATTTGAAAAATTGTAAGAACATTGAAAAATGGTTTTAAAACCATTTGTCATTTTTTGACTACTCAAGTAAACAAATTCTAAAACATTTCTAATAATCACAAAATACCATTAAAAACAAGATGTTTTTATATATTTTCCCTCAAATTTTTAAGATATAACTTTTCTTGAAATTGTTTTTCATTTTTGGAAAAAACCACCCGTCTTCAAAGCTATTTTTGGAACTGAAAAATAAGTTTTCATTCTTCAAGATCTTTTTATATGAAATAAAATGTGCAATAAATAAAGACTCCGAGAAAAAAATATTATAACAACAAATACTAATTGAAACTAATTTACATGGAACTAAAAAATAAAAATATGACTTTTGTCTAGAGTGGAAAATCGTTCGAATTTCACGCGTTGGCCAGAAAAATCGAGGGGATTTATCAAGGCAATTGCTCGTGAAATGAGATCTTGAGAAATACCGAAATAAACCGAGAGTCGGCCCGAGTGGAAAAGAAATGATTTAAAGCTCGCTCAAACCACTGTGTGGCGTCGCCGATGAGAAAAGGCCGCGTCATCGCTGGGCGAATCAACGACAACGCCGACCATAAATCAGTTGCCCAGATCCCCAACAACAGCGAGAAGAAGAAGAAGAAGAAGAGCAACAGCATTAACATCGGCAATAACAGTCTTATCATCGACAACAATGATCCAATCAGCAGCAGCAACAAAGTCAAGCCGCTGACAACAGCAATTGCCGACGTGGGGACAATGGTGCCAACAACAACAATGCGACGAACAACAATTCCACGGCTGGCAACAACAACTACAACCAGAACAGGAGCTCGTTGCAAGGAACAATGGAAACATCATCGCCAATAATTTATCAAATCAATAACAGTCATTATCACCGCTGGCAACACCGACAACAACAAGTTGGTGCCAACCTCATTATGATGGGGAGTAGAGACAACAATAACAACAACAAGAAGCTTATCAAAATCGGAAGCAACAACTCCATTGTCGTCCACAATGCGCGGAAGGAGCAGCCGAAGCCATCATTTATTTGCGTCAACAACAATCTCGTCCCAGCGTCAGCGGCCACTGGAGACGGTCGATGGTCATCAAGAACGTCATTGTCATCATCATCATCCTCATCGTCATGGTCATTCCACCATCATCATCATCATCATCATCATCATCACCATCACCATCGCCATCGTCATCGTCATCGCCATCGCCATTGAAATCCTCACCTCGGGCCATGTCGACGACGACAGCGAGAGTCGTCGTCAATGGGTTTTAAGCTATTCGTAAGTAAAACAGCAAACACCAGCAGCAGCAGCAGCAGCAACAACAGAAACAAAAACAACGACAAAAATAGCAACAACACCCACCAAAGCAACAGTGTTTGACCGGGTGGGGTGGACTCGGCCTGGCTGGCTTTGCTTCGGGTCAGGTCGAACACATATTTATTCGACCATTAAACAAAATCGAATGCAAATAGAGGGGGTGGGGCGGGGCGAGGGGCGGTGGGTCTCGGTCGGCGGACACACGGTCGCCAGGAGTGGGTCGGGTGGGGTCGGGGAGTCCTGCGGGCCGTGGGAAGTTAATCATTGGAATTAAAAATTAAACCCATGTTGGGACAATGACCATTGGGCAACAACTACAACAACAACAACAACGAGTGACGATGACGACAATGACGACGACGAGGACGAGGACGAGGACGGGGACGAGGACAATATGAATGACGAAGACAGCAACAACAACAATGTCAACAACAACAACAACCAAGAGAGAGCTAGTTGCAAATGGCACAGTGGAAAATTGAAGGGGAATCAAAGGAGTTTGAAAATAGCGACATTATCCAGCGAAAAATAGGATTTCCCCCATTCGTCCCACTGTGCGCGTGGGGCAGCCAGTGCGCAGTGGGGGAGCAAAAAACATGACTTTGAAAAATTATGCATGAACGTGGCCAAAACGAACACGGAGTCGGGACGAACAAGAGCAAAAGCGAGGCGAAGGCAAAGGCAATGGAAACGGGCCCAACACTAAGTACAGCAACAACAACAAGAAGAAGGTCTACAGCAACAACCACAAGACCATTACGGCCCACGGCACAACAACAACAACAACAACAATAGCAGCATCTAACTGAGGCCACTAGCATCATTATCGAAGGACGTCGAACGAACCGATGACCGAACGGTGGCCGGGGACGTCGTGGGGGCCCAGAGGGGCGAAGAGGGGCCGGGCGGACATGTGCGTGAGCGAGACAAACACACACGCCCACCCACACACACACGCAGGCCCCCCATTCCCACTTGTTCGTGTGAGTGAGCATTTTGATACGAGGATAATTGAAATTTGCTGATTGCGAGCGAGCGACCGACTGCTGAGCGCGGCGAGTCGTCCTGGCCGATTGACAGGCGCTGGGTCGAATGGAGACGAGGACAGGAAGAGGAGGGGAGGGGGCGGAAGGAGGGCAAAGAGGATGGGAGAAAGGATGGGAGAAAGGCGAGCGGAGTCGGGCGATGGCGATGGCGTGAGCGACGATCGAGGATTAACAATTGACAGCAAGTGTTTAAAATTCATTAAGAGAACGTGTCGACAGTCGTCACGAAGCCAGAGGAGCAGAAGGGGGGATGGGGGGAGGCGGGGTTGTTGACGAGAGGGTGAAGAGAGAGGAGGAGGGTGAAGAGACTGGGGACAACAACCGGAAGTGAGGGACGTGACGAACCCCAGGAGGTGTCGAGCGGGATAATTTGTTAAATTGAGGCGCCGAGCGAGGCGAAAACAAGTGTCGAACACGAACACACACACCCACACACGCACACACCCACACCCACACCCACACGGACGCCCACGGAAAACACACCAACAGGGATTCGACGACCGGCCTTTGGTGCGATGCAAATCCGCCGGTCGTCGTTGCTGCTGCCGGTGCCATCGGTGAACAAGATTGATTGATTCGCGCCCCGATGGCCGGGATTAGGCGGCCGACGAGCTCCCGCTGCAGGACGGCGGATCGGGTCGGGACTGGGCTCGGGATCGGGATCGTGGCGCGCTCGGCGGGAGTTCGAAGCGAGGCGACAGGACGCGCCGCGACTCGATTTGACTCGATTTGGCTCGACAAATTGACGCTTGGCCCGTGACCCCGTTAACGAGGATGGACGTGGAGCTGGTCAAGAGTCAGTCGAGGAGGAGAGGGCAGGAGCAGCGAGCCAGCGGAGCCTCGGGGCGCCGGCCATCGGGTATAAAACTTGACCCGGGACGCCTCGGAGCCATCAGTTGCTTCGCTCCCATCGTCCACGCAGCGTCCGCCGATCCAGAGGCCAGAACAAGGAGTTCAAGCGACAGGGAACCAGAGCCATAGCCAGAGAAAACGACCAAGCACAGGACCAGAACCAGGACCAGGACAGCCAGAGACCGTCGCCAGGATAATCCACCGAAGGCCCTAAGAGGAGCACCAGACAGCAGCATGAGTGGCTTGACCGTGTTCACTTTCGTCCTCGTCGCCCTGTCCTGCTACGCCGTGAGCAGCAGCTCCAAGGCACAGCAGCAGCAACAGCAGCAGCAGCATCAGGTGAGTGAAAAAAACCCAACAAAAAAAAACATCATAAGAAATACAAAACTCAGTGGAGGAAAAAGTCGGGGGCCCAGACGATGGCGATGAGGAGGAGCTCGGGAATATATAGGAAAATATTGGAAATCCTAAGAAAATATACAGACAGAGAAAGTATTAGAAAATCATAAAAGAAAAGTAAAAAATTCTCGCTCATCCTCCAACCAGGGGACAGCGGAAGCTGCGAAAGGACAGAGGCAAATTAAAAAAAGGACGAGGACAAATTTAAAAGGGAAATAGAAAATAAACAAAAATAAACGGGGACATCGAAAATATTAAAAAAGGACACAGAGCTCTACGCAGAAAAAGGAAACAGAGAAGTGTGGAAATGGAAAAAAATATAAATGTAGTAAAATGAAAGAAACAAAAATTTAGAAAAAAGAAAGAAACGAAGGGGATGGAAAAATATAAAAGGGTCTTGGCTAAATGTGGGGAAATGGTAGAGGAATGTGTGGAAAGAGGATAAGAAAAAAAAAAAAGAGATTGAAAAAGAGAAAAAGGGACCTAGATAAATAGAGAGAAAAGACACAGAAATATTTAGAACGAGGGTATAGAAAAATATAGAAATTGAAAAGAATTGAATTGAGAATTGTGTAGAAAAACAAAACCATGACAAGAAAATCCATGGTCAGGACATAAAGTAAAAAGCTAAAGAGAAAAATTGAAATAAGAAAAATATTGAAATAAGAAGAATAGAACAGGGAGCAAAAAAGCAAAGGGAGGAACATAGGGAAGTAAGAAAAATAGGGAAGGGAGAAAAATACTGAAGCAGCAATGAAAATAGTTAAACAAGGGATATTGTACTGGGGCCAGGGAAAAGGAGGACGAGAATCCACGAAAAAGAAAAATATGGGAAAATATCGAAGCACTTGCTTCCGATAAGGGATTCAATAGAGTGCAGGCAGGGGAACGAGAGGCAAAAATGGGGAACGAAAATGAGGGACAAAAATGCGAAAAGCATCGCAAGAGAAGCAAAATGGAGGAAACTATCGGATGAAGGAAAGTCGTCGCAGTCGCCGGGCGAACAATGGAAGGAAAAGTCGTTCAAATATTGGAAAACCAGCGAGGTCGAAGGCGGAGGAAACAAAGGCCGGGAGGGAGAAAACGAGAAAGCCGTGAGAGGGAAAAGAGAAGCCAAGGAAAGAAGAGGCAGAGGAGTCGAGGGGAAGAACGGGGAAAGGAAGACCAAGGTTAAAGAGGAAAGAAAGAATCGCAACTGAAATTGAAAACTCCATTTCACGAGTGGGAGTCGAGTTGAGTCGAGTCGAGTCGAGTCGAGAACGAGTCAACAGCCGAGAACCGAGGGAAGCCGCAACCCATCGCAAGACCACACACACAAACCCACACACACACACACACTCAGACGCCCTCCCTCGAAAAACGTTGAATACTTCTGCGTAAAGTTATGAAAATTCGGATGCACGAAAGCCACCGGAGGACTGCGACAAGAGGTCCTCTTGGTCCTTTGAGTCCATGGTCTTCGCTGGCTTTGTTTGCTTTGTTTGCGTTTTCTTAGTTTTCTCAGTCGGCAGCAGGCGCTCGACAACAACAAGTGGCCCTGGCGATAGGGGGCAACATGGGGCACTATTGCAACAACAACAACAACAACAACAACAACAACAACAACTGAAAATGTTTGAACAACTACAAAGCACTATTGCTGTGAAAGCATCCAATGCAAATAATGAAGCAACAAAAACCTGGTAGGAAAACTACAACAACAACAACCTGTATTGAAACAACTACTATACAACAAAAACAACAATGCCAGCAACAACAACACCCACATCAACCACTACTCAGGCAACAAAATAATGGCAAAATAACTTTCACCGAAGCTGCTGAAATCGACGACATATGCGGGAATTGTTGCTTCTTCTTCTTCTTCCGCGCAGCCCCCTCACCCCGTTCACCCCTGCACCTCCCTGCATCGCGCCACTTGATGTTGTTGTTGTTGTTGTTGCTGGTTGGGACCCTGAAAATTTCGCACAATTTGCGCTGCATCGAAATCCCTCCGGCTCGGCGACGACGACAACAACAACAACAACAGCAACACCAAGAACAACGAGGACGACGTCCTGTCGTGCGTTCGGCCTCACTGCTCCAACCCCGCCCCCTCTGTCCGTCTGTCCCTCTGCCCCCCTCTGCGAAAGTTCGTCGCAACTCCGCAAAGCCAAACGCCAACAACAACAAGGGAGCGGTTGCCATTTGTTGCCGCAACGATTGTTGCGGCTGGGGTGCGTTCCGAAAGTTTCGATTTGATTAGATTTCGCATGGAGTTGAAGGATTCGCCCCCTCCCCTCTAGCCTTTTGCTTTCAACCCCTTCACTAAACGACCTCCAGTGCACGGACCCAATGGAGCGATGGAGCGAGGAGCGAGGAGCGAGGACGAGTTCGCCGACAACCGACGAGGAGGAGGAGGAGGAGGACAAGAGGAGAAGAACAGGATGTCAGCTCATTTGCGAGCTCGTTCCCCGTCGCCCCAGAGGAGGAAGGGCTTTTCTGGCGTTCCTTCTTCGCTGCCAGAGCCACGGAGGATCGCAACGGAAGCCTGCCTTCAAGTAGTGAAAGGAGTCGCGTCGAGTCCCGGTTCCTCCTCCCGGCTGCGGCAAAGGACGCCACCGTCGCGCTGCGATTCCGGCCACTTCGACATCCTCTGTCATGGAAATAAATTGCTCGACGTCAGAACCGCAGAAGTCGCTCGTCTGCCTCCGTCTGCGTCTCCCACTCCCGTCTCCTGTTTGCCGTTTGCCGTTTGCCGCCGCCACCCCCACCTGCTTCGGCTCGATAATTGAGCGTGTTTGAGGCCGAGTCGAGTGCCTTCTGAATAATAAATGGCTCGATAAAGGGTTGCCTGCCCTCGCCGGGCCGCGCCGCCAGCGTCGAAGGACACGTCAAGGCCGCTCGAGTGCTCGATAATTTGCGTGAGGAATCGCTTCAACCGGTCTTCCCCACGCCCTCCGATCGCTTCTCCAGCTCCTCTTCTCCGGCCTCCTCCGTCGTCCCTCGCTCCTCGCTCACTTCTACTGACTTCACTCGTGCCTGCTCCCATGCTCAGTGGCTTCGAGTGCACGGAATCAATTTATCGATTGACAAGGGCAGAGCGAGAGAGAGAGAGGGAGAGGGGGACAATCGTAGGCCTTCGAACGACTGCGGGAAATCCTCAAAATAAATTGCGATTTTTCCAAATTTAGAAGCTTTTCTCGCGGCTGCACTTCCTAGAAATCCCGATCGACGAGTCGACGGTCGCACCTTCATTAGGAGCACGTGGCGGGCCAAACGAAAACAACAACAACCGGAGAGACGACGACGACAAGGACGAGAATAAGAACAAGTACAAGAGCCTCGACTCGAAGGGGAGCCGCCAGGGAAAGGTGGATGTGGCAAAATCGGGCACGAAATCCTAGCTAAATGGAATGGAATTCCCACGAATACCTGCGGAGTCCCCGAGGGTCTGGCGCAGAGGTTCGTGACCTTGGGCCAGGGAAGGGTGTCGGGCGGTTGGGGAGGCTGGTGGCGAAAACGCCGGCAAGTGAAGTGAAGCCAAGTGTCGTTGGGGAAAAGAAAGAGCAACATTTCCAGGCAGACTTGGACGATGCGCAAGTGGGAAGTGGCGAAGATGGCAAGGTGGAGGAGTTAGAGAAGGTGGCTCAATTTTATGAAGAGAAACCATTTACCATTAAAACGAACATCAAATTGAAAGAAAACAAATTGTAGTAAGAAAGGTAGTGGAAGTAGTAGAGAGCAATGGGAAAAGAAAGAGCGAGGTTTCCGAGCAGGCATTGGTGATTAGGTGAGAAAAATCGGCCTAATTTCAGAAAACGATGCAAAATATTAAATTTCACAAAAGATTTGTAATTAAAACCACTCTCAATCCAAAGGAAACAAAGTTAGTAAACGACAGTGACAGGTGTAAAAGGCAGAGATCGAGCACAGAAGATGTCGCTTTTAATAAGGCAAGACTTGAAGAATTTTCAGCAAGTAGGGGAGAAAGGAAGGAAAGGAAGCCAATAGCGAAAGGAAGGTCGGCGCGAGTAGTCCCGAAATCGCCCCGAAACAGTGGGAGGAGGTGGACGAGGAAAAGCCAAAGTAAACAAAATTCTCTCTCTCCGTCTCGCAGGCATCCAAGAAGGTGGACCTCGCCCACCGCCCCCCGGGCGGCGGGGCCGGGGCCGGGGCCGGCGAGCACTTCAGCGCCGAGCACCAGACGCAGCTGCGCGCCCTCGACAGCGCCGACGAGGGCCGGGCCAAGCGATCGCAGCGAGACGTGGGCGCCGGCGTCGGCGACTACCGCGAGCTGAGCGACATGCTGGAGGACCTCGAGGACAACTCGCTGGCGACGTTGGCCACGTCTGCATCGTCGTCGGCAGCCGCCGCCGGGCCCGCGGCCGAGTTCGACCTGGAGAACATGCCGCCGTTGACCTACTACCTGCTGCTCCAGAAGCTCAAGCAACGTGAGTAGTCGTCCGGCAGTCCAGTCACGGCCATGTCCCAGGCCTTGTCTGTGGCCATGTCCATGTCCCGGCGCCTGGCCATGCTCAAGTCCTTGTCTCTGGCCGTGTCCTTGTGTGTTTTGTGTACTCAACTTTGTTTCTCTCTGGCGACGGTGTCGGTGTCGATGTCGTTGTCGGTTTCCAGTGCAGAGCAGCGAGCCGGCGTATCGCGTGCGGACTCCGCGCCTTGGCCGCAGCATTGACTTCCAGCTGGACGAGCCGAGCGAGGGCGAGGACGAGGCGCGCGGCTCGAACACGGCCCTGGGTCTGGGAGGTCTGGGGGGCCTGGGGTTCGGGACCGGGCGGCTCGAGCTCCGCCGGCCGCAGTTCGTCACGCGCTACGTGAAGAAGTCGGTGCCGTTCAAGCCGCGGCTCGGCAAGCGCGGCCAGGTGTGCGAGTAGGCTGGAGTCGAATCGAGTCGAGTCGGGTCCCCGCGTCTCCGTCGCCCCTCGTCCCGCTGCCGCCCGCCCTGCCGCCTCCCAAAGGACGAAGGTCGAGCAGCCGCGGGGTTCCACAATTAAATATTTACGCCGGATTTCTCGAAGGCTCTCGGATGGAGTGGAGCGACCGAGAGAGAAGGGGGGAACAGATGGAGCGAGAGGAGACGAGGCGAACTGAGCAGCAGCAGCGGAAACATAAACAAATAATGAATTAGTCAAAGTATTGTAGAGAGAATATTAGAGAAAAACCAAACCAGAAACACTTAGGAAAATCCTTAGAGACAGAGACAGAGAAACAAGAACCAAGAGAAACAAAGACAAAGAGATAAAATAAGGAAACCAAAGTAAAGAAACCGAAGTAAGGAGACAAAACTACATTAGCAAAAACCAAATATATCCCAAAATCCCCTGAAACAAAGTAAGAAAGTCCCAAAAACTCCTGAAACAAAAACCCAAAACACCTGCCACAAAACCAAAAAAAAAAAAAAAAAAATCCAAAAACCCAAAAAAACTTTAGCAAAAATGTCCAAGAAAACAAAAACAAGAGATCAGATATTTCAAAAATATGAGAGGAAATTATGTATGTATATGTAGCGAATACTCCTAGGATAAGTTGTTAATTATGGAGCCTACTCGAAGCAACAGCAACAACAGCAAAACAAATAAAACTAAGCAGAACAAAGAAGAAGAAGACACGATGATGTATGCGAAAATAAGTGAAGGAGGCTGGGGTCTGGGGTGGGCGTGGTCGGGGGTGATCGAGCGAAATGAGATGCCAGCGTGGCCAGCTGAGCCTGCTGTGGGGGGTCGGGGCCGAGCGAGGCGGGTGGGTCGAGGGGGTCTTGAGGGGGTTCGAGGGAGTTGAGGGGTGTCGAGGAGGCTTTGGGGGGGGGGGGGCGTGGTCGGCGGGGGCTCGAGGGGCTGCAGGCCATTCGCTCTAATGGCGTCATTTATTCGGCGGCTCCCTCGACGACTACTCGACCTCCTCCTGCGCCTCCTCCACGGCCGCCGCACACAGCGCTCGAAACTCCGACGGGCGATAAATTTAAATCTGCAGGATCCTCAGACACGAGCACACGCACACACACACACGCACACGCACACTCGCACTCGCTCTCACTCACACGAGAGCGAGAGCTCGACTAATGCACGCACAGCTGCTGCTGGGCGTTCTTATTGTTGTTATTGTTATTGTTGTTGTTGTTGCTACCTTTTTTGTGCCCCAGCACTCACCATGATTAAATGGCGAATATTTATTTAATATTAGCGACAACAACAACAACAATAAAAACAACAGAAATAGGAATAACAATATTAATAGCAACAACAGAGAAAACGACAGCGACAACCAACAACAATCGCCAGAGAACGACAACTACAACGGCAACAGCAACAGCAACGACGACGACGATCAGCACGATAATACCGAGAATCGAGAGACAGATAGAGAGGAAGAGAGGGAGAAAAAACCTTGTCGAAAAAGCAAATAAGGATTTGGTCGATTATTGAAATCAAGGTCCTTCAAGGCCGAGCGGCAGAAGGCAAGGCAACAACAGCAACAACAATGAGACAGGGGGCAGAGCAAGAGCAAGAGTGAGAGTGAGAGAAGAGGAGGGCGAGAGTAAACTAAGCAGCTGCTCATGGCGGCCGATGTCCGTTGCCGCTACCGCTACCGTTTCCGCTTCCGTTTCCCGAGGTAAACGAGCTTCTCATCGAGTGAAAAATTGCCCAGAAGCGACCGACGAGGGAGAAGGAACGAAGAAGGAGGAAGGAGGAAGAGGAGTGGATAGGAGAGGAGGGAAGGAAAGGCAGGGGAGAGGAAAGGAGTGGAGAGATGCAGGTGAGGCGTGGAAAGGAAAACGAGAGGAAAGCTGAGAAGATGAGCAGAAGCGAGCTAATAAATTAAAGGATTTCGCAGGCTGTTGCGAATGGGAAAATGTTACAATAAATTAATTTTAATATTTGTTAAAAGCATGCGGTGGAGGGTCGGAACACGAGCCCGGGAGCCTCGTGAGCTCCGGGGGGACGGACGAAGGGAGGAGGGACGAACGGGGGACGGAGGCGGAGCTCGGCTGAGCAGGTGAGGATCGAGTCCAATGGCTGGAAGTGGTTTCGAGGATGCCGAGGGAGGGACGGGGCGAACCCTCAGGCGACGAGGTGGAGAAAGCAAGAGAAAGCAAAGGGGGACGAAGGAGGATTTCGAGAAAATCCCATCAGGAAATTTCGTGAAATTAATCAGGGTTTACAGGAGGAAATTCGCATCTCCGCAGACACCAGAGACCGCCAGGGACCGGCGAGGGCCGCCCGGGAAGCCGCCAACCGCAGCTCGAGTTGTCCCCAAGGGCCGTGGTTTCCGGCGACCTGAACTCGAACTCGAACAAAGCATCAAGTATGCATGATACACGACGATCCAGGTCAGGGCTGCAGCCACTCAATTTATTCATTCGCCGACGTTGAATCGACTCGGACCTGCCGCCTACTTCCGGGTAATCGGGGGCCAGCAACGAGGGGTGCCGAGAGTTGCCGGAAGTCGCCATCTGGGCGAGTCCTGCATCCCGCGGGCACGACGGCGGCAACGGAGGAAACTTCGCGGCAGCACTTGAGATGGAAAAAGTTTCGAACAATTGGCGCGAACTCCCGACGGAGCTGGGCGAACCCAACTGCAATGGGAACTGGCGGGGAATGTGTAGAAAGTGTAGTGTAGAATGGGGAAAAATAGTAAAAAATCTCTTTTAGAGATGGTTATTCAGAGCAGGAACTTTAAAACAAGGCGAACTTGAAGAGAAGAAAATTCAAAAATGGCACAAACTGAAGAGGAAACAAATTGAAAAAAAGAAAAAAACCTCCACTTTTGGTAAAGGTTCAGCTCCTGGTGGAGAAAAAGTCGAAAGTCCGAAGGTGGCCGTTATTGAAAATATCGAGACAATGCATAGAAAAAATTAAAAAGAGAAAAGAGAAAATTCAAAAAGAAGAACTATTGAATAAAGGAAAAATTAAAACAAAAAAGAAAAGCAAAAAGAAAGGCGAGAATTAATTGGTGGAGAGATATTCGAAGTCCGAAGGTTTTACGGAGAACGTTTGAAAGCAGTGCATTTTTTGAATGGTCGAACGGCCGTCATTGAGCGGGCCGAGAAAACTCGGCCGAAAGCAAAACTCTGGGGTTTCTGTCGACATTTCGGAGAGAATTCGATTCCTTTCATTACTCAGGCAAATGAAGAACTTCTCCATCGAGTCGGACGACGACTTCCGTGCCGAGACCTGGCACATGGCTGGAGGAAACGTGTCAAATCGTTTCAAAAATGCTTGCCCACGTCGTGCGTCCCTCGCATTTGGCAGATGGAGAGGAGGAGAGATGGAGGGGGGGGGGGATGGGGGATTTGGGTAGAGCAGCTCGGATGCGGCGGGTGGAGGGACAGAAAGAGAGGTGGCTGCAGGGAGATCAACGACGACGTCCTCCACAGACCTCGTGAGCCCCGGGCAGCACCTGGGGCTGGTTGGCAGGGCTGGCGGGGTCGGGGGACGGGGGGCGTGGCAGGCGGCGGAGGCGGCGGCGGCTGAACCGCACGTTGCGGTAGCGTATCGCAGGAATTGCATCCGAAACTCGGAAATCGAGACGAAATCAGATTTCGTGGAAAATGCGAGAATTCCAAAAAGCCCCAGGAATCCCGACGATGGGGTTGAGGGAGCGACCGAGGGGGAGACCGCAAAACACGTCGACCTCTCTGTCTGTCTGTCTGTCTGTCTCTCCCTCTCTCCCTCTCGCGCACGCAGGCGTCGAGCCGAGATTTCCGAGAATCTTCAACGGATGGATTTCAGAAGGCGAAACTTCATTTGGCGCCAGTGTGGTTGCCATAAGGGCCATAAGGGTGTAATTGAAGTGAGTGAGAGGGAGGGGTGAGGGGTCGATTGTGAGTGCGTCTCCTCCCCACTCACTCTCCCTCTCCCCGGTTGTCGCCTTGCACTTGTCGTCGTCCGTTGGCTCCAAAATCGACTGCGACCGAAGCCAAATCGAAGCCGAATGAAACGAAACGAGAATTTAATTCGAGTCCGCCCACCCTGCCGCCCTCTGTCATCCGGGACTGAGGGAGGGGGAGCGAGCGCAGGGTGCGTTTTATGGCAGCCATTTTGATTCGCAGTTCATTCCGCTCACCCGTTTGATCGATGGATTTGTCGACAGATGGATTGGTGAGTGGACAGACTGATTGATTGATGCCCGTAGGCGGGAGGTGCAGGAGTCGAGGGTGGAGGGGGTGGTCGGGGTGTCGCTGGAGGCACCTGACTGTGCCGTGATTTGCGACCCTTGATTCATACGCACACAAACGCAGGCACAAGAAACGGAATTGAAAATAAAAGTAACAATAAGGACGGCGATAATAAAAGAGCAATACCAGGAAATGAATAAATACAATGCAATAATAAAAGGTCCACAAGAAAAAGGGCAATAAGAAAGAGAGAAATAAGAAAAAAAAAAGCAATAATAAAAGCAATAAAAATCTAATAAAAACCAAGAAAGAAACAAAATATTAAGTATAAAAAAGGAATCATAACAAACTCAAAAACCTAATATATAAAAACTATTAAACCAAATAGGAACGAATAATGAAAATAATGAACAAAAAGAGGTAATAAAATTAAAAGAAATAAAACCTACATAATTATAACACAAAACTAAATTGAATTTAAATACAAAAACATAAACAATTAAATGTATATAACAATGGTTTAAAATAATAAACAATTACTAAACATAAACAAAATCGCAGCGGAGAAAAAATTGAAAAAAAAAATTAAAAAAAAACTAAAAATATAAGGGATTGAAATGAACACCACCAAAATAAATAAATAAATAAGATAAAGGACAAAATCTAAACAATGGGGAAATAAAATTAAAAAACATAAATAAAAACTAAAAAATGAGGAATCAAAATGAAATTAAAATAAAATAAAAATAGTCTAAATGAAAACCAAGAAAATAATGTAAAATCTCACCAAAGAATACTGAAAATGACAATGAAAGGAAAATCAACTGCAACAACAACAACAACAATGCCAGCGACATGAAAACATTTCAAAGCCCACAAAAGGTCAGTCGATTGAATGGAAATTTCATTGAATTTTATATGTTCGAGATGAAATACTGGACGAGTGTTGGTGTGGGTGCCTCTGTGTGTGTGTGTGTGTGTGTGTGTGCTATGAATGTATTTAACCTTTGACCGATTGCGGAATCCATTTTACATTCACGCACACGCCCACGCACACACCTCGCACACACACACACTCGCTCCCTTCCTGTGCCTGATGTCGGATCAGAGCAAGTGCAACAACAACAACAACCAGGAGCAACAACGCCAGAACACCAACAACGACATTGACAACAAAAATGTGAACAACAACAAAAATGTGAACAACAACAACATGGAGAACGAGCTGCATTCATAAATCAAGGCGAACGAGGAAAGGGAGAAACGTGAGCGAGCGAGAGGCAGGGGGCGTGCGAAAGGGAGAGGGAGAGTGAGAGAGGAAGAGGGAGAGACTTAAACTAATTGACAGCCCACGGCAAGGCCTTCAGGCGGCAGCACAAGACACCAGCAGCAGCAGCAACAACAACAAAAACACCATCGACATCGACGGCAACAACGACGGCTACAACAACAACGCCAACAACAAAAGAAAAATCAAATATTATCGAATTATGAATTATTGAGGCAACGCAGACACACACACACACACTTACACTCACACACACACACACATGGCCACGTTCACTTAGAGACAGACTTGGCTTTATTCAATTACTCGAATGTCAACCGTTGGTGTCGTTGTTGTTGTTGTTGTTGCTGCTGCTAGAGCTTGTTTGCTGTTATTTTGTTGTTTGCCGTTCATTGTTGTTGTTGTTGTCGTCTGTGTCGTTGGTTACCGTTGTCGCTAAAAGCTCTAAATACCATCAACAACAACAACAACAACAACAATAAGAACAACAACAGCCGGCTGAAACCCAAATGAGATTTTTCTCACCCACTCGCACGCGCTCCCCCTCTCCCCCTCTTCCACACCCTTCTCGCTCGCTTTCTCCCCTCTGTCTGCCTTTCTGTCGCCCTCTACCCGTCGTCTCTCTATTTCTTTCCCTAGCTCGCTCTCAATGTCTCGTCCCTCTCTCTCGCTCTCTCCCCCTCTCTCTCTCTCTCTCTGTTCTCTCTGCCCCACGCCCCCCACCACGCCGCCAACATGGCGGCCGGACCGGAAATAGAAAGCCATTCACTCACGAAGCCCTCGAGTCGCGTGGCGAGGGTCGGGCGGCGCCAGACGGAGGGCGAGGGCCGGGTCGAGGTGACGCCAGGCGACAGGTGAACCGCACGAGGAGCAACAGCAGCAACAACAACAATAACAGCAACACGACGCCAGCCAGCCAGCCAGCCAGAGAGAGAGAGAGAGACCGAGAGAGCCAGAGATCGAAACCACGAGGCTGACGAAGAATTTTCACCTTCTCCAATTTGTTTGCAATTTCCAAACACTTCCATCCCAATGTAATACCGAAATGACAACAACGACAACAACATCATTGTTTTTTGTAATTTTTGTCTTTGTCCCACTGTGCTCTTGCAATTCGTTAATTGCTTTCGTAATCGCTTCGATGAGCTGTTGCTCTTTCTTGTCATTTTAATGCATTTAATTTCAATTTCAATTTTTTCATAATTTTCATTTTTCAATTATTTATTTTTCCCATCTGAATTCATAATTTTCTCGTCCCCGGACTTTAATCATTATTTAATCGACTTTCGGCCGCATTCGACTTCATTGTCGCGGTTTTTATTGGGCTTTTATTTTTTATTATGCTTCTGGCTGCTGTTTATATTTTTTCTATTATTTCCCTGTTGTTGTTGTTTTTTTTTTTGTTTTTTGTTCAATTCCTTTGATTGCCCTTTTCAACATTTTTATTATCATCATTGTGAGTGTTGTTGTTGCTCTTGTTGGTGGCGTCTGTTGCTCCTGCCCAATTTCAGCCACTCTTGTGGCTCTTGTTCTTCAGCTCGGATTCCTGAGCGTGGATTCGAATAAATGGGTTCTGTCGACGTTTCACCCGCTCCCGCCGTCTCCTTCACCCGCTCCCCCTGGCTCCAGCCCTGGCGTTCGTCCATCCTGGCTCCCGCTTCCGCCGTCCTTCACTCCTCCCTTCCCACGTTCCCTCCTCCTTCCTTCCTTCCCTCCTCCTTCCTTCCTTCCCTCCTTCCGTCCTCCCCTTTTCCCCCACTTCCTTCTCTCTCTCTCTCTCTCTCTCTCTCTCACTCTCTCTCCGCCAGGTCGTTTTCAGTTACATCAACTGGTTGTCATTATTGCCAGTTGTTGTTGTTGTTGTTGCTGTTCCTACTACTGAATCTTTGTTATTATTATTATTATATAGTTGTAGTTCTTGACGTTGTCGTTGTTGTTGTTGTTATCGTTGTTGCTGCTCTTTACAATTCTCTGTCCGTTTGTCCGTGGTCGATGTTTTTGTGTAACAGTTGTAGTAGTTGTTGTTGTTGTTGGCGTAATTGTGTCGCAGCACGTGATGCCAGATTGCGGCAATTATCTCAGTCCCTCGCACTCTCTTTCTCTCTCTCTCTCTTTCCCCCTCTCTCTCTCTCTCTCTGTCTGTTCCCTGTCTTTCGCTCTGTCGTTCGGCTTCCATTATTTTGTCCTGGTTTTTGTTGTTGTTCCGCTCCTTGTTGCTGCTCCTGTTGTAGGTCTTCATGTTGTTGTTGTTGTTTTTGATGTTGTTGTCGGTGTTGTTGTTGTTCTACATGACTTTTAACTGCTGTGCATTTGAGGAATTTGGTTTTATTTTCTAATTGAATTTTTCGCTCTTTCCTGCGGATGTTGTTGTTGTTGTTAATTTGTGGTTTTTGTTGTTGTTTTTGCTGTTGTTGCCCTGCCACGTTGTTCGGTTGTTGCAAATCGTCCGAAGTTGTCGTTGTTGTTGTTGTTTTTCGTTTATTCATCTCGCATTCCTTGGACTCTGGACCTCGTCAACGCCGCGAATTCTTCCGATTTCGTCATCGCCTCGAGCTGTCGACTCGATTCGGTTCCGTCTTCGCCTTCTTCGTCGAGCTCCTCCTTCCCCTTCCTTCCCCTTCCTCTTCCTTTTTTCTTCTCCCTTCTTCTTCTCTTATTTCATATTTAATTTAATATATTTACGAACCGCCCTTCAACACAATCATAGTGAATTTCGCCATCATTCAATTTTTGAATTTATTTTCAAATATTCATTATTTATTTTATTATTATTGTTATTATATTATATTATTATTGCATTGTTTTATTATTATTATTATAATTATTTATTATTATTTTATTAAATTTGTCCCCTTTCATTTGGCTTATTTCGATCTTCATGGGTAGTGTTTTTTTATTTAATATAATTTTAAGTTTTCTTTTTTTATTTTAAATTCATTTCAACTATAAATGACTTTAATTTCACAGAAAAATAATAAAATTTCACTGATTTCATTTGAGTTTTCCTCGTTTTCGCTACTTCGTTATTTCTTCATTCCCTTGAACTTGCAGCGAAATCTCTGGAAAACATTTTCCATTTCATTTTCGATATCGTTTCGTGTTTCGAGAACTGTGCGTGGGGAGCTCGGAGGGGGCGGGTGGGGGGCGTGGCCTCCCATACGAATGCGAATTCGATGGAATTGAAAAAGAAAACTCGTTAAAAACAAATTTCGAATCAATATGAGAACCAACAACAACAACAATTACAACAACAACAACAACAACAGAAACAACAACAACTATAACAACATCAATTACAACAACAACTATCACGACAGCGATAACCAAAATATTCAAATTTAATTTCTGCGCAAAGTTTTGCAACATTTTTTCAAGAGGTGGCAACACTTGTGTGGCACTTTTCTTGTTGCTGTTGTTGTTGTTGTTGCTGGCGCCTCATGTCACTGTCACCGACGGCAATCGACAACACTCCACGACAGCGGCAACAACAACAACAACAACAACGACGACGACACCGACCGAAATCAATTCGAGCCAATAAAAAAGAACAACAACCACACATATGAAAAATATGAGAAAAAGGAGAAAAAGAAAGGAAAAGAAGAGAATATGAAAAAATTCACAATTCTTCAAAACTAAATTTTTTCCTCTTTTATTCATTGCTTTTCTTCTCTTTGCCTTGCTGCATTGTTTGACACGCCGACTCTGCCTCTCTCTCTCTCTCTCTCTCCCACTCTCTGTCTCTGTCTCGGTCGCTCTGCTGACGTGACTGACGGAGATTTTTGCGATCCCCTCGCATGCTTGGCTCTGGGTTTTCTCTCCTTGGCTTCCCGTCTGGCTTTCTTGCTTTTCATTTTCCACGTCGCCTTCATTTAATTTTTTTCCAATCTTTATGCAAAATGTCGCGACCGGCGACCAGCGACAGTGGCGGAATCGAGTGTCCTCGGGCGCCCAGGGCGAGAAGCGCAATCAGAGGAAGGGAGGGAGAGTGAGGGGGAAGGAGGAGGAAGGGGGCGGAGTCGCCGCCGGCTCTTTGTGCAAACGCTTCATTCGGTGTCAGGAATTGTTGCGAATTTGTTTTTAATCGCGAGGCGCGAAGGGCGAGCACGAGGGCAGGAGAGGGCGAGAGAGGGGGAGAGGAGGTGAGAGAGCGAGTGGGAGAGACCGGGGGAGTGCAAGAGCAAGGAAAACGCGTCGACATCGTCGGCAGCGAGAAGGGCGACGAAATTCAGAAACGACAACAGTCGAATTCCAAACACCGGCTTCCGCCCCTTCCCCACCCCGTTCTCACCCTCCTTCGCCTTTCCACCCCTCATCCTCCCCACTGGCCCCTCGTCCTCCTCCTCCTCCTTGGCCCCCCCGCCCTCAACCGCCTGCTCGAAATTCCTGAAAACTCCTAAATACGATTTGACACGAAATGCGTTTCACGGCGAACGCGGCCGACACCGACCGAGCGGCGTGCGAGCGAGAGGGCAGGTGTTTAACGGATGCCGAGCGACTCTTTCCGTCCCCCTCTCCCTCTCCCCCTGCCCCTCCTCTCGCTCTCCCTTGCACGCCCTCGGCCTCTCTCAAGCCATTTCTTCCCACGTGCCACCTGGTGCCAAACGCAGAGCGCGATTGGGGCGAGGAAGGGCGAAGCGGTGGGAAGCGAGGAGGGGGAAGGGAGGGAAGATGCGGGAGGTGAGAAAGGGACGAGAGTGCGTGTTGAAATAAATTGAAAGCGGGATGAAAAATTGCGCGAGACACGGGAAAAGTTTCGAACTTCGCGTGGGCCGGGCCGGGCCGGGCGGGGCGGCGCGAGGCGGCAACAACTCGACAGTTGACGCATTTCTCCTGTCCGCCGCGCTTCCCTTCACCTCCTCGCCCCGCTGCCCTCATCATCCTCCTCCTCCGCCCTCCCTCTCCCTCTGCGAACCACTCCGCACCTCCTCGCACGATCTTCGCCCCATCGTCGCCCGCTCCCCGCCCCCGGTTGCGCTCGATTAATGTTAATAAATAAATTTCCACTCGAACCAGACGCATCCGATCCTCGTCCGTCGTCCCTCGTCCTCGCCCTGCGTCCCTCGTCCTTCGTCTTTCGTCCTTCGTACTTCGTCCCCCGTCCTCGTCTCTGGTCCTCCGATCCAAGTCCCTCGTCTCTCGTCCTCGTCTCTCGTCCTCGTCTCTCGTCCTCGTCTCTCATCCCCCTCTCTCGTCCCCGTCCTCCATCAGCCTCTGTCCTGCTGTCAACATCGACCTCTCAAACCCGCCTCCCCCCTCCAGACAGGACCTTCAACGAGCTCATTGCCAAACCATAAAAATCGTCCTCAACTCGTCCTCGTCCCGTCGCGTTGCGTCGTCTCTCGGACGCAGGGCGATAAAAATCCGGCAGCAACACTCGAAGTCCAGGAGCAACACGAAGACGAAGAGCGGAGTCGCTGCGGAGAAGAAGAACAACAACAACATAAACTGCAACAACAACAACATCAACTAGACCAACAACAACAAGGCGGAGTCGTGGACGTCCTCGAAGGCGAACCGCATCGCAAGCTCGACGAAGCCGCCCTCAAGGGTCTCCTTAAGTTGTTTTAATATTGAACCAAAGCCACAACAACAGCAACAACAATAACAACAACAACAACAACAAAAATAAGAAGACCAATAACAACGACAACAACAACAGCACCAAGAAATACAGGCGAACAACAACAGCAAAAGCCCGCGCCAATGCAGTAACAAGAACGATTACAACAACACCAAGACCGAGCTAATGACAACCAACCAAACGTCCAGTCGGCCAGGCGTCGACCGACCAAGCGAGCGAGCGAGCGAAAGGATGGAGACAGGGACGAGCGAAAGGACGAGGACGAGGACGAGACCATCCTTGGAGGTCGGCATTGAAAGCCACGAAGGACTTCGTTTCATTGTCATAAACGTCGCTCAACCCCAACCGACCCCAGCCGGCCGGAGCCGACCAACGGCCACCCCCCCCCCCTGCCTCTCTGCCCCCTCAACCCCCTGCGCCCTCTGCCATCGACGGCGACGCCCTCGAGGCCGGCCCGGGTTTTTCTTTCGTCCTTCGTCGACCTCGTTCGCCTCGCGTTTTCCCACGCACGGACTCGAACTTCAATCCGTTCCCTCTCTCTCTCTCTCTTTCTTTCTCTTAATCAGTCTCACTCTCCCTCTCCCGCGGGCGCTTAATTACAGTTTCATAAATTGGAGGCACTTAAAATCTAAAAACGCTACACTGGCTATTTTCGCTCTCGACCGAATCGAATGGAAGGGAAGGGAAGGGAAGGAAAGGGAAGGAATGGAGTGCAATGGAATGGTATTGATGATGACAACGACGACAAGGAGAACAACAACAACTTGAGCAAAAAGAGTCAAGACCACAACGGTAAGAGCAGAGACAACAGCAACAACCTCGAAAGCAATCGCTGCAGCAACAACAAAAACCCACGACAGCAACGAGAACGACAGAGGCGACGAAGGCGACCACAAGAACAATAACATTAACAACAACAACACCACCACCATCAACAACAACAACACCAATAACAACACATAACCACTAATAACAACAACAATCGCTGACCACCCCGACCCCGCCACTCAGAGCGGGCAGCACAGGGTGCTCCAAGGGCTGTAGAATTGATGTTTATTTTCCCCCGCAGTCGAAGTTGTGGGCATTCACAGGGTGCAGTCGACAGCCGAAAAAAATCACCCCAAAATTAATCACTCTTTTTAAACAATAAACCAAACAACAAAAATAATTATATATTTTACTTTGAAATATCGAATCATAATATTATAAAATATTAAAATCTCTTTTGTCTTTTTAAACAGTAAACCAAAACAAAAAAAAAATAATTAGATAAAACGGTCCTCCTGGTGATTAATTGCTATTTTTTTAACAATGAACAAAAGGTCAAAAAAATTAGAAATTGCTTTTAAATATGGAATCAAAAAAAAGACCAAAAATAACTGAACAAAAAGGGGTAAAAAAAAATTTGTTTTTTTCGACAACATTTTTGCAACATTTTGCTAGGTTTCAATGCAGAATCCATTAAACGGCCATTATTGAAATGTCAACGATGTGGAGTTAACAACGGCTGGGAGTGAACTACGAATGTATTTAGTTTAATGACATCATCCACTCGAGGCAATAGGCCATTAATTATTCAAATTCCAGAGCAATTATAACTCGACACAAATGCTTCGACGGCGACCTCATCGTCGTCCTGTCGCCCTCCACATCGTCGTCGTTCTCTCGTCCCCGGCTCCTCATCGTCGTCCTCGTCGTCCTCATCCTACGCATCGTCGTCATCGCCATCGTCGTTTGTCGGGAGTTCGCCGAGTGGATTTCGGTCGATTAAACGCCTTGTGGAGATTTCGCATGGCCGTGTTTGTTTTTCAAATCAAACCCAAGGACGACTCGTTCTCGTCACTACCCGACCGCCGCCCGTCGCCCACAGCCCTCAAGGGTTCATCTCCCTCTCTCCTCTCTCACTCACCCCTTTGTTCGGCTCGCTGCTCGCTGCTCGTTAGGGACATTAGGATCCATTTGCACCCTGTGCCCTCCACACGTCGCCCTCGACCGGCCCACGTCCTGGCTCGCAATTAAATGCTGTACAAAGGCATTTGGTAACGAGCTGCGAGACGACCCAGGGGGAGGGGGATAGCGAGAGAGGGGGGGGTGCGGGGTGGTGTTGGCGACGGAGGGAGCGGTGAATATTTTTTCAATTTAATTAAAGTATTACAAAGGATCCGGCAAGAACAACGAGAGAACAAAGTCAGCGACAAAGAAAACAAATGCGGCAAGAACAACTGAGACTGGAACAACAACAACTGAAACAACAGCATCAACAACAACAATTTATGACGACTCTCGACTCTCGTCTCTAATTGTATTCACAACAACCTGGCTGTTGTTGTTGCAGCTACAGCTGCTGCTCCTGCTCCAGTGGCTGCCGCTGCCGCTGCTGCTGCTGCATCTGAGCGAGCGAGAGGGCGGTGGGGGTGAAGGCGGGGGGGTTCTCGAGCAGGGATATAAAGAGAGTGAATTAATCTCCAGAGTGACTCTGTGTGAGTCAGAGGGGGTGGGCGTGTGTGCGTGTGTGCGTGTGTGTGCGAAGGACGATGTAATATGAGCGAGAAACTTCTTCCACCTGCTGTTATTCAACTGGGGCTGGATCCACAGCAACAGCAACAGCAATAGTAACAAGAACAAGAGCAACGAAATGAACAAGACCAAATTGAACAACAACAACCAGGACCTGCACCGAAAACTTGCGAAAATTAGGGAAACAAAACAAGTAGAACGAAAGCAATAATAATTAAGGGAAGCAACACACAAAGCCACACACGAACGAAGCAGGAACATCACATTTTGATATCCTGGGCCATAGTCAGAGTTCTCTATTGTAATTGTTGTTGTTGTGGGTGCTGTTGTCGTTGTTGTTGTAACAGATCTGGCCTCCTCGGGGTGACTGAGAGCTGGTCATAATCTCCGGAGCCCCACTAACACGTTTCCTCGAGCTCGCTCCTCGGCCCTTAATCCGACCACGACGGAAACCGCGACCGGCCCAGGACCAGGACCATCAACGGCCCCTCTCAATCCTTCCATCGCCCTTCCGTCGCTCTCGCCCTTTTGAATTCCTTCCTTTGACTCGTCCCTCGTTTGGCTCCCACTCGCTTGCGTCCGTCTCGGGCTTTGACTACGCTACTCAAACACCCACACAGACTCACACACACCCGCACTCACACACACCTCGACACACGCTCCCTTTGCAGGATTAGGGTGTGGGTGGAGTGCGAGGAAGGAAGGCCAAGGTGGAGTGAACGAGGGCGACGATTTATTTAATTTCATCGCCCTCTCTCTCTCTCTCTCCCTGAGATCTCGTCAATTAGCGACGAGGTGGACTTCTTCCTCTTCTTCTTTTTATCGCCCTCGACTCTCGCCCTCTCTTGTCACCTCCCTCCCACCAGCGTCCTTCGCCTTGTCCTTTGTCCTTTTCGGCCGCTCGGCACTTGCCCTTTGTGTGCTGGGTTTTTTTTTTTGGTCAACATCGTCGGTGCTCCTGTTATTATTGTCACTAACGGCGTTCAGATTCTTGTTGTTGTTGTTATTGTTGCTTCTTCCTCCCCCTCTTGTTGTTGTTATAATTTGTTTTTCTTTTGCTGTCATCTCTTCCTCGTCTCCTGCTCCGCCGTTCGCCCCGTCCGCCCCATCCGCCAACTCGAATTTCATTGACAACTTTCAGCGTTCCAGGGACGCGGCCACCCCTCACTGCCTGTTGGTGTGTCTGGGCGTGTGTGTTTGTGCCGGTGAGTCAGTGTGTCTCTAGGTCGTGTCTGTGTCCGTGAGGGTGTGGGTTCGCCTGCATTTTTCGTCTGCTGCTCATGTCCTTTTTTGGCAGCCCGTTCGCCCTCGACCCACTCGAAACCCAGCCCCGGTCGATTCCTCTCTTGGAACGGGGCCAACTGCAGGGAATTTGTTGTCGTTGTTGTTGTTGTATTGTTATATCTCATTGCTGTTGTTGCTACTACTGCAGTCGAGTCGCAGTCGCCGTCGCCGTCGGGTTCGAAGTCGTTTGCAGGGAGCGCTGCATAATGCAGTAGGGCGGAGGAGGTCGGCAGGGAGGCGAGTCGGGAGGTGGGAGGTAGGAGGCGTGGCTCGAACGTGGAGGCCTCGCGGTATCCTTGAGGGAGGCGCGCGCGGCGATTTCGCAAATTAAATCGACGGAAATTCAGTTCCAGCGCGTGCCACGGTGCGTATGAGCAACGAGGGGCTGAGATTGGAGCGAAGCGATTGGGGATTTAGGATCGAGGGAAGGGAGACAGCCGTACGGGATGAAGGAGGGCGAGCGAGAGGAGTAACAGATCGAACACAGCTGTAAAGGATAACTGAAGGCTAGCGAAAAGTGAACATGACCACGTGAAATGGCTCCGGTGCAAAAGCTAGAACAAAAGTTAGCCATCAGTTGCTCTAGACAAACCAATCAAAAGTGAATAGGAAGCGAATCAATATTGAATACTGCTGGTGCAGAGCTTTAAAGGTAGGACTTAAAGTGGAGGAACATGCTCTATGAGCTCTGGCTGGAGAGCGATTCGGGTCACTTCCGGTGAGCTGAGCCAAGGCCAAGACGGTGAAAATCAAACGAAACCCGAGCTGAAGAGGTGCAGGAGTGGATCACGGTCAAAACAATCGAGAACTGAGAGAAGTGAGTTCTCGAGAGCACCGAGTTCCGATGAACCGAAGAGGGGTGGGATCGAAGGGTATCGAAGAGGGAGGGAGTCGAGGAAGGCGTCGAGGATGGAAGGAATCGTGTAAGGAAGAAGTCGAAGGAAGGCATCGACGACTAGGAGGTAGAGGAAGTTGCAAACGTGGGCGGCTGAGTCACAACCGTGACCTTGTTTGCCTTGGCTCCATCGGCCCTAATTGACGCAGCGTCTTAGCCGTAGAAACCCATAGGGAGAGAGAGCGAGAGAGAGAGACCGAGAGTGAGCGAGACGAAATGGGTGGCAAGTTTGCTCGCTTCACGAGCGAAAACAACACACGATAATCGCAGGAGATTCGACGCAAACTTTGGGAATTTCAACGAATCGACTCTGGCAACGTTCCCAGCCAGCACTCGGGCCAGGACAAAGCAGGGCTCTAATGATGCCAGAAGTTGCGACGCCTGGCCAGGACTCAGCTGAAGGCTGAAGGTCGCCGAAGGTCACGGAGTCGTGCGGGGTCGGGGTCCGGAGTCGGGGCCCCGAAAACGGACCGATGGATGAATGGACCGTCTCTTGTACCTCGTTTCGGCACCCTGCAGACGCCGGCGTTCGTGTAATTAAAACTCAAACCATCTCGCATTCCCTCTCTCTCTCTCTCTCGGTCACTCTCTCTCTCCTACTCCCTGTGGGATCAGCCGCCTCTGTCCGGATCCGTGTCCAGCTCGGGTTCCGTCGACACTCGATCCGCTCGATGAAACTCGAAGCTGGCCTGAGTTCGGGGACCGGGGCCGGGTCTGGGGCCGGTTTCGTGGCCCAGCGGGGGGCGGTCGGTCGTGAAAGGGCTGCGGAACGAGTCAATCGGGGATTATGATGGACTTCATTGAGACGGCGGAAGGACTTCGGCCATTCAACGCCCGAAATGCGGACGCCGGCGTCCTCGTTCCCGCCATCGTGCCCGGATTTAGCTGGAAACTAATTCGAAATTTGAACCTTTTCACCGGAAGAGACGGGACGAGCAGAGGCCAGAGGGATGGACGAGATGCGAGAGAGAGATTGGGGCGGTTGGTGGAAGTCGGCGGTCCTTTTGTGGCAAAACAATAAATAAAAAAGGACGCGAAGAAGGCGAAACCCCGGGGAGTCTCGAGGGAGGGACCGCCGTCGGTGCGGGCGATGAGAGTGAGGGCAAGAAGGAGGAGGAGAAGGAGCAGGAGGCGGCAAAGGCGAAGCACTTTTGGACTCAATTTTCGTCCCACTTTTCGTCCACTTTTCGGACAAATTTCTTCGGTTGCGAATTTAATTTAATTTCTGGACGAAAACTCCTTTGTCGTCGCGCTCGAGCTGAACGCAGATTAGAGTCGGGTTCGGTGCGGGATCAGGGCGACGAAGAGGAAGGGCGCGGGACAGCAGGAGTTTCGCTCCCTACATCTACGGCAGTGGTTTCCACAAAAGCAACGAAAAGAAGAACCCGCTGCCATCCTCGGCACAGGCGGCCGCAGTCACGGACAGACCACCAACAACAACGCCACCATCAAAGGCGATAACGATGACGACAACAAATACAACTACAACAAGAAGAGCAGCAAGAACAACAACAGTGTAGGGGAAGTAAAAAAGCAGTTGGAAAGCGTCCAAAATCAATAGTCGTCGAGCGCAGTTCATGGCATATTTTTGCGCCGGTAGGACGAGCGACGGACGACGGGCGGACAGACAGAGGGACGGACGGATGGCCAAAGGACAAAGTATCAAGCGAGGGCCGGTGGACGACAGCGAGCGTGTGAATGAAGGTGGGGAGGGAGGAGGAATGAAGGAAGGATGCTTGGCGGAAGGTGGTAGGAAGGAAGGGAGGAGCCGAAGCGAAGGCGAAGGCGGCTGGGACGACGTGTGAGAAACGTAATAGAGCAGCGAATATTGGCAGAAAAATGAACACTTAAGAACACGAGGGAAACATATAGCGGGACAGAGAGAGGGATTTAGAGATAGATAGGGAATGAGACTAGCGGAGTAAGCGAGACCGGGTGGCGCTAGAGAAAGATGGGGCAGCTAGGAGAGAGAAGAGAGGAAGAGGCTGGAAAGCGGGGGCAGGAGAAGGCAGAAGACGAGGCTAGCGAAGGTAGACGAAGGAGACAGGGAAGGCCGGACGGCGAAAGGCCAGAGATCGTGGACCGGCGACCGGAGACGTTTAAACCGCTCGGAAAAGCTGTCTAAAGCGCTCCGAAAGAACCGCCTACAATTAGGGGCGACGCAGATGAAGGGCAGGGCATCACGAAGGTAGGGAAGGGAAGGTAGACCTGGCAAGAGAAGAACCGCAAGTGATGGAGGATGGCAGTAGGGAGGGAGGAAGGTTGGTGGGAGGGAAGTGCAAGTGCTAAAAGAGACAGTTATTAATGGATGAGTTTGAAAAAGGATTCGCAGGATGGGGCTAAAACGAAAGTGCTCGGAGGCCGATACTGAAAGTGAGTGAAGCGGCGAGGGAAGGTGGCAAGAGGGAAAGAGATGAGAGAAAAGTGAGGCCGGACGTCGCGCAACACGAGTTGAATCGCTAGGGAAACAAACAAAGGAGCCAATGAAATGATTAATGAAAGAATAAATAAATAAATAAAGTAGGAACCGAAAAGGAAGGAGCTGCGAAATGAGAGAGCAACGTAGCAGGGTTTGGGAAAGATGGCGACAAAGGCAGAAAGGGCAGATGTGGAGAGCGAGAAACAGATGAAAAGAAAAGCGCTCGCCAAGGTCATAAGAGTCAATAAAAGAACGGAAGCAATTGAAAAAGAGGCCGAGGAATCGAAACAGACGCCGGCCGATGACTCACGGGCCGAGGGAGACAAGAGAGGGAGGAGTACGAAAAACGAAGATGTTCAGGAGGAGGTGGGCGGAGTGAGAGACAGATGGAAGGAGAAGCGTGCCAGGACGTGTTTAATAATCCTTCTCCAAGGCCACGGATCTGGGCGCACGCCGTGGGCGAAGCAAAAGAAGGAATACACGTCGAAATGAAGTGGGATTAGGGAGCGAGAGAAGCCGCAGGCGAAGGGTAGGATGAGGGCAGGAGACGAGGGGTCTGCGCAGAGGGAGATGAGGATGAGTCCGGGTTGAGGAGACGAAGTAGGCGTTGGAGCCGAGTGCGGGTAGGCGAAAACACAATGGCAACAAATGCGTGAGCGTAGGAGACCACGCGGCGAAAGTGTTTAGATCCTAATTTTTATGCACACGCACACAGACAAACACGCCGCCTGCATGTGTCTGTCACGTTGCTGGAGCAGAGGGGTTCAGGGGTTCAGAGGGCGACGGGGTTCGGCGGGTTCAGCGCCTGCCTTTGGGGGGTGGCGTCACTCAAACGAGGAGCCGAAGCCGAAGCCGAAGCCGCCGCCACGAGGATGAAGGCTTTATTTCGGGCTGATCCAGCTCTTCCTCTTCCTCCGTGGCGCTTGGTCTTGGTCTTATCTCAGATGGTTAGTCTATTTTCGGTGGTGTTGCCATTGTTGTTGTTGCTATTTGTGTTGCTACTCGTGGGTTGTTCTTGTTGTTTCTTGTGTTGTTCTTGCTACTGTTGGTTATTCTTGTTGTTGCTATCTATTGTTTGTTGCTGTATTTTGCTGGCTTTTGTCACTTGTTGTCGCTGTTGTTGCTACCAAAATACCTTCCTACGGTTGCCGCTCACAATCGCGGGAATTTCAATGAAGCGGGAGCAGGGAGGAGCAGGATAGGAAGGAGGGGAGGCGGGGCGGGGCGGGGCGGGGCGTGGCTTCGGAGGCAGCAGCACGCGACTCGATCACGACTGATTTGTGGAGGGAACCGACGTCCTTCCTCTTCCTCTTCCTTCCACTCGTGGTTACTCGGCGGGTGTGGGCGAGGGAGGAGCGGCAGAGCGGACGAGGGCGGTGGAGCAATTAAAACGACAACCGGAAGTGCACAAACACACGCACGCACACACAATCACTCACACACGCACACGCATGGCCTGGGGCGAACGTAAACACGACGTACGAAAGCATGAAGATTAGAGAGGTTTCCGCAGGGAGATCGAGGCGGGATGAGGGCTGTAGAGGCAGAGAGAGAGAGGAAGAGAGAGGGGATGGAGGGTGAGAAGTCGAGAGCGAGAGAAGGGGGAGGACAAATATAGAAAGAGATGGAACGATTGCAGGATGAGGTTCGAAGCTAATAAGCGGACTCGCCGGACGAGTCCAGGACCCGAGAGACTCTCGCTACGCTCTTGAGTAAACACTTCGAGGAGTGGGGGAGAGCGAGAGCGATTGGGGGGACGGAGGCAGGGAAACAACCGAGCTGGAGACAGAGCGAGTGAGCGAGAGGGGGCACGAAAAGTTCGATGAGAAAACTGTTGGCAGGCCGAAGGAGCAGCGGCGGCCAGGGTGGGACGGGACGGGCCAGGAGAGGGAGACGAGGAGACGAGGAGGAGGAGGCGGACCTCGAGTGGCAGGGATTTAGAGCGAGCAGATTAGAATAGAGCGGGCGATAAGGAGCTGATAGAGCGAGACGGAGCCGACGAAACGAATGATGTCGAAGGAGCGGGCGCGAGGTGTGGGGAGCGGAATAAGGACAATCGCTGAGCTGCTGACAGGAGGAGCGCAAGCAATGAGGACGAGGAGAATGAAGGTGAGGGTGAGAAGTGAGGACGAGAAGTGAGGAGGAGGAGGAAGGATGAGGACGAGGGATGAGGACGAGAGGCGAGGACGAGGACAAGGACGAGGAAGGCGGACGAGGGATGAGGGCCGAGGTCGATGAATGAGGATGAGGGACGATTGGTGAGACCGAGGTCTGAGGACGAGGTCCAAGCGACGGACGATTGCGGACTTGTGTGTGTGTGTCCGAGCCCGTGTCTGTGTGGAGAGGCGGCGTGTGTTCGAGACACCGAGTGCCGTCCGAGCGCAGACGGGGAATCGAAGAAGTGGGAGGGAGGATCGGGGATTCGGGGCGTTCGCTTTAAGTGAATGGGCCGAGGACTCACCTGACGGCGGCGACTCTCGGAACTGCGACCTCGTCGTCGACTTCGACTTCGGCTGCGGCTCCTCCAGCGACGGCGGCCCCTGCTGGCGACGTCGACTGCTGTCGTCTGCTGCTGCTGGCGTCGTCGTCGACTGAGAGCGAGATCGGCGACCGCAGGCGTCGTTCGCGTGTTCGCACGAGCGCGGACGAAGCGCGGCTTGGGCGGACGCGAGCGACGGGAGGCGGCGACGGCGCCGACGGTCGACGGCCGTGGCGAAAAATCGAAAACAATTAAAATTTGTTATTAACACTGAACTTGTGGAAATCGATTTTCTTCTTCAGCTTCGACCACGTCCGATTCTTCTTTCACTTCTATTTCTTATTTTTCTCGTTGAATTTCTTCTTCTTCTTCTCGTTTGTACTTCTTTTCTACTTCTTTTTCCTTTTCTACTTCTTATTTTTCTTCTTCGACTTTTTTCTTATTCTTCTTCTGGTGTCAGGCGTCGTGCGAGGCTCGCGCGCTTTTGCAGGCGGCTGTCGAGGACCGCAACAACAACAACAACAACAACTATGACAATTGCACGACAACAACACTAGCACTAACACCAACAACAGGCGGCGCTAATACGATTTCTGACACTGAATGAAACAAGGCGTTACAACAGCAACAACAAAAAGCACAATACAATCGCAATAACAATCAAAAAGACAAGAACAACAACAACAACACCAACAACAACAAAAATGACACACTGATGTTCAACTGCCGCAAGAGCAAGAACAAGAGCTGCGGCAAGAAGAACAAGAGCTGGGAATATCCTTCTTCTTCTTCTCCGCCTTGTTATTTTTCCTTCACTTCGCGCACTTTCACTCGCTTCCACTCGGTCACCTCGGCCGTCTCGCTCCCTCTTCCACTCACTCTCACTCGTTCTTCTCCTCTCCCGCTCTCCCTGCCATCACTCGCTCACTCTCTTGAGCTCTGCCGTTACTTCGTTGCGTCTCGTCTTCCTCGCTCTCTTTGTTTTTGCTCTCGTTTTCTGCCTCCTCGGTCTGTTCCTGTCACTTAATTTTTCCACTTTTCCACTTTTAACTGCGACTTTAATTTTATTTTAATTTTACTACATTTTTATAATATTTTAATTTTACTACATTTTTATAATATTTATTTTTTTTTTTTGTTTGAATTATTTTTGTTCTTTTCTATTTCCATTCGATTCTCTGTCCGCCGATTTTGTTTCACTGCACGCCTTGTTCTTCTTATTCCTATTCTCTTCTTCTTCTTAGGCGAGCTTTGTGGGAGGATGCTCGTGTATTTGATTTCCCTTTTCCCCCTGTTGTTGTTCTTGTTGTTGTCCACTTGCTTTGCTTTTTCTGTCTCACTCACTTTGCTTTGTTGCTGTTGTTGTTGTCGTTTCGCGGCTTTGTTGCTTTGCAGGGCCTCCAAAGGCTGGGCCTCTGGGCTGAGGAAACCAAAAAAAATCAAAACCAAAACGGAGACCAACAAAAACAAAAAACAAGCACCAGAAATTGCTCGGGGAGCTCGCGCTGGGCGTTCGGGCGGCGGCCAACCGGTCGCCTCGCTATTCGGCAGGGAACTGAACCGACTTCGACTTCGAAACCGACTTCGACACCGACAGCGACACCGACTTCGGCCTCGGGTTCGCCTCGGCGGCGACGATGGCGATGGCGATGTCGACAACGTCGAAGGCGACTCCGGCGACGGCGACGACAAGCTCGAGCTCGTGGTCTGCAGTCCGTCCGAGCGTGGCGTCCACGCGCCCGGCCTCGGCTCCCGGCTCCCGGCCGCGGCGGCCGGCTCGAGCCGTGCGCGTCCTGGCGACATCCGGTGGCGGCGCGGCGCGGCGCGGCGAATTCGCCCGCACGCCACGGCGCAGGCGTCGGCCGAGAGAGCGCCGATGACAGTTCGCCCGCTCTCGCTCTCTCAGCCACTCTCAATCGCTCTCCCTCCGCCAGGCTCTCGTTGCGCAGCGGTTCTCACGGGCGTCGCTGTGTTTGTTGTTGTTGTTGCTGTGTCTGCGGCTCAGGCGGTCGCTGCCCTCGTGCAAGGTGCGTCGCTCTCTCTCTCTCTCTCTTTCTCTCCCATCATCTCTCCCCCTCTCTCATGTCTCTCTCACGCGTCGAACAATATTTGGATTTGAAATAAAAATATATACTTGAAATCTTGCCTCGAATACAATGGATTTCGCAGCCGTCTCTCTCCCTCACACTATCTCTCTCACTCTCTCTCTCTCCCCCTCTCTCCCTATCACTCGCTCTCTTTCTCTCGCACCTCTCCTTCCCTCACACTCTCGGGCTCCCTCCGGCGACGACGTCTGGCTCTGGCTCTGGCTCCGGTTCCGCTGCTTCTTCTTCGCAAGCTGTGCCAGCGCCATCTTCATGTCAAACACCGCACCGGATTCGCTTTCGCCGCCCCTCGATCCCGTCTCTCGCAACTCGTCACACTCTCCTCGTCTCTCTGCAGGACTCGTCGTCGCAAATGTATTTCGAATGTTCGTGCATTAATTTTTAATAACTTCGAGGCGAACAAGTGTGTGTGCGTCTGTCTGTCTGTCTCCCTCCCTCCCACGCGGTCTGCCAGAGGGTCGGCTGTTGTCTGTGTGTCTGTGTGTGTGTGTGTGTGTGTGTGTTGCTGTGCCTCTGTCTGGTTCAATTGCCGTCGTCCTTTGATCCCTGATCGTAGGCCGCCGCCGCCGCCGTCGTATCTTTATGGCTCGGCCGTCGGGGCCGTTTAATTTGCCATTTATTGCTGCAGCAACAACGGAAATGGCAACAACGACAAAAACAGAATTACAACAACAACAAAAATTAGAACAACAGAAATAACAATCACAACAATAACAGTCGAAACAACTTCAACAACAGCGAAATCTCTCCGGCCGCCATGTCTCGAAACGACTTCCGGTTTATGTCCGCCGATAACTTCCTTTCCAGCCGCCCTCTCTCCCTCTCCCTCCCTATTTCCCTCTCTCGTTCTGTCTCCTTCCGGCCCTACCGATTTTCATCGTTCTATTCGTTTTCCTCTCCCGCGATTCCAAGAAGTTCTTCTTCTTATTCGAGTCCCAATTTTTTGTTGTTCTTATAAGAACATTGTGTTTGTTGTTGTTTTTGTTTTTTTTCTATATTTCAGATGTTCTTATTCTTGTTGTTCCAATTTTTATCGTCCCTAGTTTTTGTTGTACATGTTGTTGTTATTTTTCTTTTTATTGTCCATATTTTGATTGTTCTTATTTTTGTTGTCTCTATTTTTATTCTTCATATTCGGCTGTCGCTTTTGGTCTTCTCATTTTCGTTGTCGTTTCTTTTTTACCCTTGTTTTTGTTCTTCCAGTTTTTATTGTCCTTATTTTTCTTGTTCCTATTTTTATTGCTCTCGCCTCTTGTTCTTATTTCAGCTAATATTTTTTCCCCCTCATCCTTTTTTTCTCATTTTCCTTCGATGCCATTTTTTTCGTTATCCTCTTTTCATCGGCTGGTTTTCAAATGCCTAATTTTTCCATATTTTCCATTTCTTCTCCATTTCCCTCCCCATTTGCTGTAATTAATGTTGTCCTTCCTCTGGAGTTTTTCCTTTCCTCTGGGTCCTCCTTCAAATTGGTGTCGTCTTCTGGTCTGTGTTCGTCCCTCTGGGCCTGCCATTTGTCTTCCTAATTGCCTCGCTTCGGCGTCGTTTCCGTCCCAATATCCTTCTGGCTGATCTTCCTCGTCCCTCCACTCTCAACCTCTTCAAGCTCTGCTCTTCTCACGCTACTCTTCAGTCCACTTTTCACCTCAGCTCTTCTCACTCACCAGCTCTGTGCTCCCAACCTCAGCTCTTCTCTTCTCACCTCTCTCAACACCTCTTCTCACCTCTCTCTCCCCTTCTCATCGCAACTCTTCCCTCTCGACCGGCGTTCAGCTGCCATCAGTTCTCGGAATTGAAAAATCTCTCTCGCTCTCGTTCGCCCTCGTTCGCTCCCAGCAGCTCCAGCGTTCCCACGGTCTCCCCCTCTCTGCCTCTCTGCCTCTCCCTCGCTCCCTCGCCGCTCAATCACTCTCGACCCTTCGACTCTTACACTTTGCTCCTGCCCCCCGCCTCCACCCGCACCTCCACCGTGCGCCGCTCCCACGCTTCGAGCCTTCATCGAAATCCTGCTGCATCACTCACTCGATTGCCTCTAATTGCTTTGACAGGCTCTGATGCATGTCGCCGTCGTACCCATCGTCATCGTCGTCATCGTCGAGGGGGCGTGCGTTGGGCGTGGCCCTGCCCCCAGCCTTCCGCCTCCGCCTCGGCCTCCCGAGTCTCCTTGATTAACATGTCTGCGAAACAGTCATCCATCAATTTTTGCCAACCTCTTCCGCCGACTCTCGCTCGCCTGGGAATCGAATTTCGCGGCGAGGGAAATTTCGGGCTCGCCGACTTCCTTGGGAATTTCCTGCGGGTCCGCGGGAAATTGATTCATTTCGAATGCCGGAAACGAGACTCGAAAAAATCCCACGAGAAGGAGCTTCCGGTTTTTTGCTGGGTTTCTAAAAGGAAAGACAATTGCTGGTTATTATTTCTTCGTTACTGATTACTTTTTCATTTTTTGTCCTTAATGAATAATTTGAATAAAAGTCGCTTTTCTATATTTGTCGTTAATTTTATTTTGCTTATCAAGTCATGAAATTTTACACTCATCTCAGAAATTTTCAATGTTGTTTTTCAACTTGTAACATTTTTCTATTTTGTTGTTTTGTTTACTTTTGGTTTCCACTCCTGCTCCTTGTTCTAGTTCTTCCTCTTTCAGAGGAAAAAACGCTTTTTACAAAATTTTCTAATTTAACTATAACGCAAAGAAAACACAGCAAAATAACAATAAAAAAAAAACAATCAATCAATCAACGAGTTTTAAACCTAATTTATATACAGAAAAAGAAAAACAAAAATACAAAAAATTATATTTTCGACTAGCATCGGAAAAAATTACGAAAACCTTTTTATGTTTTTATTTGGCTTCAAGTAGCGAAGGAAACTAATTTTTTTTATGACTTTCATTTGTGCCATTTTGGGGTTGTTTTTGTACAATGAGCAAAGTAAAAAAATAATTCATTTGTGGTTTTTGTTGTTGTTGTTATTTTTAGAAAAATATACACTTCATAAAGAATCACAAAAGTTCTCAACGAATAAACAAATTATTTACAAATTCTACAAATAGAGTTTTACGAATGATTGTTTTGTATGTTTCTTCTCTTTTATCTGTTGTTATAAAAAAGGAGTTTAGAAAATAGTAGATCCAATCCAATATACTACGGAGAGAAGATGAAGAAGAGAAGAGGTCGTTGAGTTCGAGGTCATGGAAGCACTTGGGGGCGGAGACCCGGGGTTTGGGCGGTAAATTTTGAAAAATATGAATTGGAAGCTGACACCGATTTGGAAGTGAATTTTAAATTTCCCTAATTTTCGCAGCCTTGGTGTGAAGTTTCGAAAAAACTGAATACAATAACTACAAAACCCTTGGGAACCCTTCGAAGAGCGTGGGGGAGCGTGGGATTTTGGGCCTTGGGTCTCGGCCCTTGGGTCGGCGAGTCCAGCGCTGCGTGGGCCGCGCCGCAGTTGCTGGAATCAAGTTGCTGACTTTCGTTCAAGCACGGTTTTGGCCACCCAGCCAACTTAATTCCAGGAACCGCAGCGGGCCGTTCGATGCCGATCAACTCGATCCTGTCGACTCCTGTGTGCGTCGTCGTAAGAAAATCAGTTCACTTCAGGCTCTGCTTAAAGAACCTTCAACCTCTAATTGGTTTCATTAACTTGATGTCTTTTCTATTTGTTCAGACATTTTTTGAACATTTTTTTGATATATTTTGGGACATTATTTATAATTGTTTTTAATATTTTAATGTAATTTTGTATTATTATTTTTTCTAGCTTTGTGTTCAGAATATTTTGCAGTATTTTTTATAATTTTCCATTGTATTTGTTACAGCTTTTATTCTATTTTATTTTTTTTCAATTTGTTGATCAGTATTACATTTTAGTATTTTTTTCGGTAAGATTTTCAGTATTATATCTTGAAGTTTTTATATTTTTATTAGTATTACTATTTGTTCAGTATTTATATTTATTTTTGCAGTATTTTTACAGTGAGTTTGCTTTGATTGCTCGATTGTTTCGTTTGATGCACAGCACGTCACAGTGGCGGCCAGCTAATTGGGAAGGCGACGCGAAAAGGGAGCGAAAAGTGCATCGCGATGCGGCGAGAGGCGGTCGCGGGATGAGGTGGGGTCGGAGGTCGGTGAACGGAGCAGCAGAAGCGGGCTGGAGAGGGCGCGCGGGTCTGCGGTCGAGACCGAGTGGGGTCGGGACGTCGTGGGCCACTTGGACGCCGTCATCGTGTTCATCGTCGCTGTCGTGAATGCTGATGACTGTCAACAAAACGCAGCGAGTTCGGTTTCGGGTTCAAGCGATGGGCGCACAAAGCTCCCTGGCTCCCTGGCTCCCTCCCGTGGTCGGGGAGGCCGCCTGACACTTGTTGGGGCGCCCGAGCCACCCGAGGGCAGGCGGTAGCAGGGAGAAGGGAGGTCCTTTATTGCTTTCGGGTTCGACCTGTCACTGGGTTAGTCGCGGTTTCTCGAGCTCGTGGCTCGATTTGGATGCCTCTTCCTTCATTTCTCACTCTTGGCCTATTGCACGCCTTTCTTTCTTCACTTCTCTCGACGTCGTCCTTATCGCTAAACTATTTTATTATCCTTTTCTTATTTGTTTTTTTAAATTTTCTATTTATTTAAATATTTTTCTTCGTCATTCCTTTGATGAATGAATGACTGCTTTGGTTAATTATATATCTATATGTTTGCTATTTTATCATTTACTCCTATGCCTCTCTTTACTAGGATTTGCTAGTTCGCTTTGCTTTTGATTCTGATTAGTTAAGGATTTGGTTGCTGTTGCTATTTGAAAGCTGAGGCTCTGCAGCCTCGGATTGTCTGACGACAGTTTCTCTAGACTCTAGTTCTCTATGCTAGACATAACTTTTTTCTTGACTGACTTGACTTTCTTACACTAACTCTTAGTATTTCCTACTAATTTTTGATCATCGTTTACTTGCTAATGATGTTTATATTTGTGGTTTTTTTATTTTGATCTTTTTTTTTTGGGTTTCCCAATTATTCTGACTTCAAGTTTGACAAAACAACACTGAGAGATTTTCTTGTTTGTAATTTACAGTTGAGTTGTTGTTGGAAATTGTTTCTCTACATTTAGGTTAATTTCCTTCCTTCCATCCTTCCATTCTTTCTTCTGCTTGTTTACCCTAAGTTTACATTATCATATCGCTATGAAATTTTGTGAAATGAAAATTCTTTACATTCAAAGATTTAAGTTAATATTTCTTTGAAATTAATGCCTTTACAATTTGAGTTTTGCTTTTTATAAATTTAATATAATTTAATTTAATTTAATTAAACTCTAGTGTTAAATAGTTCTCAAACAATTGCTCAATAAATTAGTTTAGATTTAAATAAGTTTTCGTATAAATTACTGTTGTTGCAAAAATATATAATTTAAATTATAACACTCTCTCCTAAAGTAGCTTGTTAACTATTGTTATGACGATTACAATTTTATATTTAAACTTTCTAAAAAATACATGCTTTCTTTGAATGAACATTTCGGTTTTTACAAATTAGTTTTCTTTAATTATTTATGCATGCGTACTTTAGTGACAATCTTAAAATTAAATTTTTGGCGAAGGTGAAAATTACGCTTGGCACCGAAAAATGTACAAAAAACAAACAACTAACAAACAAATTTTCCAATATTTTCGTAATATACAAAAACCTTGACATGTCTGGCGGAAACACTAATTCACACTGAGAGAAACTACGAGAGCGGAAATAACATCCATGTAATTTAAAATTTAGTTAGTTATTTCGTTTCCTCCAACTAATTGCTAAATTTGTGTGTTCTTTTTTCTCCATTCATTGCATTTATAATTTTATACTTTTTACTTCTAACTTTCACTACATAGTTGTTGTTGTTATTGAGTTGAAAAAAATGCAATTTATTTTGTTTGCTCGATTGACAGCGAGTGAAAAACAAATTATTAATTAATTAAGCAAACCATCACAAACTGAATTTAATTTAAAAGAACTGAACCGAAATCAACGGATCGTGGGAAATTTAAATTCCTCACAAATTAAACTTTTTTTGGCTGGAAGCAAACACACACGCATTTTAAATGAACCTTTCAATTGCTAATTTTTTTAAGTATTTGTGGCAGCCGGCAGACAGTGGTGGCCACGATATTAGGGCAAGAGTTTAGTGTCTCTAATATTTACAATTATTTCACTAAGTGTTGCAAACAGGCAAACAGTTTTATCAAAATATCATCATATTTCCCAATAACATTTATTTACTTTTACAAATATTTATTTTAAAATTTTTTCGAATTATTTGAGATTTTTATTTATTTTTTATTGTGGCATGGAAGAGGTTTTTGTTGCATGTTTCCGTAGAAAAATTGTCAATTTTACAAAAAAGGTGGTCTGTTTCAATACCTATTTATATATTTACATTTTTACAGTGTAGAAATTTGCATTGGAAAAGAATAAATATTCATTTTTGGAAAACTCTTAAATAAACTAAAGCCTCTTTCATTTATTAATTTTTGTCTACACATTTAGGGATATAAAGTTGTCTTCAAATTCTTTCTATTTTTCATATATTTTTGAATTTATTCATGTTTGCTCCCTTCTCTGACTGCCGGGATCCACATCGTTCGCCACCACTGTAGCTCGCGCATTGAATACAAATTGACACTAGTCGCGTGTGTGTCCGTGTGTCGGTGTGTTTGAGTGTGTGTGCGAGTGATTGTTCGATGCCGCATGATTCATTAATGCGTGATTTAAATGTAAATTCACGTAAATTTCGCGCCGCTCAGCGAAAATGCAAATCCGTCGAAAGTACAAATGAAAAAACATTTTTAAGATTTTCAAATATTTACAAATAATTTAATTTAATCTACTTCTTTTGTTTTAGTGCGTTTTGTCTTCTCAATATAAAAGTAACAAGTATTAGTGCTTCCGCAGCGCCCTCTGCACGGCAGCCCCCATTTCCCCTTCCTCCCATTCCCTCGTCCCTCCATCTCTGACTTTCCTCCACCTTTCTTTCCTTTCTTTTGTCCCCGTTTGTCGCACCCTCACCTCACGATTGTCTCGCTTTCCCTCATCGTCGGATCCTCTCCATCTTCGCAATGACTTCGTCCACCACTTTTCCTTTTCTTCCACCACTCTTTCTCATGACTCCCTGCACTCTCTTCCTTCCACTCCCACTTCTGCCATCAATTGTCCTTCCTCTCTACTCAATCTTCCCACCTCCCTAAATGTCTCCTCCTCCTCCTCCTGTTCTCCCTCGCTCTCAACTTAAACTAATCGCCCAATTTGAAATTACTCCAACTAAACACTCGGCTAATTGATTAGTCATTTATTTGGCTGTGGTGAAGCATGAGTGGGTTTGTGTATGTGTGCGTGTGTGTGGGTGAGTGGGCGGGGCCTCGAAGCGCGTCCGCCTGTGGCTGAATTCGGCTTTGAGGATTCCGTCTTTCTGCCCTGGTCCTTCCGGAGCCTCGCTCAGGATGTGGTGATGCTGGTGGTTGTTCTTGGTTGTTGTTGTTGTTGGCTGTTGGTGTAGGGCTGCTAACGCTGGCTGGAGGTGTTGGTGTTGGTGTTGCCTTTCTTGTTGTTGTTGTCTCTGATGCTGCTGCTGCTGCTGCTGTTGTTGCTGCCTCGCTCCGCGGTCGATTCTATTATAAGCTCTCGACCAGGTGGCTCGTCCGCCGCTGCGGGTGCCCGGCGGTCGTCGTCGTGTTCGCGTTCAGATACGACTCCGAGTAGACGCTCTTCGCCCGGGTGTCGTAGCGCAGGCTGGAGCGCCGGATGTCGATGTCCAGCGGCAGCCGGTGGTCCCTCCACCAGTTGCAGAAGAGGCACTGCAGCGTGTTGCGGAAGGCCTCCCGGAAGTCGCGGTTGAAGTACGCGTAGATGAGCGGGTTCAGGGTGGAGTTGAAGTAGCCGATCCAGAAGAGGATCGCGACCACGATGTCCGGCACGGTGCAGGCGTCGCACAGCGTCGTGATGGTGTACCTGCGGAGGCATCAGATCCGGCATGAGACCGCGAGAAAGAGTGCGTTTCCGACAAAGTTAGCGGAACGGCCAGCGAGAGAGAGTCACAGAGGCCAGCAAGAAAGACAGCTACCAGCTAGTAGGTAAACCAGCAAGCAAGATATGGGCCAGTAGGTGAGCTAGCACAAAGCTACGAACCAGTGGGTGAGCTAGCATGCAAGCTACCGTCCAGTAAGTGGGTTTGCAAGCAAGCTACCAGCCAGTAGGTAAGCTAGCATGCAAGCTACCAACCAGTGGACAGGCAGGCAGCATGCTACCAGCCAGTAGGTAGACTAAAGGGCAAGCTACTAGCTAGTAAGTAAGCTAGTAAGCAAACTACCAGACAGTAGGCAAGCCAGGATGCAAACTACCACGCCGTAAGCAAGTTAGCCAGCCAGTTACCAGCCAGTAAGTGCGCTAGCGAGCCAGCGGTGACCTCCAGCGCTCCACTCACCACAGAAAGAACGGCAGCCAGCAGAGGATGAAGGTGCCCATGATGATGCCCAGTGTCCTGGCAGCCTTGTGCTCTCGCTTCATCTTGATCAGGTGCTTGTCCTTCGTCGGCGTGTGGTCCTGCTCGACCTCGTGCAGTGTCAGGGTCTTCGAGGAGCCGGAGCCGCTCAACGCCTCCCCTGTGGGTGGAGAATATTTTTGGGCATGCAATAATTAGTTGCTGTTGCTACAGGCGAATCATTGCTGTTGTTGCTGTTGCTGTTGCTCTTCCCATCCCCGAAGCGAACTCTTCGCAACTTCGGCATCGCAACTTCATCATCAGCATCAGCATCGGTAGTCGGCGGACGGAGTCGGGCGCGGACTGAAGGGAGGCGAAGTCTGGTGGTGGACGTTTACGACCGCGGTTTAATTGCGCACGAGATTTAATGCTCGGCACACACATGGGCCCACGGCGAATCCCCTCCACACTTCGGCCGACTTCGGACTCCCTCCCTGACCCGGTGTCCTTCATGGCCAACTCCCAGCCTGAGCGAAGGAAACTTTTTCCATTATCCGCACAACAAATGAGACCTTCGCACACACACCCACACACCCATACACGCACACACCCATTCACATCCACCCACATACACTGGATTCCCCCCACGCTACGGTGCCTGCTCGTTGCGGGACACGAACACAATCGCATGCATAGGCCGAGCACCTCCAGCAGAAGGGAGTCGGAGAGGGAGACGAAGAGCGAGACAGCGACGTCTGGACCTCGCTCGACTCCCCTGGCTGGCAGCCACATATTTTTCATCTTCTTCTACGTTGAACCCCGTCGTACTTGGAAAAATAATTCACAAACTTACCGCCTCCTCCTCCTCCAGCTCCGCCCACCGAGTGCCGATGCATCAGCATCGCGTTGCCCTGGCGCATCATCATCTGCTTCTCTTGGCGATTGGCCTCGCGGAAGATCGCCAGATAGGTGAAGATCATGATCGTGCAGGGGATCCAGAACGAGATCGAGCTGGAGATGACGCAGTAGGGCTTGTTCACGATGAACTCGCAGCGATCGGGGTGGTCGCGGACGAAGCGCTTGTGGTCGTCCGTCGTGTACCAGCCGATGAAGATCGGCAAGAAGGAGAGCAGCGCCGGCGAGATCCAGGTGTTCAGGATCATGATGCCGACGACGCGCTTCGTCATGTTGATCGGGTACTTGAGCGGCTTCACGATGGCGTAGTATCTGCGATGGTCGATTTGGGGTAGAGAAGCGGGGTCAAATTTTAGGGAGGGAGCCTTGGTTGGCTGCGCTCACCTGTCCACGGAGATGCAGCACAGATGCAGGATGCTCGCCGTCGAGAAGTAGACGTCCAGGCTGTTCCACAGGTCGCACAGGAAGGGGCTGAAGAGCCAGCTGTGGAGGGCAAAAGAGATAAAAAGAGAGAACGATGAGCAATGGCAGGGAGAGAGGAGATAAAATATGGAGTAGGTGAGTGGGAGAGTGGATGAGTGAGAGAGGAAATGGAAAAGGAAAATTATGCGAAGACCCGGGGATGCGTGAACATAAAAAATACGGCCGAGATGAGAGACGACTGCTACGTGAGGCAGGAACTGGCGGAGAAACACGAACGCCAGTAAACCAGGACACTCGCACTCACACACAGACACACTGTTCACACACTGACACAATCGCACACACTCGTACCACTCACACACACAGCCTTTGGGGGAATGAAGTCGAAATTTATTTCCGCGACATTTGCATAAATTTCCAGCCCGACATCGACATCCCCGGGGAGGAGACGGCGGCGGATGGAGGAGGGACAACGGACCGAGGGGGTCGGCCGCCTCGCTCACACGACGGCAACTTGTGCCAAGTTCACTTTTGAGTGGGCGGCGATCGGTTGGAGCGAGGGAGGAAGGAGGTCCCCGCCCATCGGCGACCCAATTAAAAGTCAGTCGGAAGGCAGTCGGTGCGCTCGTTTTGCCGTCCCTTAATTTATTATCAGCGCACTCGGCGACATTCAGCTCCGATTCAGCGCCATCCAGCGCCCGTTCAGAGCAGGTGAGTGCAGGCGAGCGGGGCGTGGCGGAGGTCGAGGTGGAGGCGAAGGCGGAGGACGTCGGTGGCGGCTGAAGGATACTTTTTATGACTCGCTGATTATGTAATGAGGGCCTAACTAGGCGCAGGTTGGCAGGGTAGGCTGGTAGGGTGCTGGCAGGATGACGCTTAGGTGGTAGCAGGGTGGTAGGTGGTAGGATGATGGTAGGGTGGTGGTAGGATGATGGTAGGGAGGTGGTAGGGAGGTGGTAGGATGACGGTAGGGTGGTAGAGAGCTGGTGGGTTGGTGGTAGGCTGATGGTAGGGCCCTGGTAGGCGCTCTTGGGCCGGCCGCCCGTTGCTGAATGGCAACGAAATGAATTCATTGTCGAATAGCAAAGTTTTCAATGCACGACGAGGGGACGACAGGAGCGGCCGAAGTACATGCGAAAAATTGAGAAGCCTCATGAAAATGGATCGGAGCGAAGCGGGACGCAACGAGACGAGGCGAAACGAAATGAAGGACCCTGAAGGGGTGGCGGCGCACAAACGACTTTTTAATTTCGAATGCTTGAAGTTTGCTGAATAATTGTGGAGAAGTGGACGAGGGCGGAAAGAAGAGGCGGGCGAGGTGGGCGAGCGGGCGTTCAAACGAGTTCTAAATGAGAAATCAGGGGCATGAAACGATGGCTCTGAATGGTATCGAGGGATTGCGCGTGTCCCATTGATGGCGAGGCCCTCCAGGGATCCGTGGAGAGGCCAGTGAAGAGCTTTCGCAGGGCCCAATGCGAGTCCACGTTGAGACAGGGAAATCGCAAAATGGGAAATAGCGGAATGGGAAATCGTGAAATTGGAAAACGGGAAATTAAAAATCGCGGAATTGGGAAAATCCAAGCAACAAACTCAAAGGATCTCCTGGAAGACGCTCGAGTCGCCAGAGTTTGATTAAAAATTCCGCTCCAGCCTCGTACGAAGCCTTGCGAATCCGAATTTGAAACCAGATCCATTCGGTGCCCGATCAGTTTCTGCGGAATCGAAGTCGTGGCCTCAACTTTGTAGGCTGTAGTCCTGGGAGGAGTTCGCGGAAACCAACGCGACTCCATTAAAGTCGTTTCGGGCGAATTCGAAGCTCTTTTGTTTGCCGCAATACCGCGGGCGGGCGCAGTGGTTTTTCGTCGTTCTGCGGAAACCGAAAGCCGACCCCAACTCGCTCCTCTTGCTCGCTTTTCCACTCGTTCCTGCTCTTCCTCACTCTTTCCTGCTGTTCCCCACTCGTCCTGTCGTTCTAACTCTTTTGCTGCTCCTCATCTCTTTCCTACTTTTACTCAATCTATCTCTATCTCGCACTCGTCCCTTCCTTTTCCCACCCTTTCCTCGGTCACGAGCGACTCCTCGTTTCCTCGGCAAGTTTCTAACTCGTTTAAAACGCCCGAAATCGCATCGGAGGTCGGTCGGTCGGTCGGTCGGTCGGTTGGCGACGGATTGCACGAGGGAGAGGGACAGACGAGAGAGAGAGAGGGGGGTAGGAGGGGGTGTTGGTGCCGGCTTAGCCCGGGGCAAGTAAACAACTTTCGGGGGCCTCGGCCTCGGCTTCGGCTTCGGCTTCGGCAACACATAATCAAAATTTTGCAACTGCGAATCCGCAGAACCCAATGAAACTGCCGCAATAACAACAACTTAACAACTCGGCAACAGCAACTACTACTCAACAACAACAAGGCGTCCGCAAAAATAACATCGACACCGATATCCCCATCATCAGCAGCGGCAGCACCAGCACTAGCAACAACAACAAAAACCACCGCCAGACACCGAAACCGACTCCGGAAAAAGTACGGAAATTTGAAAAAAAGGAAGGAAATTCCGGAAAAACCGAGCTGCAGCAGGAGGCAGGAGGTGGGACGTGGGAATTTGCGGCTCGCTTAAATTGTTACAATTGCAGTTGCCAACAACAACAACAACAACAAGAGCAGCCCAAACAACAACAACGTCAGCAACCACGCCGCAGTTTAAACTTGAAAAGCGAAGGAAGCGAAGCCTCAATTTGCATAAATAATTTCATGGACGCCAACACACGCACGCACACTCATGCATCGGCACACATGCACACGAATGAACACTCGTACACACACACACACACACAGATACATGTAACCATAATGCACACAACTGTAATTTCCTCTGTTTGTGCGGCGCCAGCGGGCTCTGCGAAGGACAACAACGTGATGGGAGGAAGGGCAAGAGCGAGTGGGACAGGGAGAGACCGATGGAGGGAGAGAGAGCGCGGGAGAGAGAGCGGGAGAGATATGAAAGGAGCCAAAAGTTATGATTCGAAAACAAAAACTTTCGAAGCTTGTTAAATTTGGATTTTAAATAAACTCCAAAAGCGCCAACAACAACAACAACAGCGACAATGACAACAACAACACTTAGCAGCCAACTGCACGCACTTTCAAAGGACATTCGGGTGGAACTACAACAACAATAACAACGATGACAACAGTGCGACGCGTGGACCAAGGATGCGTCGGAGGCTGGCGTCCGTCCGTCCGTCCGTCTGTCCGTGGGTGTGTCGTGCAGCTACAACGGCAACAACAACGGGGCAATTGAAATTGTAAAACAGCTGCTGCCGGAATGACGCCGACAACAACAACAACAACAACAATAGTAATAACAGCAACAACAACAGCCAACGAGGACGAAACAATTGCGACGGCAGTGAGAACAAAAAAAATTTCTTTCCAAACATTTTAATGCCACACGGTCACTTGCGCCTCAGCACACACACACACACACACACACACACACATAAATAAATGAATGAGCACACACACATGCTCCTATTCACTCACACCGACCCACACACGCTTTTGTACCCGTGGCTCACTCGCCTTGACACCCGCTCGCTCGTGGTCGGGCTCGTTCTTTCTTTCACGGTCTGGGAGGTCTCGTGTTCGTCTCGTTCCCCCCTCTCCTTCTCTCTCGCTCTCGCTCTTTCACTTTCTCCCCTTCTCTCGCTTTCGCTCCTTCCCTTTGGACCCTCCTTGCATCTCTCTTTCCCGCAGTCGAGGCTCGTGAAGGAGGGAGAGCGAAAGAAATAGAGGCATCGAATAACGGAGGGATTTAGTAGGGAGAGAGAGGCAGAAAGAGAGGGAGAGACAGCGAGGGAGTGATAGGGAGAGAGACAGTGAGGGAGAGAGAGCTAGAGCGAGCGAGGTGACTGAGAGCGCGGGCGTTTGTTCGGGTCGAGGGGGGTCGAGGGAGGTTGAGGGAGGTCGAGGGCGGCTGAGGGAGGTCGAGGGAGGCGGAGGGAGGACTGTGGAGGAACTGGAGGCTGGCTCAGTTTGTTTAGTTGTTGTTCTACTACTTACCGGCCCGTCACTTGGACACTAAAGTTAAATGTCATGGCCATGATGGCGACCATTATGTCGGCCATGGCGAGGGAGACTACAAAGTAATTCGTTATGACTCTGAAAAGAGAACGAGAACGACAGCGTTAGAGTGAGAGAAACATGGAGAAATCATAGGTTTGGGCGAGAACTTGTTGAAAAATGTTGCGACATGTGCGGGATGAGCGATGGAGACGTTGGGGGAAACTGCGTGGGAAGGGAATCGTCGACATGGGTTTAAGAAAACTTATGAAAAGCCGCCCAAATGGTCGCGGAACCTCGTCAATTGGGCCCGAAATTGGCCCATTCGGACAGGGGCAAGAGTTAAAGGACCAAGGCTCAAACGTCCACGGGTCCAAAATCGTTGCAAAGTCCATTAGGCGGAGTTCGGCGAAATCGAAGGAAGCCACGACTAAGCGGAAGCCGCCGACCGAACCGCGCTTCATTTGCTCCCGCACCCCGTCGTCGCCGTCGACGCCTCCCGGTCCTCTGGCGCTCGGGCCAAAACCAAAGCTCGTTGATCACGTGTTGCGGTCGCGTTCGCTCTGGGGAGAGGCGGGTGGAGCAGGGAAGGGAGGGGGTCGCCTCGGGAGCCCTTCGTCGCGCTCCGGGCTCCGGCTCGTAAAGCGCGAAATGCGAAATAAATTGACGGCGACGGTGACGCCGACGTTGACGGCGACGCCGACGTTGCAGAGGACGATGAAGCGGACGTTGTCGCCGCCTGTGATTCGAGCCGGTGGGGCGTCGTCGGGGCCGTCGGATGGAGTTTAACGACGACGGCGTCGATTAAATTTGATCCTGGTCGCTCGCGGGACGTCGGGTGGCGGCGGACGGTGGCGAAGCAGCGGGACAGGGTCGAGGGCCGCGGCCGGGGTCGGGGTCGTGGTCTCGGGGCCGAGCGGGCGTCTATGCGTCGCTTAATGAGAGCATTAAATTCACCACGGCAGCTGGCGCGGGTCCAACGTGTTTCGGTCGCCCCTCCAGCCACCTGTTTCTCGTCCCCCGGCCCTCACCAGTGAGGGCTTCTAACCAAGGCGGCCCCCTCTCTTGCTCTCCCCCACTCGACCACTCTCCTCTCGAACTCTCGCCCCTCCCCGTTGCTCCACATGGGCGCCAATGGTCGATTCATTTCATTGGGAACGCAAACCGCGGCGCCTTAATTGCACTGACTGTGGGCCGGGCGTGGCAAGGGGAGGTGGGAGGCAAGTGTGGGTGGCACCAGGCGTCGCGCGTTGCGACCGATCTCCTCCCACTCCCACCCACCGCTCGCCACTCGCCGACCCTCGACTCATCGCGCCGTCCAATCAACCTCTTGAGTGCTCTTCGTTTTCCTTCACTTCCATTCCTCCATCGCCATCGTCCTCCTTGCCATTGTCATCGTCGTCGTCTTCATCAGCACCATCGTCTTCGCCCTCGCTTTCATCTCTTCGCTTTCACCTCCTCGTCTTCAGCTCTGTCTCCATCTCTCTGCCTTCATCTCCTCGCCTCCGTCTCCTCGTGGCCGTCGCCGTCGCCGTCTTCGTCTTCGCCTCTGCACCTTCGCCTTCGTCGCTCGCCACTCAGTTGGCGATTAAAATAAACAATTAATAAAACGTCTGTCGCCGTCTGTGCGCGGCCTCAGGAGCCACGGATGAGGCTGGGAGGGCGGGCGAAGGCGGCCGACCGCGAATTTGTGTGTTTCATTAAAAGCTTCTCAAGGATTCCGTCTTCGCTCGCATTGTCATATTGTGCGACGATCGACTGCGCTTCCTCTCCCTCTACCGCCCTCTCTCTCCCCGTCCCACACTCTCTTCCACCCTCTGTTGTCCACCCTCGCCTCACCCCAGGCGAGCTGATGACGACCTAAGTGGATTCTAGTGGTTGCCGCGGAGGCCCCAGGAGCCGAACTCCGTGAAGGTTAAAAAAAATTGTCTCTCTCACATCCACGATGGGCTCGACGAAGGACCCAGGGTGGATCCGTAAAGAAGGCGTTGGCAGTCGGGAGGGCGAGAGGGGGGAAGACTTTTTAATTCGCCTTCGACTTTTTAATATTCGTTCCATTTTCTCTGCATTTCTGTCATTGCTGCTTGTGTTTTTTCTCCTCTTTCCTTTCTCCTTTTGGTTTCTCTCCCTCCTTCGGCCGCCAGGCCTTGGAAGACCTTTCGCCCGGCCTCCGCGATCGACGAGAAGCGCTAATTTGTCGACGGTTCGCCGTCCCTTTCGCTCCCCACTCAGGCCCCAGTCCTTCCTTCATCACAGGCACAGCCTCTGCCTTCCGGCTGCTGCAGTCGCAGGCCGCGCGAAAAGGACGACGGCAACGGCGACGACAAATTGCGAAACGGCATCGCATTAATTATCCTTCTCTTTGTCCAGGGCTTTCCTTTCCCTCCTTTCCCCGCTGTCCTCCGTTTCGGGTCCCGCTCGCTTGGGTCGTTCGTGCTTAACTTGAGCAGTTTTTCTGGTCAGCGACTCCTTCATCCCGCCGTCGCTCCCGCTCGCCGCCCGCAGGATCCCTTTGAATCCTTTGACTTTGGCCGAGATCTCGCGGTCTCCTCGAGTCCCGAAAGGCTTTCCTTCTTCGTTCTTTCCCTCTGTCTGCTCTGCCTGTTGGCGTGTTAAGCAATTATTTGTGCTTTTGTTGCTGCCTTTGTTTGTGGATGTTGTTGTAGTTTTGTTGCTATTGTTGCTGGTATTGTGCGTTGCCGTTGCTTGGTGTTGTTGCTGCTATTATTGGCTTTTGTTGCTGCCCCTGCCTGCCTTGGTTGCCCTGGTTCACCGTTGTTGTTGCGAACCGTTTTCGGGGAAACTTAAATGATTTTCGTTTTCAATTAAATTTGAAGCCAATGACGGAAGGACGACAGCCAGACGCGGGGGTTCCCCGACCTGCCAGGATAACAATCGGTGTGTGCGTGATCCGAGCGAGAAGAGGACAGGATTTGCCGCCGTGAGCATCGAGGCGCGAGGCCGACCGAGATGAGTTGACGGAACGTCGAAGGCACGTCGCTGAGGGGCGGCTGTCGTGAGTTTGAGGGGTGAGGAGTGGTGAGGAGGGGTGACAGGAGAGAAGGAACGGTGTGGGCGAGAGAAGATGGGAGCAGAAGCGAGTAGGAAGGCAGGAAGTGAAGGAAGAGTGGGCAGAAAGTGAGGGTAGAGTAGGAGCGGATCGCGGGAGTGAAGGCAGGGCTTTCGGGAGCGACTCCGCTCGTCGTCCTCGCCTCGTTGACAGCCCGAGACTCGAGTGACGGCCGCGGAGTTATTTTGAGTGACAGCTGAGAAGGATCGAGGAACGAAAAAAACGACAAATCCAGCCATGAACTCGGACCTGCTGCGTCATGGCTTTGTTTTCCAGTGAGGGCTGGAGAGTGGCAGGTCAGAGTGAGGGAGGTCAGAGTCAAGGAGGCCTGAGTCGAGGGGGCCTGAGGCAAGGAGGTTCGGTGTCGGAGGCCCGAGTGGTTCTGGTGACTAATGGGAGGGAATGACTCGGGCGACTTCGCTCTTGATTTGAATTTTGCTCACGACCGCCCTCGCCCACGGGTCCAGTCGACCCTGATCCGGAGCGAACTCAGTCGAGGGTGGCCGACGGTGGCCGGAGCAGCGGGCCGTCAAGTGGCAGCGCCTAATTAGGAGGATTTCGGAGCGACTCCGCTGTGTGTTCGCGTGGATGTGATTGGAAATTGAGTGGTTTTGCCTCGAGACCCCACCCTCGAGGACCAACCAAGTCCTCCAATCGCCCCCCGGCGTCTCTGCCAGGTCGCTCGGACAGGTTTGAAACCTGGCCCACGGTCCCCGGGGCCCGCTCAGATTGAGTGATTTACGGAATTAACTCGATTGTTGCCGCCCAAGCGATTCGCGGCGCGGTTCGAATTCCACTTCATTAAGAATTTACGGCCCCGCGAAGGCGTCCTTTTAATTTATGCGAAACCAACCCCGACCCCACCCCAATCGTCGCATCGCCCCATCGTCCCTCGGGGCCCAGCGCGATTTTCCGCAAATTAATGGAAGACGGCCGACGGCCGACCCCCGCCCTGGCCGGAGTCCGAGTCTGGGGTTTTAATTGAACGGTCGGGTCGGTCGTGAGGGACGCGAGGTGGTTGGTTTGATAGCTTTCAATTAGGTCGTGCAGCTTTCGGCTGAGAAGGGCTGACGATGGTGGGGGCGATGGCGATGGCGATGGCAATGGCGGTGGAGACGGGGATGATGAGGAGACGCAGGTGATGGGGATGGAGGTGATGGTGACTGGGAGACGGAGGTGATGGGAAAAGAGACGATCAGGACACAGATGATGGGGCAACAATTATGGAGGCAGAGGTGTTCGAGAAAGAGGTGAGTGGAGGTGATGGAGACAGAGATGATGGGGCAGAGGTGGTGAGGACAGAGTGGATAGGGAAAGAAGTGATGGAGCAAAAGACAAAGATGATGGAACCCAAGATGACAGAGGAGCTGATGATGAGAGAATTGAGGACAGAAATGATGGAGACGGAGGCAGAAATGATGGGGCTGAGAGATGATGAAGCGAAAGGGAAGATGCCGAGAGGGACAGAGGTGAGGGGCAACGAGGTGCTGAGGACAGAGACAGAGGTGCAGGAGGCAGAGGTGATGGAGATGAGGCCAGCGACGATGGCGAAAGAGGCGATGCTGGGAAGACAGAGATGTTGGAGGCAAGTAAGGAAGACTACGAGGATGAAGACTACCAAGAATGACATCCACAATCATCGCGTAAATGAAAAGCGGTGATGATGATGATGTTGGTGAGTTTGTTGTTGTTGTGGTCCGGGGCTCACCTTAATTTCCTAACGCGCATCACAGAAATGATAACCAGCAGGTTGCCGAAGATGGCGGCTGCGATGATCAGGAGCATCAGCGAGGCCTTCAGCGTCCAGAAGACGTCCTGCATCCAGTCGCCGTCGCCGTCGCCGCCGATGGCGTCGCTGTCGAGCTGCCCGCCCGCTGCCAGCAGCGTGTCGTTGGCGTTGGCGGCGACGTCCAGCAGCGTCGCGTTGTAGTCGGACTGCGACAGGGTGCCATCGAGCAGCAGCGCGGGCAGGCCCGACGACGACCAGGAGGCGACGACGGCGGTGGCGGCGGCGGCGACGTCAGCGGCTGCCGGGGGCGGTGGGGCCGCCTCGACTGTGTAGCGGGGGGCGGCGAACGACGGCGCCGACATCGTTGTCGTTGTCGACATGGAGTCGGATGTGAAGACGGCGGCATCGCCGGGCTGTCGACTGGGACGCAGCAGCGCAGTCGCCGCGCCGCTGAGCGAGGCGGCGACGAAGGACGAGGCGGAGGCGAGCAGAGGAGACGCGTCGCTGTCGCTGCTGGCGGCGACGCTGGCGCTGACGTCGGCCGACGCGCTGTCGTGGCTGGCAGCATCGACGGCTGCTGCGGCGCTCGCGGCGGCGGCGACGCTGGCGACGAGGGAGGCGGCGAGTACGCTGTGTCTTGTTGTTGTTGTTGCTCCTGCTGTTCTTGTTCTCGTTCTCGCTCTTGTTGTTCCTGCTGCTGCTGCTGCTGTTGGTGTTGTGGCAATCGCTCTGCTCCCCGCTCTGGCCGCAGACATTACAAAGGATGGGTCGAGGTCCTGCGGCGCCGTCGTCTGGATCTGGATCTGGATTTGGTTCGGGTCCGGGGATTTGGCTGGGTCGTGGAGTGGTTTCTTTCAACTCGATTTCACGGTTGCTGTCTTCGATATTTTTGGTGTAATTGCTGTTGTAATCACTATGCACTTGTTGTTGTTAATTTTGTTCTTGTTATTGTTGTTATTGTTGCTTTTTCTGTTAATTTTTCTGGCTTTCTTTCTGACTTTTGTCTAACTTTGTTTTACCACTCGATTCTTCTGTTGCTCCCGCACTTGTCGCGCTCGTGTCGCGGTTTCCGGCGCTCGCTGCAACTGGGCCGAGTTCCGGGGTGGGCCGGGCGACTGTAGGCGGTGGGCGGTGGTCGGTGGTGGGGGCGTGGTCGGGTGGCCGTGGGGCGTCTGGCGTGTGGCGTTTGCGACTCTGGGCCGAGCGTCCGTGGTGCACGCGCGCGCGTCCTCCGCCGAAACTGAACTGAGGCGGCTCCCGGCAACGACGCGACGACGACAACGACGACGGCGGCGCCGGGCGCGACTTTTCCAACGACACCCGCTCTATCTATCTATCTCGCTGTGTAGCTGTCCGTCCGTCCGTCTGTCCGTCCGTTGTCAAAAGAAAAAATTCGCCTCTTGCCGTTTTTTAATTCCTCTCGCGATTTGAATATTTTCGTTTCTTTCCCGCCGCGAGTCCCGTTTTTTTGTCGTGCGTTTTTTGCGTGTTGTTGTTGCTGTTGCTGTTGCTGTTGTTCTGTGTTCTCCTTCTATTTATTATTGTTATTGGAAAAAATATTTATTTTGTTCGTGTATTTTCGAATTTTTATTTCTCTCGCTTCCCGTGATTGTTGTTGTTTTGTTGTTGTCTTTATTTGCGTATTTTTTAATTTTGAATTTTTTATTTTTGTATTTCTTATTTTTACTTTTGTATTTATTATTTGTGTTGTTGTTGTTGTTGTTGTTGTTGTTGTTGATGCTGCTGCCGTTGTTGTCATCGACTTTGTCGCATCGCTCGATTCGCGTTTATTTTTAATCACTTCTTCGCTTATTTTTAGTTTCATTTCATTTCATTCTCTGCTCATTCGCTTTGGCTATCGCTTCCTCCTTTCCTCCTTCCTGGTCTTCTTCGCCTTCTTCGCTTCCCCCTCTCCTTCTCGTGCTTCGCGTTCTTGTTCTTCTTCGTGGACGAAGTTTGTTGCTATTTGTCAACTCGATTTTCACACTAGCGGCTGATGCTCGTGGTGTTGCTGTCGATGTTTTTGTTGTTTATGTTGTTGTTGGAGCTGCTGCTTCTGCTCCTGCAAAGAAAAATTCAAACCGTGTGTGAGTGCGTGAGAGAGAGCGAGTGAGCATGAGTTCGCGAGCGAGCCTGAGGATGAGCCGGCGATCGAGAGCTGGAGGGAGTGCGAGCGAGACGGCTCTAGGTGCGTGTGATTTATGCCCAACAGTTGCGTCTGTCACTCAACGCAGACGCCCCCCTTTTCCCCCCTTTTCATCTCCACACTCTCCCCTCTCCGCAGCCACCAACAACAGCTTATCAATTTCCTCCCCCTTTCCCCCTGCTCACCACCCATTCTCCAATTTCCCCTTTTCCTCTACCCCACCCTCCTCCACTGCTTCCCCTTTTCCACACCACTCATTTTATTTATTTTCCCCTTCGATTTTTTCATATTTAAATCTTCGTTTTTCCCTCGAATTTGTTTCAAATATTTCCCAATGAGTTCGCGTTGTTTTTTTCGCATTATTTTTGAAACGCCCGAAACGCCTTTGATTGTTGTTGGGGCTTTTTCGAAATACTCTTTTGTTGTTGTTGTTTTAACGATTGATGTTGCTGCGGCTCTTCGGCGTTTTTATTGTTATTATTGTTGTTGTAGTTGTTGTCGTTTGTCATCGGCCCACTGTCGTGTTGTTGTGATGTGATAAAACGAAATCTTTCATGTTTTTATGGCTTCCTTCGGCGTCGACAGCGGCCTCAGCAGCGGCGTCGGCCGCGCAGCCGATGTTGACAGGGGCGACGTCAACGTCAACGACATCGTCATCGGTGTCGCAGTCGGCGTCGCGGTCGGCCGGTCGGCCGGCCGTCGTCAGCCTAATTTTGCCGCCGTTCGCAAATTTTCGTTTCGAATCGAAATTAGCTTCGTTCGTGTCCGCCTTTTGTTTTTGTTGTGCTTTGTTGTCATAGCTTATGCCTTGTTCTTGTTGTTGTTAATTGTTGGTGTCGCCACTGTTGCTGTTGTTATTGTTGTTGTTCTTGTTCCTTTGTTATTGCCATTCTCATTGTTGTTACTGTGGCTGTTGTTGTTGTGTTCTCGTCATTGTTATTGGGCATAAATTGAATTTTTAAATTTTCTGTCACCAGAACGAAACGCGTTTTCAAAGAAGCCCCAACAACAACAAAAATATATTTCTGTATTTGTTGTTGTTGTTGTTACTGCACAGTTGATGATTTTCAATGTTGCGGCCACCATGTCGTTGTTGTTGTTGTTGCTCTTGTTCTTGATCATCTTCATTGTGGCTGTCGGTTGTCATTTATTGCCGTTGTTGTTGTTGTTGTTCTAGTTGTTGTTTTTGCTCTCGCTCAGTTCTTGTTCTCGGTCCTGTTGTTGTTGTTGTTGTTGTTGGCATCGTCCCAAGGTTCCAAGGCGCTGGCATCTGAAAAGCGAAAGATTGAAATTTATTTATTAAACAAATAAATTAGGCAACGAGAACAATAAAACTAACAACTACAACAACAATAATAAGAACGACAACAACAAAAGTGGGAATGACTCGAGAATGACTCGAGAAAGTACAAAAACAACAACAACAACAACAAAACGGACAAAGTCAAAGTCAGCGCGTCCAAGTCCATGATTTTGAAGAGTTTTCAAATCGTATAAAATAAATTCAAAGCAACCTTTTCTTCCTTCACTTTTGATAATAATTTATTTCGGCTTGGGTTTTTATTTTTATTTTGCACTGTTGTTGTTTTTCTATTTTTCTATTTCTATTTTTTTATGATTTTCATTTCATGTGTGTTTTTATGTTCCCGATTTTTCATAATAATTCGGCGATTTTTTATGCTGCCGCCCAGTTGTTTATTTTCATAATTTATTCGGTGCCCAGTCGGAAGTGTGTCGCGCTCGTGTCGTCTCTCTCTCCCCCGCTCTCCCCCTCTCTCTCTAATTTATGGCCGCCCCTCGGCGGGTTCAGCGCCACGCCCATTGCTCAGCGAGGATTAGCAGACGCCCCGGCAGCGAATCTCGCGGGCAAACGAGGTTTTGATCCGCACTCGGTGGAGGGAAAACTTTGCGAGCGCCGGCGACCCACGGGTCCACGCATGCCAACCGAGTGGGCGTGGTCGGGGCGCAGGACGGGGAGCGGGCGACAGAGGAGGCAACGGAGCAGGCGACAGCGGAGGCGACGGGGGAGCGATCGAGGAACTGCGAAGCCGAATGTGAACAGAGTGAATTTATATATATAGAAAGCACATATGTACTTCGAATACATAGGAATGTAGAGTGAGAATTCTGATATCACTGACCAGAGACGACGATTGACCAGATGTGGCGAATGCTTCGGGGTCCTGGGACAATGGGAGAATCGACGATAACAAACACTCAAATACATGTTTAACTAAAGCTCGAAGAAGCAAAAATCATCAGGTTTTAATAACGATTATTAAATTTCATTATTATTTTGTTTATTTCATTATAATACGTTTTCATTATATACATTTTCTTTTAATTCCTGCGGATTTCAACCGTTTCGTTGTTCCGAAACCGACATCCGAAGCCCTTTTAGTTTTAAGGCCACAAAGAAAGCAGAAGTAAAAAAGGGATTTCGTGCCATTTCGCTCGCACCCGCCGGCTACCGCTCGCACTTCCCGAGGTGCCCTGGTGTTCTTCTTGTTGTTGTTAGTGTTGTTTTGGCTGTTGTTGTTGTTTATTTCGCCCACGTCTGCGTCCGTGGCAAATATTTATGGTCTTCCCTGCCTGGCCCGGGTTAGTTTCGACCTCATGAACCAGTCACTAAAAGCTCGGACCCGCCCTCGCCCTCGCCCACGCCCACCTGCCCACGACTCGCTTTTTTCACCTCTTTCTTTCGCTCCGCTCTCTTTTCGCGTTTTTCTCTCACTCTCTCTACCGGTCGCTGTTGGCGGATTTTTTGCGATTTTTATGGGGTTTCGGCCGCATTTCATTTCACGGTCCTGCCGCGCCAACACGGCCCGATGCCGGCCACCCGGAGTCGCCGGAGCCGGACACGTGCGGGGCGGATCGGAGAGGGGGATGTCGAGGGGATGAAGATCAGAGAGGGCGGAGGCCGGAGGACGAGGATCAGGGACGATGGCGACCAAAGGACGGGGATCTGGAATGACGGAGGCCAGAGGACGAGGACCAGAGAGGGCGGCGGGCGGAGGCCGAAGGGACGAGGGTCAGGGAGGGCGGAGGGCAGCGGCCGAAGGACGAGGACCAGCAGCCCGTGACCCGGCAGCAGGTCCTGGGGAGCCGACATTTTCACGACTTAAACGGATTGAAATTCCGGCGAAGTGACTGCGGCAGCGACGGGATTCGCAGGACCTCGCTGGGGTGGGCGGACGAGGACGTGGCGAGGGTTTCGGGGGCCTCGAGGGCTTCGAGGACGTTACGCGGGATTCGGAGAGCCTTCGGCAAAGCCAGCGGGGCTTTGGAGGACTCGAAATTGTTCGGGCTCCCCGGGTTCTGCTCGCTTTTCATTATTTGCCCCGACCGAAAATGATTCATAACTATTATTTGCGAAGTTCGGCCCGGCCTGCTCGGAGTCCCGTCCCGACGCTCGTTCGTTAGGACTCGGCGTCTTCGGGGACCGATAAATTTTCCCACGTAATTTCCACGGCTCGCTGCGTGGCTCGACCGACTTCCGCCCACTCGAAGGTCGTCGTTGGAGCCTCGCCGCCGCCCAGCGATCGAGAACGGGTCGACACAAGCAACCACAGCAACAGCGACGAGCGTAGGCCGCCTGCGTGCCAAATCCTTCATCTTCACCAGCACGACCTTTGACCTTAGGCGTTGGAAGATGGAAGAGCCGAGCCAAAGTCCTCCGAGACCAAGAAAGAACTTTCAACTAAAAATTAAGAAGTTCCCCGAGTGTGTGAGAGGGACAGAGAAGGGGGCAGAGAGATGGGGCTTTAGAGGGAGAGGGAGCGAGAGGGAGAGGTTGTGAGAGTGAGAGAGAGCGTTGTGGGAACCGAGTCGAGCCAAGAGACCGACCGAGCAAACCTTATTTGGCAGCCCGTGTCGCGTGAGGTCCTGCCACGGAATCCTCGCTCCTGACCTTTCGCCACGCCCCTCGGTCGCCTGCCCCCCCTCCAGGCAGCTCCACCTCCAGCTCCCACCCTCCTTATTTTCCCCTCCGCCGAACACGTTCCGGTTCGCCTCGTGTCGCATGCGAGGAGTCCGTGATTTTTGGCCGAGGTCGATCCGACGGTTTTGTTTGTATATTTTGTTGTTGCTTTAGTTTTGTTGTTGCCCCAGTTGTTGTATTGGCCATTCCGTCCAACAACAACAACAACAACAACAACACAATTCGTTCTCTTCCTCCATGCCGCAAGTGTTGGCGGTTGAAAAAGTCAGAGTGAAAAACACGAGATTTCAATAAAGGAAACAACTTCGCGAAAGGCGTCGTGTTCGAGAGGAGGGAAGAAAGAAATAAAGAGAAAAATAATAAAATTTTAAAAAAGCGAAGCAAAAACCCAACAACAACTGCCAAGAGTTTACCACCAGGGCAACAACAACAACAGCAGCCGGAAAAACGTCCTTGAGAAGCGAAGCGAATTTTCCAAAATTAAATCATATTCATCACAAGAATAGGCAAACGATGAAGAAACGAAAAGAACGAATTTAATAATATTTTTCTCTTCGCCACTGTTGTTGTTGGGGATTTCCATTGTCCATTTCAGTGTTTTTTCACTTTTAATAAATACAATAAAAAAATAAATAAATAATAAATTCTAATAAAACCGCTTGAGCTTAAATTAGTTCTCAGAGAAATCAGAGAAATATTATAAAGAAATATTCATAAAATCAAAGAAAAAATCAAAATAAGAAACAAATAAAAAGTTCAAAATAATTTTGAACTTATATTACAAATGATAAAAAATAATTTTTATAATCTTTAATAACTTAAATACTTTTGAGAATTTTTTATTTAAGGAAGAATTTATGTTTTGCAAATAAATAAAAAAAATTAAACGAGAATATTAAATTCATTTTTCAAATGGTAAAGAATAAAATTTTGTGATAAAAAATTAAATTTAACAATCAATTTTACAAATAAATAAAAACTGTATTTTTGCAAATGATCAAAATATTCAATTTACAAATAATTTTTCGAAATTGTTGACTTTTCATGAATCAGCACAAATTTTCGAAATTTTAATGAAACTGATTTTTGACAAAATATAATTAACTTATTGAATAATTAAAATGGGAATTTTCAAATTATAGAAAACATTACGAATTAAAATTTTGTTTTTCCACATGAATGAATTTTTAGTCCTTTCCACAAAATTTAATTTTCATTGAACGGGATTTTAATGAAACTTTAAGAGAGCATTGCTAATAAAAAGGAAATTGAGGGGATTGTGTTTTTGTTGTTGTTGTCGAATAAACCAACAGACACTTTTAATCCCAATAATTTTTAATCATTTTTAATGTCCAGCATGCCGTGGATTCTAGTGAATAAATGATGAATTGCTACGGTTGACAATCCTTTGAATCCTGTTGTTTTTTGTGGATTGTTGGAGCACTTGTTGTTGTTGTTGTTGGAGCACTTGTTGTTGCCGTTGCTTGCAAATTATAATTGTTTTTGTCGTCGTCGCTGTTTTGTTTCATAATTTCATACAACAAAATTTCCATTCATCCGTGTGTTGAAACATTTTTCAGGTCGTTTGATGTTGTTGTGCTGAATTTCAGTTGTTGTTATAGTTGTTGTTGCAGTTGTTCCTGCAGTTGTTCTTGCAGTTGCTGTTGTTGTTGTTGTAGTTGAAGTTGTTCTGTTGTTTGCGCTTTATTTCTGCATTCATTTTGGGGATTTTGGAAGTTCGCGTTTCATTTAATTTTTCCCGGTATTTCATTTGGTTTTTATTCCGCCAACGGAAATACTTTCGACGCAATCGCAACAGGGGATGCGTCTCTCCCTCTCCCTCTCCCTCTCACCCCCTCACCCTCTCTCTCTTTCACTATCTCTCGCTCTATAAATTTCCCGATCCCGACCCAACAACATGTTGAAGCCAACAACTAATTGGAATACAACAACGGCAATCGCAATCAACCTGAAACAGCAACAACAGCAGCAACCCCAAGAAAAACAACAACAACAAGTGGAACAACAACAACAACAGTGTGGTGGGCGGCTGGGCGTGGCAGCGCAGGCGAGCTGAAAATTAGTTGAAATTCGGTCAACTGCTCGGATGAAAGGTTCGTTGTGTGAATGTGCGAGAAGAGGAGGGAAGAGGGAGAGAGACAGGAACAGGGACAGAGATAGTTTCAGATCTGACCAAGGGATGAACATGTGTAGGTGATGTTGTCGTTGTAGTTGGGGGTTGTGGTTGTGGTTGTTGTAATTGTTGTTGTTGCTGTTTAGTTGTTGGCCCGATTGTTTACATGCTGTGGCTGTTGCTCGGCGCGTTCTCGTTTTTCAATTAGTGATTCACGCCAACAACAACAACAACAACAACAACAACATGGCCAGAACAACAACAACAACAACCATGCAACAACAACAAAAAAACAACAATTAACGAACGAATTTCAACGAATTCCCGACTTGATCACACGAGCTCCTGTTTTTGCTTTCGCCTTTTATTTGTTTCATTTTTGTTTTAATTTGGCCTCTGCGATTTCTGCGAACTCCGCACTCTGATTTCCGATTCCCTTTCCCTGACACCCCCACCCCCCTCCCCCTCTCTCTTCGCCTCTCCCCAACCCTGTCCCCAACCCTGTCCAGGCTTTTAAGCCCGACGACATTTAATTGGCTTTTTTGTGCATCCCGAATATCGCTTTAATCGAAGGCAAATTATCAGCGGAGTTGTTTTTGCTCAGTGCAGGGTTTCTGTCCGTCCATCTGTCCGTCCATCTGTCCGTCCGTCTGTCCGTCCATCTGTCCGTCCATCGCTCCGCCTGCTTTGTTGCAAAGTACACATGATTACGGACGAATTCTCCTCCCTCCAGTCGAGTTATTTTAATGTGTTTTCGGATTAATTCCAATAGTTTTCCCTCTCCTTCCTCTATTCGCGCCCCTCTCCCTCTCTCTCTCTCCATCTCCAGCCCTCCCGCTCTCTCTCTCTCGTCCTTGTTGTTGTTGTTGCAATTCCAAAATCCTCTCCGATTTTTTCCCATTCAATTTTCCATCCTCAATTTGTCGTTTCTTCGTTACTTTTTTCCAGTGTAATTTTCATGTTAATTAAAGATTACGTCGTCGTTGTTGTTTTTGTGGCCCGTAACTCATGGCATCCTGGCTTTATTTTTTGTTCCACTGTGCAATATGACGTCCCTGGTCCATTTTTGGCGTCGTAAAAATGTGTGAAATGTGATAAAAATGCACTTCCGCTTCCGGAACTGGATCCGGACAGGTCCACCTGCATCCTGTCCAGGACCGACGGGGACTGTCTCCAAACAACAACAACAACAACAACAACAACAACAACAACGTCAACAGGAGCAACTCCAGCAACAACGACTGCCTGGATTCGGGCAGCCTCGCCGTCGTAAAAGTGATTGATGGCCCTGCGAATGTCTCCCTCTCGCTCGCACGCATGATCTCCTCCCTCCCTCTCTCTCCATCTCTCGCTCCTCTTCCACTGGTGCTTGTTTCGGCATGGATGGTTTGTTGTTGCTGTTGTTGTTGCTGCTGTATTTTCATTTTCAATATTTTGCGAATTTGAGAATTTCAATTTGTTCGAATCTATTGACAGGAAGCTGCCCTTGTTGTTGTTGTTGCTTGTGTGTGTTTGTGTTTGTGTTTGGTGCGTGTGAGGGTCGTCGTTGTTCGACGTGGTTGTTGTAGGTCCACCAAAAACTGTTGTTGTCATTGCCATTTGCCGTGTTTTAAATCGCCAAAAAGCCAACAACACTTCGAGGCGAAAAACCTCGAGAGCTCCGGACAAAGGACAAAAAAACAAAAATCCCCAAAACCACGTAGTGGGAATTTTAATGCCACGTGACCGGGGTCGGAGTGCGCGGTTCATCCTGTTAGTGAGAATCACATTTCGCCCCTCACTCCGTGCCCAGCTCGCCGTCCTCTGCAGATGGAATAATTTCATTTGCAATCCGATCGCTTCACATGCTGGCTGCGAATTCAAATCAAATTCCATAGAAATCACTTCGTGTCAGCGGCTCCGGGGAGGGGAATGAGGGAGTGCGTGTGGGAGAAAGAGAGAGAGAAGGGAGGTAGAGCAATGCCTTGTCTTTGCCTCTCCTTCGTCTTCGCGTGATCCCGAGGGACCTCGAGGCGTCTTTGCCGAGATCCCTTCGAAGACTCCCGTCAACTGCCAGAGCAGCGGAGCAGCTGCAGCCGACCCAGGGACACCCTCAACCCCCACCCCTGGTCTCCCTCCCCCTCCCCCGAACCCTTCCCTCCCTCCCTCCTCTTCTTGGTCTCTGTCGTTCCAACCAAGAAACCCGACTTTTTGTGTTCTGGCATCGACTTCGCCAGCAAAATAAATTCCAGTCAGCGCTAAGAGAGATGTCAGGAATACAATGACAACGACAACTACAACTACAACAACAACAACAAAAGCAAAAACAACAACACAACAGCTGATGCCAGGCCGCCCTGGTCGCCCCGCCTTCGTGTTCTGGCCGTGCGCCCGTTTGGCGGCGTCTTCGGCGTTGATTTGCTGAGCTTTTGTTCCGTCGGCAGACGAGCGGCTCGAGCGAAGCCCGCCCGAGTTGAGTCACTGACGGTTCGTCCTGCCCTCCCTCCTCCCATCCATCCTACTATCCGCCTGCCTATCGCTCCGTCTGGCCCTGGCTTCCCGCGCGTCGTCTCCAAACTGCCAGATTCATGGGCTCGTGCTCGGTGGACAATTTTATTTCCACTTCCACATGACATCAGCACCATCAGCCGAGTTTCCGGTCGAGAATTTCCATCGATGCTAGCGATGCCGACCTGTCTCCGAAGCCCGTCCGGACTGCCTTCGTTCACCACCACCGATCGGTCGATGGTTCATCCAGTCAACGCCCCGTCCAACCTGCAGGGTGTCGCCCGCCTGCCGACTGAATCTTCCGTCGAATCTGAATCTTCCGCCTTTATCTTCCACGATCGCCACCTCTCGTTCATCACCTCTCTCGAGGACATTAATGGCCGTCCATTAGTAAAGATCCAGCCGTTATGCACATTAGTGCCGGCATCTCGCCGTTGGGCGTTCGGTCGACACGCGCCGGGCCATTTCGCCGTATCGCGCCAACGCATTCGTCCATCTCTCGTCGACACAAACTCCAGAACGGCGACTCATCCGCCGGTATCTCGCAGTCAGCAGCAGCCATCGATTCGTCCAACTGTGCTTTCGTCCAGCTGTTCGTCCTTTCTTACAACCCACCATCCAGCCGTCCATCCGTCCGTCCTTCCAAGCGTCCAACCGTCCCGGCGTCGATTCCAAGATTGTTCCGCTGCGAGGATTAATGGAAATTGCTTAATAAGCAACCTCGTGCCGCATCCTGCCGACCGGACTCCGCAGCAGCCGCTCGTCCTTGCCTGCAGCTCACTTCAGCCCGTTCATCCTCGTCTTCATCTTCAGCCTCGCCCTCAACCTAGTCTTCTCTCTCATCCTTATCCTTGTCCTCTCCTCCGCCTTCGTCCTCAACCTTGTCCCCTGCGCTTTTCCTTCCTACTCGTTGCCCTCTGCGCTGCGCGCCAAGCGAACTGGAAGACATCATCAATCTAAAGGCATCTCTTCGCCATCGCCATCGCCATCGCCGTCTCCCTCTCCATCTCCTTCTTTGTCCACCTCTGCTCCTCCCTCTCCTTGGTCACTTTCTTTTCCTTCCCTGCCCCGCCTCGGACCCGGCTCTCGTCGACCGCTTGCTCGCTGCACTCGGGTTCTTGGCATCGTTCTTCCTTTTGCTTCCCCTACTCAGCAACGTTGTTGTTGCAATCATAGCAACCATCATCATCATCATCGTCATTAGGAGCATTCGCTTCATCCGCATCGTCAGCATTTTCATCATCATCATCATCATCATCAATGTAGTGGTCATTTAGCTGCTGTTGTTGCAAATCATTCACTAAACCCTGTTAGTAGTGGAATGGAAAAGAGAACGAGGCAGGGAGATAGAAAACGATCACGGTTGCGAGAAAGAGAGAGTGAGGGCGAGCGAGCGAGAAAGAGAGAGTGAGGGCGAGCGAGCGAGAAGATCGACGACTCATCCCGAGCCAAATCGAACCCATCGGAACCCAACGGAAGAGCGGCGACCGATGGCGGCACCAGCAACGCCAACAGAAGCCAAACTAATTGATTAAATGAATGAGAGCCAAACAACAACAATCAACAACAACAGCAGTGAGTGGGGAACAAGAGCGAGGGAGAGAGCCGGAGTGAGGGGAGGGAAAGGGAGAGAGGGAGGAAGGAAGTGAACGATTGTAGCAGCAACAACCAACTGAAGCGCCAGACCCCACCGAGCCGAGAAAAGGCGGTAAAAGAAAGGGCTTCAAAGGAGGCGCTGGTCAGCGGTCAACGGTCGCTTCCTTCTTCTTCTTTCTCCCTTCTTCTTCCTTTCTCTCTCTTCTCCCCTCCTCTTACTTCCCGCTGGAAGCCAGACATCGCCTACCGGAAGCTGGACACACCAGACTCGCAGACATGCGAGTGATGTTTGTCTGTTGTCCTGTTGTTGTTATTACTGTTGTTGATCGCGTTGTTATTCTTGTTGTTGTTGTTGCTCTCGTTGTTGCTACAATTGCTGTCCTCACTGTAATATAATATGGCAACTTTAAGACTCTCGCTGTCGGACTAATCCGCAACAACAACATCAACAATTAATGCCTTTGTCGGCGGAAGGAAGTGGGCCGAGGTTAATAGAGGGAGACAGAGAGTGGGAGCGGGCGATTTGGTGAAGTTTTGTGGATGTTTCGATTTTGGAAGCGATATTCTGCTGACCACGGCCCAAACAACAGGCGCCAACAGAGCCCGAGAGCAGGAGTCGAAGGACGAAACAAGTTAGTTTTGTTGAACTAGGACTTTCGGCCGGTTGGTGTTTGCTGGTGTAATTATTCTTGTTATTGCTGTTGCTGTGGCTGTAACTCTTGCTGTTGTTGATAGTCTTGTTGTCATGCTTGTTGTTGATATTGTTATTGTTGCTGTGCTGTTTCGTTTGGATTATTGTTGCTTCATTAGGATGCCCCGGCAGCCAGCGAGGCAACGCGTCCAGGCCTGGGTGTCCAGAAGCCCATCGGAAGGAATTAATAAATGTTTCATCGAGAATCCGCCGTCGCCGTCGCCGTCGGATTAGGAACGGTGGGAGGCAGAGGGGCGGAGAAAGCGAAGGAACGGTCAGGAGGCAGCCAATGAAGAAACTGCGTGATGGCAGTGAAATAAGGAAAGCGATGAAAGGATGGGGAAATGAATAAATCGCCAAAGGATGGAGGCAAATGCAGAAATCCCCGAGCTTGGGCTCAGAAAACGCCAGAGACCTCTGGCACGGAGACCCGGCATGCAATCCAAACTTTTGCTCCGTGTCTTAGACGGAAACTCAATTTCCAGCGGGGACGATTGAGTGACGGGGCGAGGAGATGAAGGAGTGAAGGGAGGAAGGAGTGACGGCTTTGATTACTGGGGGAAAAGTGTGAGAAGACCTCGTCGATTCACTCAGGTGTCAAGCGAGAACCTCGGCACGTCCTCGAGGCCTGGCTCGACCCAACCGAGGCCCTCACGTTTCTCGCATTTCAGTGAAAATCAATTGGATTTCTGTGGAACCTCGGAGGGGCCTCGGACGAAGCATCGCTCGACACACAACCACGGGGCAACCACAAATCACCGATCGAACATGACGTGTAGGATGCAAATTCGTTTATTTCCGCAACCGACAAAATTTCGAGCAATTTCCCTGAACAACAACCAACAACCACCAGCACCAACGACGTCGAACCCCGGGCACCGAAGTCGAATCGATTTTGATAAACCCAGGCATTTGCGAAAAACCAAACAATTTGTGAAACCGAAATCTTGCTCGGAAATCAAATCAAATCGCCTCGTCTCGCCGCCCAAAAGAGCAGACAAGAGTGGGATCGAATCCGAGTCGAAAAACAAAACGAAGCGAAATGAAATGAAACGAACCGAGTCGATGCAATCGTAAAAATTGCCCAAATGGCTTGGCTGTGCCCAGAGTGTCTTCGATAATCTCTCGATTTCAAAGGCCATTAATTGAGCTTAGGCCTAGACGGCAGCAGCAGCAGGTGGACAGGTGGGCAGAACGGGCTGGGAGGACAGAGAAGACAGCAGAGAAGGATTTCCCATTTAAATTCAACAGGATATTTCGACGATTTGGGAGAGAAAATCTGGGGAAAAAATAGAGTAAAAAACGAACAAAAATGGAGCTAGAAATATGGCTTCAAATACGACACGATAATCGGCGAAATGCCGTGATCAAAGAGAGATTTTTAATTTTAAAAAATCATAAAATTGTACTACAAATTATTCTAAAAATAATCACGGAAAAAGTCATAAAAATGATGAAAAAATAATCAAAATAAAATTCCATAGCTAAATCATTGCAATCATTTCAAAAATTGCGAAAAAATAATCAAGAAGATTATAATGAGAAAAACAGTCAGAAAGGAATTAGAAAAATAGTTTGTAAAATAGTCAGACAATTATTCAGAAAAATAATGGCGAAAATAATAAGAAATATTTTCACAAAATTATTGAACAAATTGTGGGGAAAATATTCTACAAAATAGCCCGAAAACTATTGAGTAGCATAGTTATAAAAGGAAAACGAGAAAAAATTAGACAAATAGAAAGAACATTTAGTGAGAAAACTAATCCAAAAAATAATAAGAAAAAGGTCAGGATAATACTGAGAAATTCAAGCAATTAAGCGAAAAGCGAACTCAGTTCTCTCACTGTAGTATGACTTCAAGTGTCTGCTTTCATGTGAGTAATTGGGATCATTTTTAAGGCTTCAGCTTTCCCGTCATTACCCCGTAATGCCCGCTCCTTCCACGGGGATGATGGAGAAATCTCTCCGGGGAGTTTTTGAGTTATTGGCCTGGTCTCCGTCGCAGGAGGAGGAGGCGGGGGAGCGACTGACGATGAGCGTTTCTGTGCACGGACGGCGGTCCTCAAGACGAGCCAAGGCTGCCCTGGGCCACGTGCCCGCCACTTCCCACTTCCGTTGCCGCCTCCACTGCCGCTGTTTCCGCTCGATTGAGCTGCCTCTTGACCTTGCGCTTGACTCCGAGTCAGCGCTTCCCGAAGCAGGTTAATAAATATCCATCAATCTTTATCTCTCTTCGTTGCTATCCCTCCCTTCAATCGCTATCTCTTCCCCTCCTCTTCCTCGTGCTCTCTACTTTCCTGCTCCTGGCTCTCACCCTCCGGCCCAGGTGATGCCGCCGAGCCAGAGTCGAGTCGAGTCGAGTCGAGTCGAAGACGCTCCTTAATCATAATCAAAATAAATCTCACGCACTGCAGGCTGCACGCAGGGCTCCCGCTCTCTCCTTCCCACTCCTGCTCCTACTACTATCCCTCTCCCCTCTTTACCTACTCCTCCGCCATTGGCTTTGTGCCTTCGTTGTTGCTGCTGTTTGTGTCGCTCACTTTGATGGAAATTTATCTCAATCCCCAGTCATAACTCGAACTACACAACGGTCCCGGGACCCCGGCCCAGCCTCCGTCTGGCTTCCCGGCAAAGGAGAAGGACGAAGAGAGGGAGCGATGGGAGGAGGACTTTCATAGATTTAATTTGAAAAATGTGGCCTGCCTTAGAGTGCGAACCGGTGGCAAGGCTTCGCTTAGCCGGCCTTCGTTTCTCCTCGGTTCACTTCAAAGGCTTCTCCGGTGTCGTCGTCCTTGTCTCTGGCTTCCCGCCTTCCCTACCTTGCGCCTTCCCCACCCCCCTTCACCTGGGCAGTTTTTCCACTCGCTTTGCCTCTCCGTTACGGACGCCATTTAAGCCCAAGCTCGAGCTAAAATTTTTAAAATGCTTTGTCTCAGCCGCTCCGCTAGCGTCGCTTTCATTTCCTTTGCATTTCAATTCGGCTCGGGTTTTTCGTTTTTCTTCCTTTCTGTCCCTATCTCGACTGCTCTCCTGCCACTGGCCTTCCCAGGGTCCTGGTCGTAGTCGCAGTCGTCGGCATCGTCGTTGGTCGCGCTAGCTCGACGGCATCGCATCCTGGGTCTCGGCTGTCGTGTTCCGTCGTGCACCCTGACCCAGTGCGTCATTTATTTTCCGACTCGGACTCGTTGCCGTTGCCGTTGTCGTCGTCCCTCGTCCCTCGCCCTGGCTGAGCCTCTTCCGACTGGGCGCACCAGCAACAACAACAACAACAAGTACTAGCACAAAAACAACATCTCATCGCCATCGGGCCATCGAGGCGAACGAGGAGGCTCCACCAGGCGGAGTTCATAGTTGCCGACAAAGGATACGCTCCGACGCGTCCCCGCTTATCTGGACACGTCTTCTCTAGCCGACCGGCCCGTCCCCTCACCCTACGACCTCCGGCGAGCGCCGCCAACGATTGCTTGTGTCATGATGACACTTTAACTTAATTCGAAATAACGGCCCGGCAGCAGCAGCGCCGAAGGGAAAGGGAAAAGGAACGAGGACTCCATCCCAGTTCTCCCATTTCGGCCGAGGGCATGTCGAGCGAGGTGACACCGCGGACCGAAGACGAGAGGGAAGATGGAGAGGAGACTAGAGGAAAGACTACCAGAGGGAAGCCTACCGGGAAAGGAAGAGCGAAAAATGCGGAGAAAAAGAGGAGATCAGCCCGAGTTGGACTCGTAAAGGTCGGCATCTTTATTTGCGCTGAAATAGTGACCGCTAGTGTTGAGCATTCATATTTCCTCGGGGAGGAAATAGTTGAAAGGACACCTAGAGAAGCGGACTTGAAGCAGAAGAGCTGGCAGGCTCGAGCTCGACCTGGAAGGATGAGCGGAGGCGAGCGAAATCGTGCCACTAAAAGCGTTTATAACTCGTTTAAGGCAAAGAGAAACTCGTGCGGAAGGCGAACTCAACGCCAGAGCCTGCGACACGACGTCTGTCGCCGACGAAGGCTTCGACCGGGGGCGCAGGTGGGCAGCAGCAGGTGTGAGGCGTGCGACGTGGGTCGGGCTCGAGTTGGAGACGGAGATGGCGGAGGTCTTCAGGAGGAGATGGAGGTGGAATTAAGAAGGCTGCTGAGATGTTGCGGATAATGGTGACGATGGAGATGATTGCGATGCTCTTCGTGGTTCTGCTTTAGCTACTGCTGCAGGTGACGAAGACGATGAGGCCATTAAGAAGGCGGTAACGATGATGACGGTTCTATGCTAGATGAACACCTGCCAAACAGCAGGTTGGCAGATTGGCAGATTGGCAGGTGGAACCAAAATTCAGGATGACGATGAGGGTGGCAATTTTCAGCTACATGGAAGCTACTAATGAGTAGCAAGAACAGGAAACAATTTCTTTTAATGCCATTGCAGGGTATATAATTGGATCCGATGAATAGAAGCAGGAATCAGAGAACCGAAAGTAACGAAAACGAAGATGAGAATTCGCACTGACGAAGCCACGACGAGCGACATCCAGTTGTATGGACTTCTGTTTTTTGGAGATGAGTTGGCAAGAGCTGTTTGAGCAGTCCATTCGAGCTGTGACAATCGGGGGAGAACCAGAGACAATTCTCACGAGCCACGGACCATGAGCTGGGCAAATGGAGATAGGGGGAAAATCACAGTCGCCGGATGACTGATGAAAGGAACAGAGGTGGCAGGGAGGGGGATGTTCTGATGATGCTGCTGATGTTGATGATGCACGGTGGCAGAGACGTTATCTAGCTGGCGATGACAATGATTGGTGATGTGTCGATGACGAGGACCCTTTGCAGCACTGATGGATGCGACCGAAGTTGGCACGTGAGCGAAGAAGGAGCAGCATTTGTCCTCTCTTTCCCTCTGTCCCCTCTTTCCAACGGTTCCACCTCCCTTGCTTTCGCATCGTGCCCTGCAATGCAAGGGTGGTTCATTGGATGACGGCGCCCCAAGCGAACTCAGGAGCTGCTGCTGATGACCTCTTGGACTTCATCGTCGTTGTCGTCGTCGCCGCTCCCTCGCTCGGAACGGAAGGTTTTAATGCATTTGCCGGAAATGGATTCGTTCTAAGTTTCACAGCTTGGCAATCCATTAGCGGAAATCTTGCAGCGAGGAACGCCAGGAACTGCAGCGTCTTGGAACGTAGCGATTGGGGCAGCCAAGGTCTGGACTCGAATGCTGGGGATCCCGAAATCCCCGCCATTAAATTTGGCACTGCATTCGCAATCGGAATCGCAGCGAACGTGGAGCGCCGACGAAATGCGGACGGAGTGCTTCGCACTTAAAAAGCTTCCACTCCACACTCGAGTGACTCCGCCACTCCTAATGGCAGCACCGCCCACGCCCGCGCCCTCGCCCACGCCCACGGCTACGCCCCTTCTTCCACGTATTTATTGCAGCGGAGAAAAAGTAGCTGCTGCAGTCGGGGCCACCTGGGATGGTGGAGGCGCCCCGCACCACCCGATGCTCGTTTGTTTCGTGGTGAACTCGGTTGAGGGAGCTTTGAATAACAAATCTTCGGACCGCATACATAAACCCCACACACACGCACACATGAAATTCTGTCCGCCACGGTCTGAACACACCGGGAGTCTGGCTCCCAGTCGCACACACACACACACCCACATAATCGACCACTTTCACCCCACTTGCACCTTGATTGCGCCGGCAGATTGCAATTCCAGTGAGAAGCATTACAGCAAGCGTTGCAGATTTCTCTCCCTCTCTTTCACTCTCCTCGTCTCTCCTTACTCTTTTCACCCGCAGAACCACAACCACACCGAAAGCCTCGTGGGCTCCAAGGAAAAAGCGCTCCAAATTCAATAGAATCCGAATTGATTTTGCATAAATCAGCGAGGCCATCGTCTTAGATCACCTCGTCAGCGCCCGAAACACCTTGGGTCGGTACATGGAATTACTTTCAACTCCTCTGCAGTCAAACTTTCGCCAGCCAACCATCTCTGGAAACACCCAAGAGCACTTTCGCAACTGCCGTCGGGTTTTCTGACGGGCTGTCAAAACACCAGACACCAGAAACAAGAAGCTAACTCCGTATTAACCTCAATGTCAACTAAAATCGGCTTCAATATTATGACCAAGTTTGTTCCCGTAACTCCCGGAAACGGAAACACAAATGCACTTGTCGAAGAACCCGGCGTCCGCCTGGCAAGCGACCACAATCTCCGCAAACACCTGAAATCTCTGTAAACACCCGAAACCAGTCCCCGAGGCGGCCGCGAAACGACCAGCAATTTGGGTGGAAACCCCACAGCCACCTGGGGCCGGACTCTCAGATCTTCTTCGGACAACATCCCCTACCCCCTGGCCGGGACGTCCCTCAAACAACGATGAAACATCTGAACTTCGGTGAAGCAACTTTCGGGACATTTTAATTGAAACAAAGCAGCACCGGTTGCCTCCCTCCCGCGACCAACTCGCCCGATTGCTCCGAACGCCGAAGGCACCTGGTCCAACGACACAAACGCTTCCCACGCACACACAAAGCCACCCACACAGATTGGAGCTCTTTTCCGGCCAGACTCATGCAAATGCACAAAATATTTTCCCATAAAATGCTATTGAGCTTCGGAATTTTCGGCCAGAATACGTTTAAAGGCCTCCTCCTCCACCTCCTCCTCAGTCCCACTGGAAGAATACTTTACCGAAAGTCACAATAACTTCCGCCCAAATCTCCGAGTTATGGTCGATCGGGGACTCCGGCAGGCGAAGGCAGGATGAAGTGGGGCCGGTGCAGGGTGCACGGCGAATTGGCCGGTCGAGAGAAAGACGTACGGATGCACAAAGCGATCGACAAAGGATGGACAGACGGACACGATTTAAGCACTCGGAATCTATTGACTGAGGTCGCTGAATGAGAGAAAACGAGGCACAGCGTGGGATGGATGGAATTCAATTGAACGCACAGATTCCGGTTCAAAAACCCAGAATTAATTCGGTACGAAGGGGTGAAGAAACTATAGAGGAAACAGAGGAGATGAAGAAGTGGAGGGAAAAGAACCGTGGATCTCTCAAGGTGGGTGAAACAAGGTGAACCCAGAAATATATTTCCTTTCCTGTTCCCTGATCACACCGGCATCGGAAAGTAGGTAGTAGATGGGGGTAAGAAAAATAATGAATACAGCAATAGAACGGATTTTATTAGCACAGTAGTAACGATAATTCCGTAATTAAAGAGTAACTAATTGATGAAACCGCCTAATGAATAGAAAAATCTGCAATTGTATCTGCTACTAGAGAAAGGAAAAGAAAAAGAGCAGTCGACAAATTTGCTAAGATGGTGAGAAGCCAGTAGATGGCCTGAAGCCCGTAGCTTATAGATCGAAAAGAAGACCCTGAAAACCTCCACTGAATCTGCCGCCTTTTGCCATCCAATCACTACAATGTCCACATATTCCTACCTAGTTTGATCTTCCTGTCTCTTTCTCGTCGGCATGCTCCAACCGTCCGTCAGTATGTCTATTTATCTATCTGTCTGTCTATCTGTTGGTGTTGGTTGGACAAAGGGGAAAGCAATCCATGAATGAAAATGTTTGCAGTTCACTTTTCATTTACAGTGCAATTTTTCGGTTTTTCAATCATATTTTCCTCGTTCGGTCGTTCATTTTTCTTTTTTAGTCGTTTTCCTTATCGCTGCTATTTTCCTACGCTGTGTTTCCTCCTCTGCAATTTTGTTTTTGTCCACCTTCGGGTCTTCGTCGCTTCGGTCTCCTCCTCCTCTGGCTCCGCCTCACGCACGAGTCTGACGGACGTGACGATTTACGGACACAACTTCCGGTCACCCCGTTCGCTCCGTTCTGCCCAGGTTCGTCCGTCATTTTGCATTCCGAGCTCTCGCCCGGCGACACCTGGCGACCACTTGCGAACCATGCGGGCCCCTGGGGGCGGCAGCGAGGCAGCTCCAGTGGGGTACCGGCGACTTCCACGTCGTCCTCCGGCGCTCTCATTCATCGTCCTGCTCCTCCTCCTTCTCCCTCTCTTTCCACTTGCTCTCGCCTCCTTCTTGTGCTCGTGTTGTTGCTCTGTTGTCCTTGATGGGTATCTCGTGTGCAGTGATTGCCGTGTGTGCTGGGAGGGCCAGGATGTTGTTGTTTTCATTGTTGTTGTTGATTTTATTGCTGTTGTTGTTGTTGTTCTTGTAGTCGTTGGCATTGTTGTTGCTGCTGCTGCTGCTGCTTCTGACACATCTGGCCTGGATAAACATTCGAGACTCATCTCATTTCTGTCGTTAAAGCAAACTCCGGACCAAGCTATTGACGTCCTCGCTGTTGCTGTTGTTTTTGACTTCGTTATTATTGTTGTTGTTGTTGTAATGACTGTTGCTTTTCTGCTGTGGGCGCTGTTGTCGTTGTTGTTGGTGTTGCTATTTTTGTTGCTGTTCTTGCCGTTGCCGTTCATTTGGCAACGTGTAATTTTACTCAAACTATTTTGGTTTTTATTGCTTTCGTCAACCCTTCCCTTGTCTCCAACTAGCTGTCTCTTTTCCCCCATGGTCTCTTCCCCTTCCTCCTCACCTGTTCATCGCATTGCGTGACCCTGGTCGGAGGGGCGTGGCTCGAGGCGCATGAATGTGCTGCAGGTTTCGTCTTCGCCTCCGAAGAGAAGTGCCTGCTGTTATTGTTGTCCAGACGTCCATTAAAGTAATTGTTTAAGCTTTTAATTCATTTTCTGTGAGCTTTTGTGCAATTTGCCATTGTGGCTGTTGTTGCCGTCGCTTTTGCTTTTGCTTTTGCTGGTGCCATTACTGAATTGTTGCACTGTTGTCCTGCAATGTAATTGTTGCAATTTCTAAAAATCATGCAAATATTTGTAAATGAAATCTGGTCTGTTTTGTCCAGAACCGTCTCGGAAATCCATCTGCAATATTGAGTTCCGCCTTCCCCTTGTGTCCCGTCGCCCTCCGTTTCGCATCGAGTGACACCGGCTTCGTTCTCTCCTCTCTCGCTCCTAAGCCGCTTTCGGCTCGTGCATGCCTCGAACCCATGGACTTTGAATTTTTAATGCAAATTGAAAATTATTATTTCGAATTTAATTCAGTTTCACCTGCCTTCCAGATGGTCCAAATCCCTGGGAATCGAGTGGGGGCGGACGGGATGGGAGGCGATTGAATTATTTACGGCCAGGTGGCTTCGGCTGGCAAACATGAGCGACCGACGAGTTGACCCGAATAAGAGATGAATTTCCATATCGAAGTAAGCAGATTGTGACAGACGGTCCTGCTTCGCAATGGCTGAGGGGGTGGAAGGATGCGAAACTTCAGCCTACTCGAAGCAGTCTTGAGGTAAGAGAGCTTTTATGAAGCTTGTGAAATTCTATGGAACTGGTAGGAAGGCCCACCAAAGTAGAGGGAGTTGGGGAAGAGATCCAAGGTCCAAAAACAAAGATTTGAAGAGAGCAAGATCCGTAGATAGCAAGTACCGATGTTAGATAGGTACGAAGATAGCAAGATCCCAAGACAGGAATATCTCAGACTGGTAAGATCTGAAGGTAGCAGAGTCTAGGGATAGCAAGATCAGAAAATGGGATGATCCCAAGAGAGCCAGATCCGAAGATAGTGAAATCCAAAGATGAGAAGATCTGAAGATTGCAAGATTCGTAGCTAGGATGATTCGAAGGTAGAAAGATCCGAAAACAGCTAGTTCTTAAAAGAGCAAGATCCGAAGACAGCAAGATTAAAAGAACGAAAATTCCGATATCTTTAAAAAGTACATCAATCAATGGTTTTTATCCAGTCAACTACAACAACTAAGCAGTCATTGTCTCTATCAAGAGTCAATTAAGATTGTCATTCGAGCGAAGCATGAGAGTCGCTGTATGACTTATTATAAATTACACCATTTGCGAGCAGATTTTAATCCCTTCTCCTTGAGGGGATTCCCAGAGGGAGGGATGAGGGATGGTGGGGAGGAGGGATTATGGCGGGGACAATTATCGTAATTGTGCGGTCTTAAGTGGTGTTTGTCAAGCAAACAATTGGAAAAATTAATCTACAAGAAGAAGCGCCCGCACCCACACAAGTACGCAAACACACATCGGTATTTGTTTAAAGCGCTCTCGTTGTCTCTCGGCAAGCGACGAACAAAGGGAAGACAGAGAGAGAGAGAGACATAAAGAGAGCGAGAAAAAATCAATACGGGAAAATTAAATGTTGTTGTTAATTATTGTTGTTAATGATAGCGTCCACACAACCAGTCATTCTTCCACACACACAAACACAACGATGGTACAGAGAGCGAAGAACAGAGAACGAGACACAGAGCGAGCGACATCGAGTAAGTGAAAGAAAGGGAGAGAGATGTGCACAATTATGAACGTCTACGAATATGCAACGAATTTCTGCATTCTCCGTCGAGCACCGAAGGACTCTTGAGGAAAGGGGGAAGGAAGGAATTTCAATAGCAAAGAAGAGGAGAGGACAATGAAGAAGTGGAGGAAGTGGAAGGATAAGGAAGGAAAAGGATAAGTACGAGGACTGAGAGGAGAAGGAAGAGTAGGACGAGGTGTAGGTGGAAGGGTAGGCGAGCAGGACGAAGTGTCATGTGTGTGGCCACTGGAGGTCACTGAGGCATTCGCAGGTGGAAGGAGGAGACGAAGTGGTGGAAGGTGCGGGTGAAATGAGAGGCTCTGTCGAGGGATAAGAGCGAGAAGTCGACTGAAGAGACCCTGGGACCAAAGCCGAGGAGGGGGATACGCAGAAGGGAAGAGCAAGAGGTGAATGCGGAAGACGAGACTGTGGCGGAAAATGACAAAGGAAAAAGATGAATGTGAGATACGATGAAGCGAGATGAGAGAACAAGGGATTAACAATGGCGATGGAGGAGGAAGGAGAGAGGAGGTGGAGGGAAGGATGTAGGAGGAGGGACGACAAACGACCGATGCCAAGTTGGAGGATGGATGGATTCGCCTCGGCACTTGGCCTAATTGGCGGCTACCGCAAAATGCTTGCCATCGTCCTCGAGGGATCGCCTTCCATTTCAATCGTTTGCTCTTTTTTTCACCAACGTCCCTTTAAAGGAATTCGTGCCTAAATTCTTGAAATTCCCGTCATTTGGTCGCCGATTATTGGGAAAGTCAAACCGTAGAATCGTCGTTGTCGTCATCTTGCCTTGGTTCCTTCATCCCTTGCCCACAGCTCGATTCCTAGTTCGAGCGTCCCGCTGGACTTTGGCAACGCTCCGCCTGTCCGTCCCAGCGGAAACGCATGTAGGGCAAATCGTTGAAATAAAAAGATAGAGATGTGTATAGAAACTCCGAGGAATAAGAGCCAGCAAATTTATTAATAAATGTCGAAGGGACGGAAAGGCAGCGTGGGATGAGAGTAGTGCTAGCAAGAGCGGGAACAGAGAGGGGGTGTGGTGAAGAGTGAGGAGAGAAAACTCATAAAAAGTTGTGAGAATTTCGGAAACTAATAACTTTTCGCTATCTGCGAGAATGTATCTAAGGGATTGAGTATCTTGTCCAGTATGAGTGTGTGCTGTATGTGTGTGAAACTTGTGAGCCCTGGGAGCATAAATACATAAAACCCAACAACGATAACTAGAAACAACAACAAGAACATCTAAAACAAGACCACAACCAAACCAAGCGCAAAACAAACACAAATTGTAGAACAACAACAACAACGAAAGGAGAAGGGGGAGCCGAGCAATTTGGGTTTTACGTTTCCTCAACCGAAGAGCGGAAGAGGGAGAAGAGCAGGAGGACGACTAAAAGGGAGAGATGGAGCGGGTGAGAGGGAAGAGAGGACGAGGTGGAGGTCGTTGGAACGAATGGTAGCGAAATTTAAGGACACGAAATCTAGGGGAGAAGAGAAGAGATGGCGCAAGTTATTTTGCATATCAAACGCACAAAGAAGCAAAAACAACGAGAGACAATAAAACACGAACGAGCGAAAACAATGCCATTGAATTCCTCCTCGTCCTGGTCCTGGCACCCCCAACCCCAACCCCAGCCCCATCACCATCACCTCCTCCCCACTCGCTACCATCCATTCGCATTCCTCATCGACCCATTTCCTAATCCCTGCCCCCTTTGCCCGACCACCGCCTCCAACGATTCCGTTCGTCTCGTTTCCTCGTCTTTCCTTTCCTCTCCTTTGCTTCGTTTCCTTTCCTTCCTTCCCTTGCCTTTCCTAGCCTTCCTTTCCTTTCCTTTCCTTCTCTTGCCCTCCTCCCCTTTCCTTTCTTCCTCTGCCTTCAGCGCTCATTGAAATGTTCAAATTTTGTGGGTTTCTCTTTCCATTTGCCGTTTATTTTATTTTTATTTATTTAAGTTTTACTGTCTTTCCGGATCCTTCTCCTACTCCTCCCACTCATCCTCCACCATTTCCCTCGCTGAAGCCTTCGATTGTCATGTGCGAGTCCGACTGGCGAGACCTTCGACCAGCGATCGATTTGCTGGTCGGTCGCTCCTCCCGTCGCCGCACATCCGACGATTCCTTGATGGGAATCCCACGATGTCCTCGCCAGGAAATCGCACTCGCAGTCTCCGGGCAGCCAGCGGCGTTTATCGGTGTCGGTGCCGGTGCCGGAATCGATTCGTCGATAATGAGTCCATCCAGGCGGCAGCTCCTCAGGGAGTGCTTCGAGTTCCCTCCGACGTCCGTCCAGGCCATGCCCAAGTCGTCTTTCAGCCAGTGCCTCATTCCTTCCTTCCTTCCTTTTCCACCCAGCACTTGGATCGTTTTACGTCCAATCTTTTGCCTTTCCCTCAAGCCGGTTCCCTCCAATCCTGCCTTCCATCCAATTCCGATTTCCTGTCCTTTCAATCGTCATGAATCGATGGTTGTCTTTTAATTCGTGTCTTATTCTCGGCTCTTTTTTCATTTTCCCCCCAAGCTCGGATCTTCTGTTTGCCCAATCAATGCCAGAGTTCTCCCTTGGAGAGAACTGTGCAGCACTCGAGTGGCAACGAGGTTCCTCTCGACGAGATCCCTTACGAGACCCTTCGAGTTCTGTCCTGCCACAACCGGGATCCCGATCCCTTCGACTTCCATCCACTTCTAATCGCTCGAATAAGTGTTGCAACAACGGGTGGCAGCCACTGTAACTACAACAACAACCACAAGAACAACACTCTATTTCCCAACAACAGGAGTCATGGTTTTCCTCATAGAACAAACAACAACAACGAGATCCAGCAGAGCGAGTATCTTAAAGTTTGCATGTATTTCTTTCATTCGAGCTTTTGTGGTCTTCGAAGCATCCTCAAGTTTCTCGCCCACGCCGTTCCTCCCTCCCACTTTTCAGTGTGTGCCACGAGACAGCGATGAGGACAGTGACAGCAACAACAATAATAACAACAACAACTACCACTTGCAGAACCCTGGGGATCAGAATGGAAAACAAAAAACACAAAATATTTCAAGTGATGGAAACTAAAGTTTGAGTAAATTGCAATGAGACCCAATTTTCGGTATCATGTTGCTGTTGTTGTTGTTGTTGTTGTGAATCTTGATATAGATCTTGTTATTTTTGCAGTTGTTGTTGTTGTAGTTAGTGTGCCCTGGCGGTTTAGGGTTTCGAATATTTCGCTCATGTTTCTGCTGCTGATGCTACGATGCTGACGACGATGTGACGATGGTGATGATGATGATGTTATTGTTGCTGTTGTTGCAAATACTAGAGATTGTAGTGTTGTATTTTTATTGTTGTCGTTGCCTCTCATCTCTGAGGAATTTCTCGCCATTCGAGCGAAGGAAAATACAACGAAAAAGGAAAAATTTAAACGTGAGAAAATTTTCAAAATCCCAAGATAAGGATTTGAGAATATAAAAGGGTGGGAAACAAAAGGGTGAAAGGATTTAAAGAAAAATACATAAACAAAAAAATATAAATAAAAGCAAAAATAAAAACAAAAATTTAAAAAAATATTTTCTCATATTAAATATGAGAAATTCAAAATATCGAAAAATGAGGAATAAAATGTAATTCAAAAAATAAGAATATCAAATTAAGTAAAAATATAAAAACGCTTAGGGAAAAACATGACAAAATAAAAATATCGAATAACAAAAATAAACCACGGAAAATTAAAATAAGACAAAACAATATGTGGAAAAATAGAACTAAGCGTTAGACAAAATATAAGAGAAATAAAAATATGGAAAAACCAAAAAAAGAAAAAAAAAAATAAAGACTCTGGAAGATGAGAATAAAAATACGAGCAAATAAAAAAATATGAAGAAAAATAAAAGTGAAAAGGCATAATAAAAGAATATAAAGAAAAATACGAAGCCGGAGTGTGAAGAATTTGCATACGAACGCACGCATCCATAAGCAGGCGGCAATAAAACGAGATGCTGCGCCGTGATGGGCCGTGCCACGATGGGCAACCCTCGGCCCGCCTGCTCTGCCCGTCCGCTCTGCCTTCGCCGGCGCACTCTGTTTGCCGAGCTCTCGGAGAATCTTAATTAATACTTCAGCTTCTCCCCACAAACTGAGCGCGAGTAAATCAAATTTTGAAGTGAGTTTTCCCCGGTTTCGTTTCTATTCATTTTGGCCTTTCTCCTCACCGTGCTCAACTTTTCTTGTTCCCATTTATTTTTCTTATTTCATTATTTATTTATTTTATTTTTGCTCCAAGACTTGTGTTATTGGTTGTTGTTGAGAAGTTGTTGCTGAACTTGTTTCATCTGGAGATAAATTGAATGTTTACACTCGATGAAACATTTGCAATTATATACAAATTATTTACAATTTATTTTTAATCAATTACTGATAAGCTCGCTCTCGGGAGACTCATGGAAACCACTCAACAGCCGGCTCAAACAATCACATCGCACACCGATGGCTGTTCAGAACTTCAATGACTTCAGTAACTCTCGTTTTCGAGTCAGTCCGACGGGAAAATTCCCTCATATAAATAACTATTTCGAGATATAAATATATTTGCTTCACTCCACTCGCCGAGAAATCGAGTGATTGCATTCAATTACTCGAATTTTCACTTATTCACCTGCTTCACTCCCTCGTTCTTTTCCTAAGACCGACTCCCGTAGATGAAATCATTTGCTTAAAGTCACTCGCTCAATTATTCCTTCATTACCACCTCGGCTCTCGCTATTCCCCACGACTCGTTCCATCTCACTCCCACTTCCCCTCTTCGCACTTCCCTCTCCCTCGTCCCATCACGACTTCACTCACTCATCGCTCGTTATCGTTGCCGCCATCTCTTCTCTGTACGATTTCCCCACGCCCAGACGCCGCTCCGACCTTCGGAGGCCCTTCACACACACACCGAGGTCGCATGTGGTGGCACCACTGGCTTCTCCCTCTTCCGCCCCCTTTCACCCTCGCCCTCTCCTTCTCGCCCTTATCGTCGTCTCGCTCTCCGCAGCACGTCGAGAACATAATCGAGCTTGGCTCGCTTTAAATTTTAACGCTCTGCCCGCCTCGCAGGACCTCGACACGAGTCGACGGCGTTGCCACATTACGCGCCATTATGTGTGCTCCGCCCCCTCTTTGTTTCTCTCTCGATTGTTAATAGTACAAACAGTCGTTGGAGCGAGGGGTGGAGGTGGATCTGGACTGGATCTGGATCAAGCCGCAAAGTGAGTCGAATGAAATTTAAAATTTCCTCACACGCTCAATAATGCAATTTAATGCCAACGACTCCTGGGGGAGCGATCAGGACAAGGGACCAGAGGGCCAGAGAGGGACCAGAAGGGGGTGGGGGGAGGTCACAGTAGTGTTTTGTATTCCAACCGCCGGCAACCCCTTTGCCCCAGCCCTCAGTCACCACGACCGAACCAACGAACCAACTTCGACATTTCGACAACCCACGCATTTAAATTAATTTGGCACGTCGATGGGGGCCGCAACGAGGGAGAGAGGGGGAAGTGGATAAGTTCGAAGCTCTCCGACAGACGCGGGGGCTTAGCGAACTCAGGTATCGATGGCAACGCTGGCTAGACGAGCAATAATCATAAAAGGCTATAACAACGAACCGGCTTCGAACCATCGGAAGTTGCCTGGCTAGGAGGAAGGAAGGAGGACGTGCGGACGAGGGGGAGGAAGAGGAGGCAGACGAGGGAACGGATGAGGGGGCGAGGACCTTGTTGGAGCTGCCAAGGAAAGGGTGGAAGTTTGGCAGGATGCAGCCGAAAGTTGGTCGCTCGAAAATCACAAGAGCGCAAGTTCAATGTCGCCTCCGGTCCGGTCGCCTCCATCGCCTATTGACTATTATTATTTTATTTTTTTTCAATTCATCTCGTATTCAATTTCAATTCTTTCTCGTTCTCTTCTCATTCCGTGCCCTGCCTCCCACCCCGTTTCGCATCCGCCCGGCCCTCGAGTTGGACACACATGGCTTTTTATGGCAGCGAGCATGGCTTCATTGTTGGCCGCTCGTCTCTCTCTCCCCCTCCGTCTAGGGTTTTCTCTCCCTCACTCTGTCGCACACATCATGCATTGTGCGCGTGCCAATGTGTGTGCGGGTGTGTGAGTCGTATCTGTGGCCGTATAACGGTATCATTGCATGGCAAACACGGAATGAAAGGCAACGGCGAGTTAGCTGGGGAGAGAGACAGACAGATGAAGCCGTGGGAACGAAAATAAAAGAGTGTAGGAAAAGAGGAGGATAGGATGTAGAAAAAGATGGAGGAAAGGATGATGGAGAAGATAGAGCAATGGATAGGAGAAGGAAAAAGCAAAGGCTGGAGGAAAAGATAGAGTGAAGAGCGAGGGAAAATATGTGGTAGGCGCTGTGGAAAAGAATGAAGACAAGGGTGAAGGAAACGATGGAGGAACGATGTGGAAAAGAATGGAGACAGACATGGTTGGGACGAAGGTAAGGATGAAGATACGGATGGAGGCACGGACGGAGGTAAGGATGGAGGAAAGTATGAAGGAAAAGATGTAGGTATAGTAGGAGAAAAACATCGAGTGGAAAGACTGGAGAGGAGCATGAAGGATGGAGAGAAAAGAGGAAGAATGACATGAAAAGCGCCTGCAGCCGGGGGAAGCGCGAGCCTCGGCCGGATTCTGGGGCAGACGCGACTAGGACGACGACGACGACTAGGTCGAGGTGGAAGTGCGGAGTTCGACCAGAGGCAGAGTATGTGGATTATAATTTAGACATGGTTCAACGTAACGCAGCCCAGCCCAGCCCAGTACAGCACAGCGATACCAGCCGGCGGCGACGCCTCGGAATCCGGATTCTTTTCTGCCCTTCGCCATTTTCGCACAGGCCGGTCGGGAGAAGGAGATAAGGATAGAAGGGACCCTTGTGGGACGAATACAGCGCGTTCTCATGAGCAGAGCAGCGGCTCCATCGCGTAATTGCGGGCAGGAGGGCGAGAGAGCAGGGTAGGACGATGGCAGGACGAGGGTAGGGCAGGAGGGCGGCAGGCGTCGAACCCTCACACGTAGCTACGGCTAGCTCGATGTATCAGGAGTGTGAGTGCCTGTGTCTGTATGTGCATGTGTGCGGCTCGTGCTCGACATGCTGGCTGGCGTCGTTAGTGTGCAAAACGAATTGAAACGAATGAACAAGCGGCCGTTTTGCCAGCCCAGCGCATCCAACGAGCATGAATTGTTCGAAAACCCCCCTTGTCGCCCTCGCCCTTCCGCCCCCCCCCGACACTCCATGAAGGCAAATTGCGTGGCTGCAATGCAAATGGCCGTGGCCTCCGGGTCTCGCGTTTTTATTTCGCACATAAATCCGTGCTCGGCCGACGCAGCGTTTTCAGCCAGCCACGGCCAGTCGCTTGTCTGCGCTTCGACAGGTCGCTCGGGACGGCGGCAAAAGGGTGGGCTCAGTCAGAGCTTGGGTGGTCCGTGGTTAGGGGTCAGGAGTTGGCCGCTGAGGCTGAGGGAAATTACAAAGTCACATTTGCAGACGCTGCTACATGGCTTCGTGTTCGCTGCATTTGCGGCGCTGGTGGGCGTTGTTGGTGTTGTTGGATTTGCGCGGGTCTCGCGAGATTTGTGAATTATGTTGATGACCACACGGATCGATCCGTGGTCGTAGGGGAAGGGAGAGAGAGAGGAAGGGACGATGAGCAGATGGTGGAGGGAGGAACCAACGATGGAAGGTTGACCTACGGACAAACCAACGATGACGAATGATGAACGGTGGAAGGATGACCGATGGATACACGACTGAGAGACGGACGAACTTTGCAAAAGGATAGAAAACAGGATAGACGGAAGGATGAACGAATGAATCGACGAAGTCTGAGAAGATCGCAAAGGCCTAGGCAGTCGGAATGTCCAGAGGAAATGTCCGAAGATATCAGGAGGAAATGGACATGTCAGAGGGAGATCAGTGGCAGACATAAGAGACAGACAACGAAGGCGGACAAAGGAGGGAGACCAGAGACAGAGACCAGAGTCTGGAGAGACCAGAGGCATCAGAGGTAACGACAGAGAAAATGACAGAAATCATGACGGATACCAAGACGGCGAACACGACTGACGCCACGGTAAAGAGGTGAGGAAGGAGGAGTGGAAGAGGATGGGGAAGTGGAAGGGGATGGGGATGGGGAGGAGAAAGGGCGTTGACAATGATCCCCCAAAGCTTGAAGAAATCAATGAACTACAAGGGAATGTCATTCGGTGGCGAGTGGAGCCTACTGGGAGGCGATAAGAGAAGGCATGAGCCGATGGGATGAGCGTAAATGAAGAAAGGCGGAAGGAAGAGAGAGCGAGAGAGGGCGATTGATAGGAAAGGAGGAAGATGGAAAGGGAAAGAGATGGATTGGGAAAACCACAATGCACGCTCGTAAAACCGAACGATGAACCGAACTCTTATCGCATCGCTGCAAACACCCCGGTAGCGAGGGGCAGATGCAGAGGAAAGGGGCAGGAAAAGCATCAGGACAAGAGGCAGGGAAGGAGGGGAAGAGAGGCAGGAGGGGGCAGGGCTCATGGGCGTGGCGAGGGCGTCGGCGGAACACGTACGCGTCGGAATTCACCGAAACTGTCGGCCGCCGAAATGGGTCAGTGGAGAGCAACAAACCGAGTGCCAAAAGCAACGAGAAGGAAATAAAAAGACCGACGGAGGGAGGAAGGCAGACAAGAGGAGAACGAAGAGAGAGAAAATGGCAGAAGGAGAAAAGGAAGAGGGAAAAAGCGCGATCATGAGAGGCGACGAGTGTGGGAAAGAAAGGGAGCGTTCGAGGCAATTCTTCATGTGAACGGAGAAGGAATGCCGAGCATCAAACCCTCGCCAACACATTCAGATCAAGTGCCAGGCTCCCACACAAACCTACTCAGGACGGTGGAGGGAGGGAGAGAGGACTGGTGAGGGAGACGGAGAGGGAGAGAGGGAGATGGGCTGACTTTTGAGAGAAACACAAAGCGTTCGAGGCCCCAAAACGCCAGGGGAAAACGTGGACTTGGCTCGACTGGGCTCTGGGTCTGAGCTCGTGATGAACGTGGAGCGGTTTTTATGGCCCACACACACACACATGCACTCTCGCATAAAAAGCAGCCTCCAAGGGCGTGGGTGTGTGTGTGCATGCGTGTGTTTGCCTGTGTGCTGTATTCGGCTTTGCTTCGCAGCGAATGTCATTTGAGGAAACTATGCGAGAGGAGCTTTCAAGGAGCTCGCGGCGGAACAAAAACGCGCTAAGGAGGAGGAATGAAAGGAAAGAGAGGGAGGGAGAGGGTCTGGTGTGTGTGTCAGAGGGACTCGGGTCGGTGCCGGTGTCGGTGTCGAAGGTGGGTCGACGTCGATGCGTCGCGCCCTGGTGTCGCGTACGGTTTGTGGTCTATTAAAGCCAGCAAAAACAACAACAAAACCCACATGAAAACACACTTTCACAAAAAGCAACCACTACAAAAACAACAACAACAACAACAACAAAACCACCAACATACGCAGACAGCTTCACGCTCTCCAAAACCCGAGCACCACAAAAACAATTTACGAGGAAAAAAAAACCCAAATTCCTTCGCTCTGGCGCGTTCCATCAATGTGTTGTTGTGTTGTTGCTGTTGCTGTTGTTTTTTTGTTGTTGTTGCCCTGCTCTTGGTGTTTTGTTATGATGTAATTCGGATATTGTCGTTGTTGTTGTAAGATTAATACGCATTTCAAGCGCCGTCAAATGCAGATTTTTCCCCATTTTCACCGACTTAACAAGCGAAGCCCGGGCTCCTCAGCGGTCCCCCGAACACCAGCCCCAGCCCGTCTCCGCCCCCTCTTCGCACACAGTCACATACATGCTGTTGTGTGTGTTTGTGTGCGTGGGTTCATGTGCGTGTGTTTGAATTATGGCTCTAATGTGCATGAAATGTCATTTCATATATCAACGGATTCCGGCAGCAACAAGAACAACAAACCCGTATTAGGCGAGGAGTGGTGGGAAAGGGAAGGATGTCGAGGAAGGAGGTGGATGATGATGAAGACGAAGGAGCCAAATAACAAGCCAAGGTGGAAGAAGAGCCAAAAGTGCGAGCAAAAACACGAAAACGTCTTTTTGCGAGAGCGAATCCTTGGAACCCTCTCGCCTTCTCTCTCTCTCTCTCCCCATCTCTGATACCCTCGGGTGACTTCACACATCGCCCCCTGCCCCCTCTGGTCCAGGGCGTTGAATGCGAAATTCTCGGGAAAATCCTTGAAAGGACCTCGGCACTGACAGGACAGGACACGAGCGGGTGAAGGCGATGGGGAGGAAGAAAAGGAGGAAAGTGTTTAGAAATCGGGGCGTGCAGACGAGCAACAAGAGGAATAAGGGGAACAACAACAACCACAACACAACAACAATAATTACCGACCCCTGAACAACAACCACAAGACCATAGCAACAACAGCAACAACGCCATACACAACAACAACTAAACCATGAACAACAACTCGCCAACTGCTCACGAAGGCCACAAAATTCAGCCAAGCCCTGCTTCGAACACTTGAGGAAGAGAGAGAGGGAGAGGGAGAGAAAGAGAGATGTGAGTCCCGTGAAGCTTTTAATTAATTTTGTTGAATTTTCAAGCGACCAATTTTTGGCCAACAAAAGCCGCCCCTCCTTCGTCCTCCTTCCCAAACTTATCCAATCCTTCAGACAAGAAACTCGTCGGTTTTGCGAGGAGCTCAGCGGGGTCGTCGACAAAGCCTCGAGATTAGGCGAGATCCCGAGCTCCGAGGCCAGGAGGAAGGGTTTCCCAGAGAGCGGAGGAGAAGAAAAGGGAATAAAGTCATAATCGCTTTTCTTTTGATTTCCATAAAAGGCTCCGTGGAAGCCCCAAAATGAGACCTTAATCGTCGACTTTGGACGTCCAAACACCTGAGTGTTTTTGCAGCCGATGGCCGACCTTGACACCTGGGCTGGTGCTGACCTCTGACCCCTGCTTTCGGGCCTCGCAAATTTTATTGCTCCGATTTTCCATCGACAGCTGGGCCGCCCGAGCCGAGTCCCTCGAAGGCTCCCGTCGGGTCGACTGCGGCTCGTCATAATTTGAGCTTGTTTGCAAGTGGCCGTCGATTGATGTTTTCCCCATGCCACTCACCCTGCCTCCCTCTCCCTCGCCCCCTGGGACCTCTCGCTCGCACCGCTCCATCCGTCCGTCTCGCTCTCTCGCTGTGGCTGTCTCTGTCCGTCCGCCACTCGGACACGGCTCCCTGGAGGGACCTTGAGCAAGAATCGATTCAATGAATTTTATGGACGAATTTTACGATCCTCGAGTGCTGTCAGAGGGTTCTTCTTCTTGTTGTTGTTGTTGTTGTTGTTGTTGTTATAATGGTTGTTGTTATTTTGTAGTCGATGTTGTTGTCGTTGCTCCCGTCATCGTTGTTGAGATGTTTTCTTCGATTAACCGTCGACTGGCAGAAAACATCGAGCTACAAGCGCCATAGCAACAACAAAAACAACTACAACCAAAGCGACAACAACAATAGCAATAACAACAATAATAATACCAACAACAACAACAACAACAACAATAACAACAATGTAGACCATTTAAGCTGTCAACATTGAGGATTTTTCGAACTTCAACGAGATTCAAAAAATTAATCATGAAATTGAATTGTTTGCTTTCAAGCCATAGCAACAACAACAGCAACAACAATAAAAGCAACACAATTGACTTTGAATCAATGCGATGTCGTTGTTGTTGTTCTTGTTGTTGTTAGTCATTTCGCTCCATTGTTGTTGCCATCGTGTTCACACACACACAGGCACACGGGCACCCGAACCGAGTGCGGCGACGAGTGGCTTTCGATGATTGTGAAAAGCTTCTGGTCGGTCAGCAGAGCCGCAAGCGACAACAACAACGGGAAAAGCAATCGACGGCTCGGGAAGAATGGACAACAACAACAATAACAACAAACAAGTGGGAGGCACATAAATTTCGTTGTTGAATTGAGAGGCGGTGGAGGCAACAACAACAACAACAACATTGATATCGCGATATCAACAACAACAGCAGTAATTGGAATAATAGCAACTATCACAATAACAACAACAACACCACTAACGACACTAGCAACAACAACGACAACAATAAACACCGCAGTCGAATCCAAAGCAATCGAGAAAATTGATGAAATTTTCCGCGGCAAATTTTGAATTTTTATCAGATCGAGCGGGAATCTTAAATCAATCCGAGCGAGTGGCCGGCAACGATAATAACAACAACAAAAATAACAACAGCAATTGTGCCAGCCATGTGGAGAACCACAGCAACAATAATGGTGCGGTCGATCAAGATCCGCGGTGAGAGAAAAGCGGAAGCTGAAGTGGGAACAGAGTGGGAAGGGGAAGAAACAATGGACTTGCAGGGCTTGGGTAGAAATTCGAGTGCACTGAGAGAAACGGAAGGTGTTTTCTGTAACCAATTTTCATATTAGTCTGTTTTAAATAATTGTCTCATCGTAGTTTGCAATCGAAGAAGTTTGAAGTTTGCAAGGAAGAAACCTGGAAATGAACAAACCAAGAAAGGAGGAAACCTGGAAATGAAGAAGGGAAGACATCTGGAGAGCAAGAAACCCTTAGGAGATGAAATCCAGCAGCTGTTGATGAAAAATTTCCCTCGAATTTCGCCGAGTGTAGTCGGGTGCGAATGGCAACAATGGCGTTGTGTTTCGGGAGCCCCCGAGTGCCTCCAGCCCTCGTCGGCGGATGATCGGGTGATGAAGACGACGATGATGAGGACAACGATGACGATGATGATGACGTTGCACGCGGCAGCAACACCCGAAAAGAACACCAATAAATAATTGATTGGAGGCTTAACGTTACCTCGCCTCGAAGCCGCCCCCTCCACCTTCTCAACCAGGCCTTGCTCGGATTTCGGGAGTCGAGGGATGAAATCGAGGGAAAAGTTATGACGGCCGGAAACCTAAGTTTATTGGCTTTTAAGCCGTCCGTCTCGCTCTCCTTTCCCTCCTTTCTCTCCCTCCTTCGCCTCTAAGGGATCCGCTCGGCCTCTCAATAAATAAAAAGCTTTTTACAACAATAACAACGTCGACAACGATGCAAAAACGAAACCTTTCACCTTCGTTATTTGTAACAACAACATCAAGAATAACAAGAGCAACAATAAAATCAATTGCAACAACAATAATGGCAACAACGGCGACAACCACCAAAAGAGGGAAGCGTGAAAGAAAGGCGAAAAAGGCACAAAAGACAACAGCAACAACATACAATTGAAGCTGAAAATCCGTTCTTGTTTAAACAGCAACAGCAACAACAACAAAACAGCAACAGCAAAAACACCAAAAACAGAACAACAACATCGGCCGGCAACAATGGCACAAGCAACAACACGAAACCGCCAAACAAACACACCAAGAAAACAACAATGGCTGGCGAGACGGAGACAGCGTCAAAGGTGGAAAAGAAGGGAAGCAGGGGGAGACGGAGGCGAGAAGAAGCGGAGAAAACACAGAAAAGGGTTTTAAAAAGTTGCAAAACTTTTGGCCCGCCTCCGCCTCTGCCCAGCACCGGAGGGCGGGGTCGCCTCCGCCACACGAAGGTCGCTCGGAAGGCAAATCAGGTGTTTGAAGTCGGCAGAGGGAGAATAAAAAAGTCACAAGCGGCGAACTTGGAATAAGGTCGTCTCCTGAGGGGGAAGGAGGAAAAGGCGGAGGAGGCGGCGGGTGGAAGCGGTTGAGCTGGGGCGCCGGAAATGATTTGAGAAACAAACATTTCATTTAATTGTGCAGAACGTCGGCCACGCCTCTTGCGTTCGTCTTAAACGCCAACTTGTGGAGCCCCCAGGGCAAATGCCAACAACAACAAGACGGACGAAAACAACAACAACAACCAACTCAAGCAAAAACAACGAGGCAATGACGATAAAAAAAATATGATGAAAACTGTGGAAGAGAACTCGGCACGGCGGAGGCGGAAACCAGCCGAGCGAGGTGAATGGGAGAGTGGGGGAGGGAGTGAGAGAGTCAAAGGAGTAAAGGAAAAGGGGGAAATAGGAAAAGGGCCGAAGCGGGGAAAAGAATTAGACGAATAGAGTGGAGGTCGTGGCGACAAAAGAATGGCAGAGCACTCGAGTAGACGCAAATTTCACCTCGACTCGAGTCGAGTCGGGGCAAAGTTTTCGCCTCGACCTCGGCCACCCGCGCCCTCTCTCGAAGGCCCCTCGCCCCTCTCAAGCAGGCTCCGGGATTCGCGGAAATTTCTCCCATTTCTCGGATCTCCCTCGATGTGGTCGTTGGACTCTTTTTCGGCCTTTTATTTCCCTCCTGCCGGTCTCTGGAGCTCCGTGCGTCGAGGCGGAAAACGAGATCAGGCGGAAGTGACGAATGGCGGGAAGTCGTCCCTGAGTGGAGCCGCCGCCGGAGGGAAGGAGGACGATTTGAGTCGCAGACTTTGAGTCACCGACACGTTCGCTCACGCACGCAGGCAGCTTGAACCACGGCCGACCGACGAACACCCAGGCAGTCTTGCATCGACTTCAGTCGCTCGTCGCATTTTCCTCCTCATTTTCATTTCCACTTCCATTTCCTCTTCCATGCCATTTTCGTTTCATTCGCTTTTAACTCCGAAAGCCAGAGCAGGTCGGGCGGGGCAGGGGGGAAGGAAAACGAGGGAAAGGATGGTGGAAGAAAAAGGAAAGAGAGGCGAAAAATTAAGCAGGAAAGGGAGGACGAAACTCAGGTGGAAAGGAAAGAGAAAAATTATGAAGGGAAGCGGAAAATCCGACAAGCTGAAAGTCGACGACGAGGGCAGCAGGATCTGATCAAGTGGTGGAAGGAAAGGCTGTGGATGAGTGGCAAAGAGGAGGTGGGAAGAGGGGGAAAGAAGGGTGAAGAAAAGGCGAAAAGACTCTGTAGAGAAGGTGAAAAGACGGTGAAAAGAATGTGAAGGGAAATTCAAGAAAAGCTGAAGAGTGGCTGAGGCAAAAGAGGGAATCAATGTTCCTGATTCAAGAATCCAGGAGCCTGAGAGCAGCAAAAAGGAGAAAAAGAGAGAGAGCGAGGGGAGAGATGAGCGGAATCAAGTGGCAGGAAAGGAAGGGGAAGGCGAAGGCGAGGAAGTGAAAGTGGAAGAAGCTCGTTCGTCGTTTGGCCAACTGCAAGGATGGAGGCGCGAACGAGCGAATGCAAAGAGGCGAAAAATTTTCCGAGGCACGAGAAAGAAGAATTTTTTCTGTGCCGAAATTCCGGGTAAAAAATACGGGAAAATTCCTCGAAATGAAGGCGGAAAGCCGTGAAACAGGGGCAGCCAACAGACAAACAGACAGACGGAAGGACGAAGGGGGACGAAAGAGGGCGAGGTATGGGGAACGAACACACGGGCAAAGAGAGAGCGGGAGGGTGGGAGAGAGAGTGACAGAGATGGGTGAAAAAATCGGTGGCGACGTCGACGCGAATCAAGGCAACGGCTCATCGAATCCTCAGCGGAATCCTTTCGGTTTCCCACGAGGAGGACGGGAGAACAACAACAGCAACAACAAGGGGAACGCGACCCCGGCCTTCCTGGAGACCTCAGCCGACCTCGACGCCTCTTCCTTGGATCACCAACAGACCACTCGGTGCTGACACAGGCAGAAAGCGAAGGATTCGCAGCCCAAAAGCCTGGGAAACGTCATTGGGAGAGAAAATAGGAACATACGTCGATGGAACGAGTGAGAGAGAGAGTGAAGGCCATCGAATGGGAGAGAGGGGGATGGCGAGGAGGGGGATGAGGAGAAGAAGAAGCAGCTCATCTGGTGTCGTTGAACCGGGGCTCGGCGGCGGCCGTGGGCGACGCGCCGACCTGTCTGGAGGCTCCGGCGTCGCGTCGTCGATTCCTGGTAGCGTGCAGGTCGTTGTTGGTAGTTGTTGTTGTGGTTATCAGGTGTTTGTTGTTGTAGTTGTGAGATGCTTGTTGTTGTTGTTGAAAGATGTTGCTCTGCTTCTTCGTCTTCTCCGGCTCTCTTTCAGCTTTTCGTCGCCTCACGGCTCACATCTGACGTTATCCAAATTGGATTTAATTGTCGAGGAGACAACACACACACACGCACACACCCATACACTCTCATCTCGGTGAAGCACCCCCTGATGAGACACCCGCACACACGCACACATACGCCAACCCACCACGACACACACACACGCACCTAGAGGAGTGAAAAATGCGCGCCAAGACGTCGATGGGAGCCTCGAACGGCCTCGGTCGGGGTCCGCCCCGTCCCTCGCCGTCGGCCACCGTCACCGACACCGACATCAACACATCGACACCAACACACCGTCCCTCACACACACACTCACACACACACACACACTCGTGACCTCATCAGCTGCCGAGCTCTGGGGTTAACGAGAAACGCAAGCGGCCATGAATGAATTAAGAAGGCCGAGACGGGGAGAGGCAAAGGAAGGCAGACAACGTGGGAAAGGGAGGCAGAGAGAGAGGACTGAGAGGGATTCCCGTGGCCGTGTGTGTATGCGCTCTCAAGTGTGCGAGCTTACGTCGCAGTGCGTGGCTGTGTGTGTGAAATAATTAATTAATTTCATGAATTATTAAGCGCATTAACAGCAAATAAATACGCGCGCAGCCACCGGCCCCCGACCTCGGCCCCGCGATCCCCGTCTCGAGATCCAAGAAAATCCCCGTCGGGTCTCAAGTGGTTCGCTGTAGGAGGAGGGTGGAGGGGAAAGTGACGGGAGGAAGTGGGGGACGCCGCCTGGCTTGGGGTCTTCGGCTGAGCGCTCGTTAATCGATGGTTGAGAAATTTTAATGAGAAAAGAACGCAGTTGTTGCAGCGGAGGAGGAGGAGGAGGGGCGGAGAACGAGGTGGAGGAGATGGAGATGGAGGAGCACCGGGACGAGGAGCTCGGATCGTGGACCAGTTTCCAGCAGGCCGAGGTGTCCCGAGGCGTCCCTCATGTGGAGGCGGGGCTCGGGATTCCTTTCGACAAACTTTATTTGAACTTTCTTTTGGCTTTACTGAGAAGGACTGCGAGGGCCTCGGTTGGTTCTCTTCAATCGTGTCTAGACGTTGCCGTTCGTTGGTTTTGTTGGAGCCCCTGTTGCTGTTGCTGTTGCTGTTGTTGCAGGCGAACAAAGGAATCCAATTACAAACTAATTTCATGTTCTCCAAATTCCTTCTTCATCCTAGGTTCACTCCTCCACATTCCCAGGGCTCCCTCATACTTCTCTTCGACCTGCTCCTGTTCCTCCTCCTCATTCACCTTCTATTTCTCCTGCTGTTCCTTCTCCTCCTGTCCGCCTCTTTCAACTTGTGGTTCTCACCAGCGACTTTGGTGGTTGTTGATTTCTATTGAGCACAATCGAAGTTTGATTTTTCGCCCACGACCACATTCGCCCTCTGTTGCTCCACCTCCTCCTCTCCCCGCTCCCCACCCACTTCGCTAGTCGTCTATTGAATGCGCTCCTCTGGATTTTAGGGGCTTTCGGAGCAGCTCATTTGAGTCGTAGAAGCCGAGGCCTTTCAGAGCCACCGACCCACGCACCTCCCTCGAGGTCGAAAATGCGGACCCCACGTCGATTGGATGGAATTCGTAGAAATGTGGGGAGGGAAAACAGAGAGCACAGAGGGGAAAAAGAATGTGACGTGGAAAGTATTTCGATTAAGAAATCGCTGGACCCTTGACCTGACCCCGATGCCTCGAACTCGCCACCGCAATTGTATGTTTCGACAGAGGAGAATCAGGCTCTCAATACGCCAAGCACTCCATCCAGAGATCCTCTCTCTACCTCCCTCCCTCCCTTCCTCTCTCTGCCTCGCCATGAGAACAAGCCCAGGTATTATTGGATCTCTTGTTGCAGTAGTTCAAGCTTCCCTTCCCCATATAGTTTGTAACTCGAAAACCACGAAGTTTCCTCCCCCGACGGTGGCGACGACGCCGGGTCCCAGGCGCCCTTTCGACGAAGGAAGCGTAAGCGTAAGCGCTCGACGTAATTTATAATGTCGTAAAACAAGCAGGCGGCAATAACGTAATTTCGCAACGTAATGAACAGCTCTGTTCAGGGCCGACAGGAGCCGAGGGAAAACGACTGCGACAAAGACGACGACTACGACAACGTAATTGATAACGTAATAACGTAAGCGAATAGCGTCGGAATGTCGTGGGGAATAGCGTAATTAGGCAACGTAAGAACCACTTACGGCCGATGGCAAGCGATGTGGTGTGATGTGGTGTGGTGTGGGACGAGGGGACGAGAGCGAACTATTTCGTACGCCCCGGCATCGAGGCGTAATTGAAATGCCCGACGACGTAATGAAGCTGGCGGCCGTGGCGGAAGAAACCCAGCGAGAGAGAGGGAGAGTGTGTGTGTAAATCGCAGCGTAGGTGACGACGTCGTTACGAGATGGGCTTCTTGGCGATGGGCCCTTGGCGGAAGTGGACAATGGCCCAAGACCTCGGGGAGTGAGAGACTGGGGCACGAACAAGTGGCGACATGAAACATGACAAATGACGGAAGCGAGCAGCCGACGACGCTTCTCGATCTCGCTACTCTGGCGGCAATCGACTAGGTGGCGGAATTAACGGCGTCAGAAGCAAGTAGGATGGACGTAAGAGGGCAAGACAGAGGTAGGGGTAAGAAAGTTCTTGGATGGGCGCCAGTGCGATGTAAGAGGGACGTAAGAGAAACGTAGAATGGACGCAGGAAGGACGTAGGATGGACGTAGATTTGACGTAAAATGGACGTAGGCCAGACGTGGAAGTAACGTAGGATAGAGATAGGATTGAATTACGATGGATGTTGGATGGACGTCGGAAGGACGTAGGATGGACTTAGGGTGGATTTAAGATGGACGTAGGATGGACCTATGATGAACGAATAATGAACGTAGAATGAACATAGAATGGGCGTAGAATGGGTGTAGAATGGGCGTAGAATGGGCGTAGAAGGAAGAACGATGGACATAAGAAGGAAGTAGGAAAAACGTATGAAGCACGTAAGAGGGACGTAGAATCAATATGGGAAGGAAACATGAATATAGAAAGAGGATTGCCGTAAGAGGGACCTAAGAAGGTCGTTCTTGTTGCCACGAGCCCAGCACTAGTAACGAGAGGCCTTAATGGCTGAGTCGGCCGTGGTTCTCGGGAAAATACGTAGTCCATCGCTGCTAATACTGATAATTAATGTGGTTGGCAATCATTGATTTCTGGCCCGAGTGATTTGCAATGGGTGGCGATGATTCAATGACATTAGCAGCATTAGCAACACCTAACGTGGTCGGCAACGCTGGACGGAACGGGAACGCGGTTGTCCATCACGTTGTCGAACACGACGTAAACACGGGTGTGACAGGCATTGACAACGAGGACTGACAGCGACATAAAGAACGCAACTGATGGGGCCGACGAGAGCCAGAGCAAGACGAGATCGCGTCGCGGTGCATCGAAAGAGGTCTCGTAAAGCGCCGAAAGTTATGAAGCGACGACGGCGACCCGACGGCGGCCAGCGTTTGACAAGTTAATTGAACGTTATTTCGATTCGCAGCAATTAAGCGATTGAGTCGGGGCCGCCTCCGAGTCCGCCCCTGGCTGAGCATCGATTGACCCCGAGGCGATCGCGGGGTCGGGATCGCGGTCGGAGACGGTGGGGGGGCCGGGGACGGCCTCGGAGCCGTTGCGAATTCAGAAACCGACGACTGACGACCGACGACTCGACTCGAGACCGATTGCGATGGCGATAGCGATTGGGAGGCGAATTAATTTCAATTCAATTTCGCCTCAAATTCAAATTCAATTCCCCCAATGCCATCCAAGTGAGCATTAATTTAATTGAAGTTGTGACCACGAGGGAGAGCCAGGGGGGGAGAGAGGGAGGGAGGGAGAGCGAAATGCACTCACATCGGAAGCAGCTCGGTGGGAAATGGAGCAGAGCCGTCGACGAGAAGACGTTCGTGAGGCTCGTCCCTGCACCACGTGGGAGCCTCTCGTCCCTCCCTTCCAGCGCTCGGACTCGACGTCGAATCGATCGGTGCCCTCGGCCTGCAGCGACGATTGACAGATGGACGGACGGACGGAGGGAGGAGATGTTCAGGAGAACGCTGAAGCAAATAACCTGTGAATGGAAACGAGAGACTTCTGGTCTGGGAGAGAAAGAGAGACCAATGGAGTAGAGAGAGAAGAAAAGTGAGGGAATGGAAAAAAAATGTGAAGACATTTCCATGGGTGGCTTTGGATTTGCGCATCGTCGACAGATAATCACACATGGCAAGACCTACCGACGGATAATCGTGCGAGTGGCGGACGGCCATCGGGGGATGAGGAGCGGGCGCGGGAAAACATTGTCTGGCCATGGATCGATGGAAAGGTCAGACAGACGGACGAACACAGATGAGCGGAAGACGTCGACGTGCGCAGACAATGGGCGACTGAGCGACGACGGATAAACAAGCAGATGAACATGCAAACAATCATGTGAATTGTGAAATGGGCCGGCAACGGACCGACCAAGGCCGAGAATGTGGACAGATATCGGAATATGTGCACATAATTCGATTGACAATCGACCGCGATGAACGGCCAAAAATGACGACAAACGGCGAGATGGACAGGAATTGAATGAAAACGGGCCGGATTCGGTTGGATTTTCAGTGGATAAATGAGGTGGATAATTGGGGGCGGCTTCCTAAGTCGACCGACAACGGGCGATAGTTGATCGGATAAGCGGATAACGCCCTATGTGCCGGATAAATAGGCGAGTGAATGCGTGAGGGTCAAATGAGAATTTGAAGCCGCGGCTCGACCGCATGTCGATGGTTTGGTTTGGCGGCTGATGGACCAGAAATAGACAAAAATGAAATTGACAGGTGGATAATGAGCAGGTCGTGGTCGCCGACAGGCCCGGGGACTGGGGCCGGAGGGTCGCGGGGGTCGAGAGGGATGACCTGAGTCAAACCAGAGTTACGGGGCCGGTGGCAGGAGGCGACTGATGGATCGAATAGCGGACAAACGAATAAACCTGAGGCCTCGGACGGACGGCGCGAGCGAGAGACCGAGTGACAGAGGCAAGAGTCAGCCACAGGTTGCCCCAAAGCGAGGGTGGCGGTGACGAGTCATCGGCGAATTGCGAAATTTTGAAAAGTTGTCATTAATTTAGAAATGTTCATTAAAACCAAAACGCAAAGAGTTCTCGGTCTCGTACCCGTACTCGTTCTCGTTTGCCTTTGCGTTCGCGTTCGCGTTTACGGTCGCCGTCGAACCGCAAACATCACGAAATTTATGTAAATTGAACCGAACATGTGTCCGACGTCCCCCGGCCGACGACGACCACGGCGTCCACAGAGTTGCACCTGCTGCCTCGCCCCCACCCACGGCGCCCACGGCCCGCACTCAGCTTCGGCCGCCGTTAATTGACGCCACTAGCAGTTAATTTCGCCGGCCCCCGGGACTCAGTTGGCCACCGGCGCCCTCGCGTCGTGTCCCGGCGAGTTATTGAAATTTGAACGAGAGGGACACGAGACGAAAATAGACAGACAAACACACAAGCAGATGACGGCGAAGACGGCAGAGTGGAAATAAAATAGGAAAAGAATCACCTCATTGCGAGTGGGTGGAGCGGAGGGGCGGGCGGAGCCGGGTCGTCGTGGAAGATGCGACGACTCGAGGTGACGGCTGTCGAAGCGCGTTGGCGAGTGATTTATTCGGCTGACAGATCTCTACAAAATGGCGACGTTCGCAAATGTCAACTGCAATTTCCGCCCGCTCGCAGGACGTCTTCTTCTTCTGGCACCCTCAGACAGAGACAGGCGGAGAGAGACCGAGTACGATTTGAGGGGGCCGCCACTTGTCAGGGCCTCAGGTCGGTCGGTCTCGGTCTCGGTCTCCGGGGGACGTTTGGCGAATTTCGCCATGTCTCGCGGCGAATCAGTGTAAAATTGTGCGATTTTTCCCCAGATGGAAGCCACACGTCGCCCATTGATGGAGGCCACATCTTCCCGTCGGCCGCCACGACCTTGGGCCCAGCGTCGGAGGTCAACCGAGGGCGGACACGACGATGACGGAGAAAGTCAGAGAGATAGAAATTGGGCGGATGCCATCGAGGCGAGATCGAGTGTCGAGCGTTTTGTCCTGTTGGATTCAGTTGGGGGCGAACACCTAATTTCAGGACTTTCAGCATTTTCCGCGCGCCGTCCAGCTGTTCGCTCGAAATAGAACACAAAAAGGCAATTGAATTCGCGGCATGCCAAGAAAGAGTCGGCGATTGAAATACGAAATCTACTTGTCGCTGTTGTTACTGGAAACCAAAAAAGTCGGAGTCGAAGGCGAGGAGGAAGAATTGAAGCGACTTCCGATGAAATTCAATGGAAACACTTGGAGGCCCTGGCGAGAGTCGTCGTCTAGGAGAAGCTTCGTCTCTGCTAAGCTCCGCAAATGAGTTCCGCATTCGAATCCCTTGAACTCCTTTTGAACTCGCCTCCAACTTCTTTGGAACTCGCCACCAAATCTCATTGAGTTCGCCTCCAACTCCCCTTGAATTTCTCCTACTCCACTCCTTCGTCCAGTGGAAGCCGCTTTCGACCAACCCCGAACGCGAAGTTTGGCAACAGATTCGGAAGCCGGCCATCGAGAGAGAGATCGATAACCTTTGTCCGCAGCAAATGGGTCGATTGGAGCGGAAGGAGGGGGAAAAGAGGGAACGAACTGGAGAGGGCACCAAAAGTGTGGGAAAGGCTCAAAGAGAGAGAGAGGTAGAGTGATTGCAAAGAACGCATTGTCGTCCAAGGCTCCTCTTTGCCAAGAATTCGAGTTGCTCCAATTTTGAGAGTTTTTCAACTGAACACGATTCGCCAGTCCCGGTCCTGCAACCCCGGTTCTCCAGATCCTTCTCCTTGAGCAGTTCCTCTATTGTCCCGTGGAAATTGTCGCCTTCGCTTCGACCAGGAACTAGGTCGAAGGACGACTTTTTTATGTTTTTGTATGTTTTGAGTTTCACATTTGGTCATGTTTTTGTCTTTAGTTCCTTGTTTGCCAGAGTTCTTGAGTCCTTGGAGAGCAACTTGGGCGGCAACTTTCGGTCCGAGGATCCTCAGAGGCACCGGACCCATTTACGGGATCCGAACCCGCCCTCTTATCGTTCACTCCTCCCTTTTCTGCGTCGCCCCCTGCGTTCGAGAGCCCTTTGAAGTCCCCATCGGGCGGTCCTTTCGGGAAGCGGATAATGAGCATCCTGGGCCAACGGGTGGGGCCCGACGGAATGACTAATTAAAAAAGGACGCCTCGCCACGTCACGCTCAACCCGGGACCGGATGCGAGTGCGGAAGTGGAAGCGGAAGCGAGGTTTTTATGGCTATTTAATGTCGACATCATCGCAGCTTAAAGCAACAGAAGACTAGGGAAGAGGAGAGGGAAAATACGGGCCCAGAAAGGACAAATAGAAAGGGGTGGCGAAGAGAAGTGTTGAGAAATTATCAAAAGAGATAGTGAAAGTGTGGAGAAGAGAAGTGAAAGAGTAGACAAAAGTGCTGTAATTGTTGAAAAGAGATATTTAAGTGTGGCAAAAAGAGCTGTAAATCAAGAAGGGAGAATTGTAAGAGTAGAAGAGAGAGATGTAGGTGTCGAAAAAGAGTGAATGTAGACAAAAGAGAGCTGTAACTGTCGAAAAAAGAGCTGCAAGTGTTGAAAAGAAAAGTGCAGCGAGGGAAAGAGAGCTACAACTGTCTTTAATCGCAACACAAAAATATGAGAACAACACCGGCAGCAGCAACAACAACGTGGTATCGCTTAGTGCCCACTTGTGCCGTGCGAAAAAACCCGATCCTCGCCACGGCCACGAGAGAGGTGAGCACGAAGTACACAGAGTGAAAAGAGCCAAGGCAGAAACTGACTGAGGACGAAACCAGTGAAGGGACGAAGGACGGCAGATCTGGGGGAAGATTGAATAAAGAAGGTGAAAACGAAAACTGGAGGGGAAACAAGAGCTGTGAAAGGAGCCAAAGTGACGAGAAGGGAGCCAAAGTGAGAAGACAAGTAGAAGAAGGAGACCGTTGTGCAGAGAAAGCAGTGAAAGACAGGCAGGAAGCAGCGTTTGCGCGGCGGTCTGGCACCAAGTGGCAGGAAGAACAAGACGAAAAACACTTTTCTCACGGTAGCCAAGAGGTAACTCGAGGTAGTTACAGAGTGATGGAAAAAGAATTGCATGTAATAAGATTTTCTCCTTTCTTCGTTCAGGATCTTTTTCAAATTGTATTCAAATATTTTTTCACTATTTTTTTTGCGGACATTTTTCGCAGGATTTTTCTTAATAAAATCGTTTTCTTTCTCTACGTCTGGCCACGTGTGAGAAACTCAAACCAATATCGGTTGCTCGCGTACCCTCAGCGGCGCCTCCACAGATCCGGATCACTCTAATTAGAATTTAAAATTTTCCCCACAAAAACCATCCAGGATGCTCTCCTTCCTCCCTATCCTTTGCGCTCTCCTCTTTCACTTGCTTCTCCCAGCACTTTGCATTCCCCGTCCTCCCTCCAGCGCGGATCCTCCCCGCTCCCTTCCGGTATCATCCGCTTGGTCCTGGGCTCCCTGAAGTGCCCTGGATGCCGCGCCATTCCTCGCGTGCTCCTCGCCGCGTTTTCACGCATTCCTAATCCGGCATCATGGCGGCCGCTCAGCTCGACTTCCGCCACCACTTGACTCGCGCTTCCGGTGCTGCTGCTGCTGCTGCTGCTGCTGCTGCTGCTTCCCCCGCTGTCGTCCTGGTCCTCCTCTCTGTCTTCTCACCGCTTGTCTCTCACTCACCTCGTCCCTCACTCTTTTGGCCTCGTGTCCCGGTCTTCTGCATTCATTCCACCCTAGCAATTTTCTTCCCCTCGTTTTAAACACCGAAGCCGCGTTTTTATTACCTCAGGTGAACGGGCTGGGCGCGGGTTCCAAAAGGCCAGGTGAGTCCGGGGTGATCCCGGGTGACGGCGAGGTGCAGATCGAGGGCCATCGTTTGGCTGAAGTTTATGCGCGAGCAGGGGCCGAGTGGAGTGGAGCGAGTGCAGCCGGCAGTCGCCGCCAGGTCCCGGGGCGACGACACCGGCGTCGTCAGAGCAGAGCGTGTGCATCCAAAGTGCTGGAAGAGGAGAAAAAAGGAAGAGGAAGAAGGTGAAAGGAGGATGGCGGCGGCGTGGCTGCGGGTCGTTCGCCGACGCGATGATGCCGATTAGGACGACGTTGATGAGCTGTCGCGGATCTGATTAGAGACACCTCGTCTCCGGGGAGAGCGACGGGCTACGGATGAAAGAGTGAGAATGAGTGCGAAAAAGTGTACGTGAAAACGAGGATGAGACCCGGTAAAGAACGGGAGAGTAGAGAAAAGAGTTGGGAAAAGAGTGAGAGAAGAGAGTGAGGCAAAAAATGTTAAAAATGGTGAAGAAAACAGTGGGATAAAGGGTGTGGAAAAGAGTGGGGAAAAGAGTGGGGAAGGCAAAGGTAGCTGGGTGTTCGCAGGGAGGTGTTGGGAGGGAGCACGAGACGTGTCGATTCATCGCCCTAATGAGGAGACAACGGGGAAGTAGAGAGACTTTCGTGGGGAAGTGAAAAGCCTTTTATACAAAGAAAATCTCTACATCACTGGCTCAGGAGGTTCCCTGCCTATGCCAGCCTTTCGCGCAACCGGAACCTCCTTCTGATTTCGTGTACTCAACAGCCTACATCGGGAACTGTTTGGTTCTCGCTCTCTCTCTCTCTCTCTCTCTCTCTCTTTCTCTACTCCGAGTGACCTCGTCGTCATGCCCATCGTCCTTTCTCCTTGTCGTCGTCCTCTACCCTTATCTGGCCTGGCCATATAACCACGACAAGGACACCAACCGACCACCGCCACCCTCGTGAGCGACAACTTCCGGTCGCATGCAAATCACGACTACAACAAGAGAATTTCAAATTTTCCGCGCATTTTCGGACATAAATCTGCGAATATTTACAACAATGGCAACGACAACAATAAATTAACTGCAGTTCACTTCCGGCAGAAACAGCAACAACAACAGAAACCATCACAACAGCAACAACAACAATCACAACAGCAATACTCACAACGGCACAATTGTCAACAATAAGAATTGGAACGACAAGAGTTGCGCCAACGGCAGCAACAACACAACAACAACAACCGCCGAAACCCAACCAACAACATCGGCAGCGATGGCAAGAATAAAAAGCCCACAACAACAATAATAATAGGAAAGAGTCCAACAACAACAACAACAACAATGACAACAAAAACGAGGACGACTTCATTGCCTCGAAAGGCTCCGGAGGCACCCGAAATTTATGGTCAAAAGCGGTCGTTAATACGGGGACAGGTTGGACAATAATAACAATTACAACAACTACAACAACAGCAACAACGACAATGACAACTTGTTGTAAATTCCGCCAAAAAAAATAACAACACGAGCAATAAGAAAAACAACAACAATGGAAGGACGATTGTCGCCATGAGAAAGTGAAAGCCACGAGTGTTAAACAAGTTAATATTTTTATTACAGGGAGCCCAGAGGACGTGGCCAGCCAAAAACAACAACAATTTCAAAAACAGCAACAACAACAACAACGCTTACAACAACAGGAAAAACACCATCGAAAAGTACAAAAACAAGAAGGACGACAGTAGCGAAGGCAGCAACAGCAACAACAAGAAGGACAAAAAGCTGCGATTCAAAAGGTCGAGAGAGTCCTCGATTCGGCCTCGTCTCCGGCGCCCTGGTCGTCGCAGTTGTTGTTGCTGCTGTTGTTCTTCTTGTTGTTATTTTTGCTGTTGCTGTCGTCGTGACAATGGCGACGTCGCCATATTGAACTCGCCGTGTTGTGCTAGACGAGACGAGAGGCCAAACACGGACACAAGCACAGGACACAAACCTAGAAACAGAGCCTCAAACACAGCCCGAGCCGGAGCCACAGACCGAGCCACAGACGCGGACAGAGAAGAGCACGGAGCGAAGGAACCCCGGCCGAGGGAGCCCAGGCCGAGCTGGTTAGCGAGAGGACAGAGGACGAACGAAGGCAGAGAAACTCGAGCAAACACTCGGCCAAGTGTCGGAGGAGGGTCGACAAGAGACGAGGGACGGGCGAACGGGCGAACGGACGGACGAGAACCGACTCCGTCGCAGCTCCCTCGAGCCACTGACCGAATTCCGTCCGAGCCGCTGATGGGCTCGACCGACGGACAGGAGACGATGGGCGAGGGACGACGGACGACGGTCGATGCGGCTGCCCGATAAGGGCGCCGGGTCGCGTCGTGTCGAGTTGGGTTGGACCGGGTCGAGTCGGACCGGATCGGATCGAAACCGCCTTGACTGGGAGCGACTTCACTCGACACAAGACGAGACGGGGCCAGACGAGCAAAGACGAGTTGGGTCGAGACGTGGCGGGTCGAGGCGACTTGACTTGACTCGACTCCAGCGACGACGGGCAGTGATTGAGATCGCGGAGGAGAGGAGGAGGGTCGGCGAGGGCATTCAACGAGGGGTGCCAGCGAGAGGTGGCGGCGACGCCCGGGGGCCGTCCGTCCCACGACCACCGGCCGCGTTCAGAGTTGCGGAAGTTTCCTTGAGCCAGTTCGGGAAATATATAAAATTTACAGAGAGATAGAGAGCGAAATGAAATAAAGCCAAATGGAACGAAACCACCAGCAGAAGGCGAGAAGGCAAGGACGAGAACGAGAAGGAGACGAGGAGACGAGGAAACGAACAAACCTTAACTAGAAATGGACGCCGAGGACGAGCCGCGAAGGACGGACGGACGGCAGGCGGCAGACATTGAAAAGTCGTTGCTACGTCGAGCTGAGGGCAGACAGACAGAACGACAGACCGACAGACGGACAGGCGGAGAAGGACAGGAAGCGAACGATTGACTGAGAAGGACACGGAAAAAGAAGGCCCAAGAAGTGGAAGGGCGAAAGAGAAGCAGCCGCAGGAGGGTGGAGGAGACCAAAAGAAGTTGGCGAAGCCGCCGGGGCGACAGTTGAAAAAGCGGCAGGAAGCGAATCTCGCTTTTATTACGGAAATTAAAAACCATGTAAACTTTTATTCTATTTTATTTCCTCCTCCTCGACCTCGTCCCGTCCAACTCGCTGCGCGTTATCGGTTCCAGGGAATCGTTGTTTTCCTCATTGTTGTAATTTTGCGTTGTTCTTTTGCATTGTTGTTGCCTGGCGCTCGTACTAGTGTTTCATTAAATTGTTGTCTTGTCTCCGTTGTCTCTCGTCTTGTCCGGAGTCCGCTTCCACGTCTTCGTCTTGCGTTTTGTCCACGATTCTGTTCTCTCAATTCCCTACCGAGCTCCACTTCTTCTCCCTCGTGGTCTCCCTGCCAAGGGCTTCCATCAGGATTTTTACCAGGGCTTCCACAAGCGACGACCCGCAGAGCTGGAGCGACTTCGACTTTATCAGGGTTCACGCACGTGCCCCAGACACACGTGGAACCAAATTAAACAACGGTCAGAATAAGTGACATCAAATGCAAGTAGAATCAAGTCGAGTCAAATAAAATCCAAATTAGATAAGAGGAAGTCACAGGAATTGAAGTAAAATAAAATGGAAGCCAGAAAAAGGAGTCCAATAAAACCCAGTCAAATAAAGTGAATTAAAGAAATAAAATCCAAATAAAATGAAGGAATATCAAGAAAACTCACCTCCTGACTCTGGTTCCACTCAGTTGCCGAGACTGCCTCCAGATCGCGTGGCCTGCAACGAGAGAAAGAGAGGGAAAACTTAGTCTTGGTGACTGGCGATGCTGCAGCGACGATGCTCAGGGATCAGGAATCAAGGACGAGAAGCTGCCGATATCCAGCTGCTGCTGCTGCTGTCGTCTCAGTCGACCGCCGACCGACGACCGCCGACCACGGTCTAATCACAGCAAACGAACAGAGCGAGCCCGACCTCGCCACGCCACGCGACGCCCCCTCGATCCGCTCATTAGGAATGCTTTCGCTCGCCCGCAGTGAGCGTCGTCTCAGTTTTTAATGACTCGCAGCTGGAATCGGACACCGCAGTCCGCAGTCCTTCATCCTTCGCTCCTCTGCCTCTCCACCCGTCTCCCGCCTGACTTCAATCCTTTCGGCAGCCAAGTGCCGGGAAGCGGGCGACGACAGACGACGACGGACGACATCATTGAGAGTTTGAATGACGAATTGTCGGATTCGATGCGGAGCGGCTCCGATTTCCGACTCGAGACAACGAAAACAAAAACAACAAAATCCCCAGCTCTTCCTCGGCCGCCGAGTGAAGCAAACCCTGGAGCACTGGCGGAGCAGGAGGCGAGAGTTGATGAGGAGGAGGTGGAGGAGCAGATGGAGAAATGCAAACAAACAATTGGAGTCTGTTTATTTATTTATTAACTCGCAAAGGAAATATTTGAACGCCGACTTTGGCAACTTGGTGGGAAGGAAAAGAGAGGGGAGGGGAGAGGGGGAACGAGGAGGAACAAGGAGGAAAAGAGTAGGCAAAAGAGTCGGATTAAGAGTGGGAAATGAGTGGAAAAAAACGTGGAAAAGATATCAGGAAAAAAGAGAGGGAAAACGACAGAGACCGGGGAAGAGAAATGAAGAGGAAGAGGGAAAAAGAAATGGGCACAAAAACTCGAGGAGAGCAGAATGAGAGGCAGAATGAAGGAGAGAACAGAGAAAACTTCACGGAGAAAACAGAACGAGTCTGGAGACGAAACGAAGGCGAGGACGAGGACGAGGGCGAGGGCGACCAAAGATGAGGAGCCAATTGAAGGGATCATGAGTAGTAGGATGGCATCAAAGAGATGCCATCACCGTCACCCATGACGACGAGCGGGGTTGGCTGGGTCGAAGAGAGTTCGAAAGGGGTTCGGTCGAAAAGAGTGAACGACAACAAAGGCAGAGCCGGCGTAGCTCGCATAACTCAGAGATGCAAATGCGGATATCGAGCTGTGCATGAGATGCAACCTCATCAGATACAGCGAGTGTGAGATACAGCCGAGTGAGATACACTCGCATGAGATACAACAGTATGAGGAGATTCACTCGCACGAGATACATTTGCATTAGATAACTTCGTATTCGAGGTCTTCGAACGAATCGCATCCAGCGCAAATGTTGACTTCGCATCCATCACTAACTCGATATGTCTATCTCTCTGTCTCTCCGTCTCTCCGCCTCTGTCCGTCTGTCTGTCGGTCGGCTACGACGGGGCCAGATGGCAGCTGGATCGTGGACAGACTGGCAGGCAGCAGCAACAAGCATTCGCTTTGTTTATGTTTGTCAATCACTCAGGCGATATTTGCCAAGTCCGGCCAACGGATGCGGAAACGACGCCGACGCCATTGCAGTTGGGCAGGAAATGCGGAGAGGGAGAGGGCGAGTAAAGGGAGAGAGGGAGATGAGACGAGACGAGAGAATACTGTGTCTTTAAGATAATTGCCGTGGCTGCCCGATGAATGATTTGCGGTCGTGCCAGCAACGAAATCGCACCAGCTGCCGGCAACAGCAAAAGCAACAACAAGAAGCAGGGGGGGGGGGGCGAATTGAGGGGGAAGGGAGCAGCGGAGAGGGGGGAGGTCATCGCTAATAAACCTCTTCGCTTCTTTGCGGACTCCCAAAGCCCAACTCCCTAATCCCGAGTCCCGGCGTTTAATTAGCAACGAGCTGCAGCAGAAGAGGAGGGTGGAAAGGGGGAGGGAGGCAGGAAAGAGGGAACGAGGGGTAACAGGGGGAACGAGACAAGAAGAGTACTCTCTGTGTGTGGGGAAGAGGGCCAGAGATGAGGGGAAGCGAACGAACGTCGAAGGCCGACGGTCGCCAGGGGCCGATCATTTCAGACCGCTCGTGGGGCGACGGCGACAGGGGGCGAACGAGAGGGAGAGAGGGAGGTGGGCGGGGGGTAAGAGAGTGAGAGAAAGGGATAGGGCGAGGGAGAGAGCTGGACGAAGAAATCGACACCAACTCCCGAAATGGGGCCGGCAGAACGGCAGAGGAAATGCCGGATATTAGGCCTAATTAAAAACCCAATTAATTGCATGTCGTCTCCATTTCACTCGGTCCGCCTCCGCCCACTTCTTTTGTCTCTCTCTCTCTCTCTCTCGATGTCGGGAATTATGGCTCGAGGACGGCCGACCGCCGAGCATCGCCAGATGCGCCCTGCATGCGAATGAAGCGAAGGCGAAGCCATCGGATTACAATGTCGTCGCCTCCCTACCTCCTGCCGCCTGCCTCCCCCCCCCCCCCCCAGGCGAATGCGGACGGATGGGCGGTCCCGGGGACGGGGCTGACTTGACTTGGGTCGGGCCGGACTGCGGCGACTGCATGGGATGCGATGCCTGCGACTCGACGACTGAGGCGAGGTGCAAAACAAAACGTATCTGCTTAAGCGGCAGTAAAAGTATCTGCGAGGCGTGCAGGGCGGCCGATTTTGTGGTGTTTTGCGGTCGCCTTTATTGTTGTTGTTGTTGTTGTTGCGATTGTTGCCATAATTCTAGCTGTTGTTGCCTTTCCTAGGTGTTGTTGCTCATTCTCGTTGTGTTTTGTTTTTGCTTCGTGCACTTGTTGTTGTTTCATTTCTTTATTGCTTTTGCTTCTTGTCGTTTCGTCGTTTGTTTTGTTTTTTCTCTTCTTTTTGTCGACTTTTTTCTCAGCTTGTTGTTGCTTTTTCTCTTACAGTTGTTGTTCTTTTGGCTTGTTGTTGTTGCTCATTTTGCTTCTCGTTGTTGTTTCTTTTGCTTCGATTTATTCAGTTCTTATTGTTGTCGATTTTTTTACTTCATGTTGCTGTTGTTGCTGTTGTTGTTGTTGGTTTTATGCCATTTCTTCTTCTTTTGTTCCAACGCCCGTTCACTCGCTCGGTCGCTCGGCATGAATTAGATTATTAATAAGAGTTTTATTGCATTAAGTGCTTTGGGACGTGCGGCACATGAGGAAGAAGACGGACGACGACCGAAGAGCGACAGATCGAAAGAGGCGCAGCAGAGGAGGAGGGAGAGGGGGAGGGTGAGATGGGGGGGGGGGGATGGCAAGAGTAAATGAGGGAAGATGTTGGGGTTGGCGGAGGCAGAAAAATTGCCACAGGCCTGAGTCAGCAGCTGAGTAATGACAACAACAACAACAATAACAACAAGAAAAATAACAACACCAAAAATAACAACAACAAGAATAGCAACAACAACAAGAGGAACTACGACGACGACGACTCGACTCATCGACAGGCGTCGGCAATCGCAATAACAATAACAACAAGAGCAACAACAAGGCAATGGCAACGGCAGGGCCATCGATTCGTTGACAACAACAACAACAAATTTGCAACAACGACAAGGACATCGTCCTCCACGACAGCCTCGCCCCCCCCCCCCCTCGTCCTCGAGCCCTCCTCCTTCTCCTGCTCGCCCTCAGTCCTCTGACCGCCATCGTAATCGCCTGCAATTGTTTGTAACTCGAAATCTAAGCCAGCTACAGAGGCGCAACACCAGCACACACACACACAACAGTGCCACACACACACACACACGGAAACACACCGACAAACACACACCGGCTCCAGCCGCCGGCGGAATGAGTCCGTTGGATCGAGGAAGCGAAGCGACGACAACTCAATGAGTGAGGGAGAGAATGAGAAGTGATGAATGAAGGTCGAGACGAGGAGAGGGGGAGGGGGGGAGGGGAGAGAAAAAGAGGGAGGGAGACAGAGAGAGAGAGAGAGAGAGGCGGGTGGCCGAACAATGAATGACTAAATGAATGAATAGAGAAAAGGTGAAATTACTAAATTCCGTATTTATTTATGCATGTGTGCGTCTGGAAGATAATAGATAATGACAAAAACAACAACAACTATAACAAAAATAACAACCACAACAACCACAACAACAATAATAACAATAATCCCACACGGCCGATAACGATTTCCATGCAATGCCAAATTCATTACAACGAGGCGAAACAACGAGGAAAAGAGCAACAACAACAACAAGAACGAATCAACAATAACAACAACAATAAGGATGCTGACGATGATGATGATGATGATGATCTTGATGATGATGAGGTTACCACCTACAACAACAAATCAGCGCAGACACACAGGAAGGGAAAAAACACAATTTGAAAGTTAAGTGAAGGGAACGAGAGCAACAAACGGTAGATGGAGACGGTAAAAACCAACAACAACAACGTGAAGAACAACAAAATGATTTACAACAACAAGAGCAACCACAATGGCAACAACAAACAACCCGTCGCCAACACTGAAAACGACGACTTCAGTCTGCGGTCGCAATTAAGCATCGCAGTATCCGAGGGATTCCTCGATTCGACCGACGACCGACAGACGACCGACAACCGACAACCGACTGCAACCGACAAAATGTGCAGCGAGACGCGAAATTGTCAGCCGGAAGAGTTTGTTGTTGTTGTTGTTGTTGTTGTTGTTGTTGCTGCTGCTGTTCTCCCTGTCAGCGATTTCAAGTGATTTGTTGTCGCTTTGAGATGTGTGGATGCTGTTGTTGTTGGCTCAGTTGTTGGTTGTTGTTGTTGTTTTCTATTTTTTATTACTGTAGTTTACACTGTTGTTGTTGCAATTGTTGTTGTTGCTGTTGTTGCTGCTCCTGCCATCTGCTGTTGCTGCAGTCTCGTCTCGTCTCGTCTCGTTATCTCCAAGCGCAATTATCGCCAACAATGACCACAACAACAACACAAACCGCGATAACAACATCCACAAAAATAACAACGACAACGACAACAACAACAACGACGACGACGACAACAACGACGACGACGACAAGAGGAACACCAGGCACAGCGACAACAACTGACTAATCAACTAAACGCTGCAACAAATGCCCGATTGAAACGCTTCACAAGCTCGAACACACCCTTGTCCCGCTCCTCCCCTCCCCTGCTCCCCCTCCTCCCACACCCAATGCTCTCGCCTCCGCCTACCCTTACAGGGTGACGCCTCCATGGGAGCTGCCGATTCGCCGACGATTCCGGTGTGAGGTTGAAGTTGGAAAAAAAACCTTCCGTGACCCAGAATTTTTCTCTCTCCCTCTCCTCCTCCCCTCTCCCCCTCCCCCTCTCCCCCTCCCCCTCTCCATCCTCCTCCTCCTCCCCTCCTCGCCCCTCCCCGTCACCGTCGATCGATCGTGCCGAGCGATCGCCGGCCACCCTGTGCGGCTCGACGTGTGGCCGTAAATCACGGCGGCCTCGAAGAGCGGACGCCGTGTCTGGAAATAGAATTCCGGGAGATCGCCCGACGAGGGGTGCAGGGGGTTCAAAGGGGGCTGAAGAGGAGGTGGAGGGGGGAGGGGGGAGAGGGGCCGACGGTCGTGTTTGGCGCGAACCGCGAGCGCGACCGTTTAAAATCGTCGAATATTCATGTCGACGAGGTTGGAAATTTAAATGCAATTAAACGGTGACAAAATCACTTTGCGACAGTACAGCAATAACAACAGCAACGGAAACAACCACAATGGCAGCAGCACTAAATGGAACAACAATAAATACAACAACAATGACAACAACACACCGGCAGCAGAGCAAAATTTGAGCGAAATTTCTGCGGGCAGGCGGCGATTGAAAAGTCGACACAGACACGCACACACACACACACACACACACACACATACTACCATAGAAAATACACGCACACATTTACATAGAAACACACACACACACGCACTACCTACGACTGAAGGCTCGCTCCATGGCCCAATCGATGGACAGACGTCGAAGTGAGGACGGAAGGAGTGAGTGGAAGGGAAGAGTGAGAGAGAGAGAGGGAGAGCAATGATCGATAACCACAATTACAACAGCAATTCCAACAACAACACTGACACCGGCGATAATTTCAACAACAACAATTTCATCAGGAACAATTTCAATAGCAAAATTTCAGTAGCAAAATTGACAACAACAAAATGTCAACAGCCAAAATATCCACAACAACAATTTCAGCAACAAAACAATGGCAACAACAATGACAAACCCGACACCAACAATAATTAACACAACAACAACAGCCACGCCGACATCAACTCGAACGATGCGCGGACCAACGAACGAACGAAAACAAGAGCAATTGGATGGAATTCATTGAAAGTGCCAGCAGTCGCGGCGACGGATCGCCATCCAGCCGCAATTGGAGGCGCCGACCGGCGATTACTGAATGGGCGAGGGGTGGCCGGGGTCAGCCGGGTCAGCCGGGCAATCGGTCAAGCGTTCACTGATGGGTGCCAATCATTTCGCCGGAGGTCACCGGGCCGGAGGGCGAATGATCGATCGACCGACACCCGACACTCGTCTGAAGGGCGGGGATCGTTCGATTAACAAAACACAAATGGGGAAGATGAGAACAAAAAGGCGAGGGCGAGAGCAAAAAACTAAAGATGTGAATAAAAGGCTGCACACTTGGAACAACGGCGATAGAAAATACAAAAAAAAAAAAATATGAGGAGGAAAAAATAGGAGATCAAAACGATGAAGCTGAGATCCAAACAAGGAAGATTCAAAAAATCGGGATCGGAATGCGGATGAGCACAAAACGATGGAGATGAGAAAAAAATGGTGAAGACGGGAACAATAAAACGGGATGAGAACAAAACGATGAAGATTGATTAAAACCTATAAAGATGAGAACAAGCAAAAGAAGTGATGATGGAAGTGGAGGATCAGAAATATGAAAATGACAACAAATCGAAGATGACAACCAATCGATGAAGATGAAATCAAAACGATGAAGATGAGAATAAAAAGATGAAGAGAAGGTAAAAATGTGAAAAAGAAAAAAAAATGAAGATGAAACAAATTCCGTCAATATGAAAACGAAGCCCTGAAGATGAGAAAACGATGAAAATGCCAACAAGAAGATGAAAAAAGAGCAAAAAATAGATATGGGAAGAAGAAGGAAATGAAGATGGGATCAAGTTGATGAAAATGGGTACAAAAAATGAAGACAGAAAGAACAATTTTAGAGGAGAAAAAGTGCACGAGGAGACGAATCCGAGCCCTCGGACTGGGCTGTCCTTTTGGCAGGACCTTCGCACCTGCCGCCCCCTATGCTGAACTGGGAATGAGCGAAAACCACACCGAACTCCCTGGACCTCGTCGTCGACCTGGTCGTCGCCCCCTCCACCGTCAGGCCTCCGTCCTTTGCCTCGCTTTCATTCGTCGTCCCCTCGAGGCCGTCGGCAGCGAGATCGGGCTCGGCCTCAGGACCGGGATCGGGAGGGGAAAAGGAGGGCGGGGAGGGGGGAAGGGGTTGCCACGCACCAGTGTTGCTTAATTGAATTTCGGTCATCAGGCGAATTCAATTAATTATGTGCGGGTCGAAACTTCCTTTAAGTTTCAAATTAATAATAAAGGACGTAAAGGACGACGGCCCGACGGTCGGCCTCGGTCGGTCGGTCGGTCGGTCACAAAAGCCTGCTAATGAGATTTCGGATTTAATGGGTAGCAACAGAAGCAACAACAACAATGGTAGTAATAACAGCATCGCCGCCCAAACAAAGACATGCAAAGTAATTGAATCGAACGCCGACCAGCCAGCCTCGGACAAAGGCCACGCCCTCGCCCCCGCCCACCGTCCTGTTCTGCGGCCGCAATCATAACGCCGGGGGCAGGGGAGGTGGGCGTGGCCGCGGCATGTGGTGCCGCCCGGGGTGCGAAATCGGCCCGAATTATTGTCAAATCGGGACGAGGCTGGGCGGGATCGGGGTTCGGGCTTTGCTCACTTCGGGCTCCCTCGCCCGCCGTCTTCGCGCCTCGTTTGTCGCCGTCGTCGTCGTCGTGGTCGTCCTCGTCTCCGGCTCGATGTCTGCTGGGCTGGTCGGTCGCGTCCGTCCCGGTCTGGTCGGTTTTGGCCCGGTCCGCTGTGGCCACCGACCAGGCCAGAGCAGTAAATCATAAATAATGTCTCTGTTAATTAAACGCAATTTATAAATCTCTGTTTCGTCTCCCTCGGCCGCACCCAGACGAAATACATACATACAAATACATGCAGATATGTATGTATTTGTGTCGAGATGACGGCTCTGGGCGCTTCCCAGAAAATTTGAAACTTTTCGAAGACACCGGGAAGGAGCTGAAGAGAAGGCAGGAAAAACGACAGCAACACAAACCTGCAAATTACGGGAGGAAACTATGAAGACGAGGGAAGAGAGAGAGAGAGGGGGGAGAGAGGGAGTGAAAAAGATAGCTGCCAGCGGGAGAGGAAGTGAAAAGTTGAAACGGTTTCGATTCCGCTCCAGCTGGGTTCATGCAGAAATTTCCGCTCCCGCATTTCAAAGGAAGCAGATGCAAAGAAGAGGGGGAAGGGGAAGAAGGGGTGAAGGAGGAGGAGGAGGAGGAGGAGGGAAGGGCAAGAAAGGACCGCGTTGATGGATGGCAGAGAGAACGAGATGCAGCGAGTGGGCGGCAATAAATCAGAATCAAGTTCGGACGAATCTGTCGCCGTCAACGGAGTGGAAGATTTTGGTTTTTTCTCTCGCCCCCTCGCAATTGATATCGACGGACTGAATTTGGTGAGATTGCATTTCGAAAATTAGAGTTTAAATTTAAATCCCAGATTTATTCTCGAATATGAATTTTTTTACAAGTTATCTTGAATTATTTTCTATGAATTTGCACATTTTAAATCCAATGTTTTAAATGATAATTTTTTGTCCTTAAATTTCATCTTATTTTTAAAATTATATTTTAGAAAAACATTTTGATCAATTCAAAAATTTTTAATTATCGCATTTTTGAAGGAATTTAAATTCACAAAATTTTACTATAATTACCTACAGTTAATTCTTCAGTATTTACTTAATTAGTTTTTTTTTATTAAGTTTCTTGTTCCAAATCTAGTTTTCAGTTAATTTCATGAATTTTTCAAATTTCGTTTTATATTTTTTATTATTTTTTTTTTTTTGTCAAAATCTCATTTTACGAATACACATAAATATTTTCACTCAAATATTATTTGTAATTAATTTTTGCACAATTTGGCCAAGTCCAAATCATAAATTTTCAATTTTCTTTTTTCTTATTAGTTTTTATTTTTGCTCTGATTTTCGCTACTTTTCTGTTTCTTCCTTTTGGAAAACAATTCGAGTTCGAAATCAAGCGAAATCGCTTTCCCGAAGACTTCCTCGGGAGATACTTGGCAATTTTAATCGATTCTCAGTTGTTTATTTTTCTTGCAACAATTTGTTCTTTTCCCCGAATTCCTGCCCTCGCGGACCTTCTCAGCAGGTATTCCCGTGTGTGTGTGGTGTGTGTGTGTGAGTGAAATTCGCGTCTAAATATAAAAATTCTAAATTTTCCCCATCTTCGTTTTTCGTCTTCCGCGGTCGCTCGCGAGCGCCGCCGTGAAAATTCGGCGGGTTCTCGATGTTTTCTCTCAATTTTCCGCCTCCCTCCGACCTCCTTCTCGGTGGCCATCTCTCTCTCTCTCTCTCTCTATTTCTGCCTCCTCTTTCTCCACCTCTTCCTCTCCCTCTCTTGATCCGCTTTCGCTCTTACGTGTGAACAAAATATTTTCATGTTCGACTAATTAAAATTCTGATTTCTCTGGTTCCTCCTGCACCCCTTCCTCGATGTCACTCTGTCCTCACCTCTCGCCATCTCCCTCCCCCCCCCTCCTGCCTCCTCTTTCTCGCCCCTCCGCCTCTCTTTCCCACCCTCTCAGACCGTGAACTTCAGGCCCGACCGAGGCCGCCGCGAGCCAATCGAGGTGTCGCCCTCGCGTCCGTCCGTCCGTCGGTCTGAGATCGTGGCGAGCGCTGCGAGAGGGGCAGGCAGGGGGTGTGAGGGAGACGGGGCGAGAGAGAGATGTAAATGCGAGGAAATGGCCCGCAGGCTGGGAGTCGAGTGAGTCGAGTCGAGTCGAGCGAGCGTCGCGGGCGCCCGCAAAAGTTTCGAACAATCGAATCAACTAAAACGACAAAGTGGACTGGGTGAAACCAAACAATAACAATAACAACAACAACAACAACAACAACAACAACAACAACAACAACGACGACGACGTCTACACAAAGAGCAACGACAACAACAACGACGACTACGAGAGCGACGACGACGAATCCGATTTTATTTAAATTCATTCGAATCTAATTTTGAATGCAATTCAATGTCAGCTCGACCGACGGCCGACGAGAGCATCCGACGCTGACGCTGGCGGTGACGACGACGTTGACGACGACGACATCGAGTCGACCCCAATTTGCCACGCCCAGCCAGCCCCGCGCCGCCCACCATCGCCCCGTCCCTTCAGCCGCCATAGTCCGAGCTTCGACCGGCCCTTGGTCCGACTGTCTCTTGATCCGCGTCCAGTCCGCCTGTCTGTCCGTTTCTCTCTCTCTCTCTCTCTCTCTCTCTCTCTCTCTCTTTCTATCTCCCTCTGCTCGCCTCGAGGGCTCGAGGGACGCCGTCGTCGACTGGATGTCGAGCTGGCAGGCCGGGATTTCATTTCAAAGGACGAAAATAACCGAGAATAACTGTATCGGAGCCACAACAACAACAACCACAGGGGAGTGGGGGGGGGGATTAGAAGAGGAGCGAGGGGGGGTTGGAGGAGTTGGGGTGTTTGAGAGGGCGTCACATGACGGAGGTGGCGACGAGACGACGAGGGTTGGACGCGACGCTTTTGGCAACGTCGCCAACGTGGCCGAGGGATCGAGAGGGAGCAGCAGAAGAAGAAGGCGAAGGCGAATAGGAGGCACCAAAGAGAGAGGAAGAGGAGGAGGAGGAGGAGGAAGAGGAGCATGAGAAGAGGAGGACGCAGAGGCAGCTCTCAACAAACGTGTGTCTCGTGGATCTCGAACTCAACTCGCTCGATGGTGTCTCGTGACGGGGAAGGCGAAATTTCTCCCTCTAAGGGGGTTAGCGCGAGAGGGGGGAGGGTGAGAGGGAGAAGAAGAAGAGAACCCAATTTCAGTTCGCACCCTGCCCTCGAAACAAAGTCGCAGTCGTTCACTCGGCTGCTTCCGATGGTTGTTTTGAAAGTTGTTGCATTTTTGCTATTTTTGTGGTTGTTTTTTTTTTTTTTTTTTGTTTTACTTTTGTTTGTTATTTTCGTTTGATATCTTCCTCTTGTTTTTTTCGTTACTTTTGTTTTCGTTTTTTTAAATACTTGTTATCGTCATGTTTGCTTTAATTGTTTTTATTTATTATTTACTTATCATTGCCGTGGTAATATTAATTTATTTTATTTTATATTCAATATTTCCACAAGTATTTTTTCAATGTGTTTTTTTTAATTCTTTTGTTTCTTCCTTTCATTGTTCGTCTTCTCTTCTTCTGGCTTTCTGTCGAAATTGCACTTGTTGTTTCTGGTTGTTTTGGTTCGCTTCTTCTTCTTCTGCTTCACTGTAAATGTCGTTGTCGTCATCGCTCTTGTTCTTATCCACGACCACGCCCCCCGCCTCCCGACGCCACCCCCCGCGGTCGCCGCACCGTGGCCACGACCCGTCGCCGCGCGTTTCGGCCCGAACGCACGTTCGCCGCGAATTAATCGGCGGCCGAAGCGGAACGGGCGACAACAACAGCAACACAACCAGCCAGCAGCAACAGGGAAGAACAGAGACGACAACAACAACAACGACAATAACAGCGACAACAGCGAGACAACAGCAGACAACTGACAACAACAACTGGAATAGCACAAAGCGGCGGTCGTTAAAGAGCTGCCAACAACAACAACAACCAGATCTGTGACAACAGCAACAAGAGCTGACCACGACAACAACAACGACGACAACAACAACAACGACAACAGAAACAACAATGGCAGCCCCAACAACAACAGCAAGCGGAACGGAGGCATTGAAAAAATTATGATATATGAAAATTTTTATCGCAAATGCGCCGCGCGTCACGATGGAAATTGCGCGGCAGCAGCAGCAGCAGCAGCAACAACAACACCGAGAGCAGCATAAACAAAAACCACCACATCAATAACAACAACAACAACAAGAAGAATAATGCTGATGGTGATGGCGAACACAACAAAATTAACAATATTAAAATGATGACAGCAACAACAACATGCGGCTCGGGCTGCGGTGACCGACGGACACAGACACAGACACAGAAACACACACACACAGAGACGGCCATTCGAAAGGTCGACAGTGGCTGCAGCTGAATTTTGGCTGGCCCGAAATTTTTCCCGCCTCTGACCGGGCGAGAGACGAGTGCGAGTCTTAAGCGCGATTAAAGTGCGGTTTGTTGTTGTGGCAGACAATTTTGTTGTTGCAGTCAACGTTGTTGTCTCTGTGCCTGCTGTTATTGTTGCTCTCATTATCGTTCACCACGCTGTTTTCGGTTACTTCGGCTGCTGCTGCTGCTGCCTTTGTCGACTCCTCAGTTCAACGGACCCGACCAAAACAAACACAATTACGACACAAAGAAGCTGCGAATGGCGAATTGCAGACCAATAATATTTTTAATTAATTGTCAATAACGATAACAACAATAACAACAACCGAAGCAACAACAACAACAACAACAACAAGAGGCGCTGTCGTCACGTCCCAGCTGCACGCGAGCCGAAGTCGCCGCTGCTGCTGCTGTCAACAGCTCGTCACGGCTCATTAAAAGTCGACACCTCAGCTCAGCCACCCCCCCCTCGCTCTCTCTCTCGCTCACTCCCTCTCTCTCTCTCTCTCTCTCTCTTTTCCTCTCTCGCCACTCCCCTCAACTCTTCCGCCCTTCGTGCCTGCCATCGATCACTTCAGTTAATTAAATTCAAATCGATTCAATTCAAATCGATTCCCTCCGATCGATCGTTCGATCATTATTCAGAGATCTTTTATTTTCCCTACTTATTATTTTATTTTATTACTATTACAACTTTGATTGACTTTTGTAGTAATTTTCTTTGATTATTTTGCAGTTTCTCTTCTGAATTTGTAGGATTTTCTTGAATCCGAACAGTTTTTGTCTTGTGTTTTGCACGGCTTTGCTCTTGATTTTTTCATGGCTTTTGTTCTGATTCTTTTATTGTTTTTGTTGTGCATCCGCGCTGCTGTTGTTGTTGTTGTTGTTGTTTCTGCTGACACGTAGACCGCGTTTCTTATCGCCCGACGGCCGCAAACGCCTGCCGATCGCCCCCAGACGTCGATTCAGACTCTGATTCCGATGCGGGGCCTCCTGAGAGTCTCGGGCGAAAACGCGTGTCGTCGATTTGCGGTTTGAATTCGAACACGAGTCCGAATCCGAGCTCGGGCTTCGGCTTGGGTTTGAATTTTGGCATCGCTTTGGCTCCAAATTGGAGTCCGAGCCGCGATTCGTCTCGAGCTGACGGCGCCTGTTGCAGTCGGCGCCCCTGGGTTCCACTGGGATTCCACCTGAATTATTCATCACTTTTCCCTCTACTCCCTTCTCTCTCCCTCTCCCTGTCCATCCCTCTCTCCCTCCGCTGTTCGCTCCATCGATTGAAATGGATGATTCCTTGATTTGTGGAATTGTGATCTGGTATTTTCGAGCAATTTATTCAGCACATTTTCGTTCTGTTCCTTGTTCGCCTTCATTATGCATTCCACTTAGGGCTCCGTTAGTTTCCGTTAGAATTTGGTTGGCTTCACTTATTTTTCAGCTGTTCTCAGCCCAGTTTCAACAATATTTCACCTATTTTCCACATATTTTTCACTCTTTTCTACCTACATTTTTTCACCAATTTCTTTCTTATTTTTCACGTATTTTGCACACATTTGTCAGTCTTTCACACCTTTTTTTCACCCTTTTTCTCATATTTTTCGATTGATATTCCCTTATTTTCCACGTATTATCACATATTTTTCACTCCCTTTCCTTTTTTTCACTTATTTTTCCCTTTTGTCACTCCATTTCCACGAATTTTTCAAGTATTTTGCACTTATTTTTCACCTATTCTTCACTTCTATTTCACAAATTTTTCCCTTATTTTTCACTTGTTTTCCAGCAAACCCTCAGCTCGTATTTAGCTAGAAGATGCCTTCTCCCCCGTGTCCGCTCCTCAGCTTCCTATTCAGCCAACATCTCTCTCTCTCTCTCACTCACCTTTCTTTTCGCTCACTCTCCTCTTCCAACTGCCTCCTTCTCCTCCAGCTTCCCCTGATCTCCGCCCCATCGACCTCCTTCGACCCCTCTGAAGAGGCTTTGGCGGTTTTTCAGAACTTCCTTCGACGCCCCTGATTTCCCCTTGTCTGTCCCATTCCCACGGAGACCCTCGTTAGCCTCGTTATTCAGCGAATCCCACGACCGACACCTGCTGCTGGATCCTGGATCTTGGATCCTGATCCTTCCGTCATCCCCATCATCGCCGTCACTCGCTCAGCCACCTCGTCATCATCCACGTGCCTGGGTGCAGCACGCAAGGTGGGTCGATGTGAGTTCGCCAGGGAATCCAGCTCAAGTTTCCTCCTCCTTCGCTTTCGTCGACCCCCATCTCTTCCCCTTCCCTTCCCCTTCTCCACTCTCTCTCCCTTCCTCCCCTCCTTTCCACCTCACACGCCCGAATGTAATTAAAACAAGCACAACTAAATGTAATCGAGAAGCAATTAATGTACTTATCGGCACAAGAATTGCCAAAGCAACAACAAAGAGGAGAGAACAACAACAAGAGCAGGAGGAACAACAACAGGAATTACAAGAACAGTCGCGGAACAGACAAACAGACAAACAGACAATCAGACCAACGACGATCACTGGGTTTCGGAATAAAATTCCGACATAAATTGAATAAAATCCGCAATTAATCACGCAATGGAAGCGCAGAATTTCAACCGACAACAACAATAACAACAACAACAACAACAACAATTACAACAACAAGAATTACACCAATCACAATGACAACAACCCCCAGCAACAGCAACAGCAACAGCAACAACAACACAGGAAGGCCTCCCACACCGCCGGTAATGAATCCAAAGTAAGCGCCCTTGTAGCCGTGTTTCTATGTGTGTATGTATTTGTATCCCTGTACCCATGTGTGCGTGGGAGTGTCCCACGGTGTAGACACACACTCACACACTCACTCACTCATTCATTCATCCATTCAGTCGTTGCTTCCTTCGCCGCTCCCTCCGCGTCTCCTCCACTCATCCATCGGTCTCGCTTCGTTCGTTGTATTAAATTCAGCAGAAGTTCGCAGTTTTTGCGCCCCGACACCGAGGATCCAGAGGGACCAAGGGCGGAGGGCGAGAGCGACGGACGGAGGGACGGACAGAGGGTCGGACGGCCGTCGATGAAGGGAGGTTTTTTGCTCCATGAATAGAGGGAAAATTCATGTTTTTTCCGTAGTTTCTTCCATTTCGCTCTTCGTTCGTGCCGTGGGCTTTTCATGCATTCGCCGCGTCGCGATGACAACAAATCTCGCAGATATAAATAATAAATACTCTGTCTCATCGGCCGTCCCTCTTCGACTCACACTCCCAACCTCATCATGTCCTACAACAATTTGCTCTGCTCCGTCCTTCCTTCTCCTTCTGCACTCGTGAGCCCTCTGTCTCGCCCTCTGTCTCCAACTCTCGCCCTCACTCGCCCTCCCTCGCCCTCCTTCGTCCTCTTTCGCTCTCTTCAGCCCCCCTCGTCTGTTCTTCTCTGCGGCCTCGGGGCGTGGTTCACCGGCCAGGCCGAATTCCTCGTCCTGCTGGCGACCCGACTGAGTCTAGTCGCAGCTGCGGCGAATGTGTGTCCTCGTCCTAGCCTCGTCCTCTCCTCGTCCTCGTCCTCTCCTCGTCCTCTCCTCGTCCTCTCCTCGTCCTCGTCCTCTCCTCGTCCTCTCCTCGTCCTCTCCTCGTCCTCTCCTCGTCCTCTCCTCGTCCTCGTCCTCTCCTCGTCCTCTCCTCGTCCCTCTCCGCGTCCTCTCCTCGCCCTCGCCCTCGCCCTCGTCCACGACACCGCCCCCGCCCTCCAACCTGTCATTAGATTAAAAGGTGCTTTTTTCTCGCTCGGTCTCGGAATCCGGAGGATCCGCCACGGTGCGTGACAAAATCTGGGCTCCCGACGACGACGACGACGTGGTGGAGCCCGCGGACGGTCCTCGTGGGCGGGTGTCGAGCGAATCGAGCGACTCGAGCGACTCTAGGACGATGACGACGACAACCGAGAACATCGGGGAAGGCGATGAAGATGATGGCACTAAAGAGACAGGAGGCAGAAGGAGATCTAGCGAGAAGGAATGAGCCATAGAGAGAGAGAGAGAGAGGGAGAGGGTGATAATGAAGGACGTGGCGGAGCGCATGAAACGGATGATGGGCAGATGACGAGACGCCGCTGGGGCGACGGACGCCGGACGACCAACGACGAGGATGAAGTGGATGTCGGTGGCGATGAGCCGGCGAGGGACAGGAAGAGGATCAGAGCATGAGGGACGAAAGGAAGGTGGAAGGAGTGTCGAGGCTGGAGACTGGCGAGAAGACGACATGAGGGAGAAAGTGAGAAAAAGATCTGGTGTTTTGGGGTCGAAACTGATGAAGGCATCTCTAATGAAAGGCTCGTTAATGAACAATGAATTTGAGAATGAAAATAAGAAAAAGAGAGAGACTTGATGATGAAATTGTTGGTGATGATGGAGTTGATAATGCACAATTCGATGATGCAGAATTCGACGATGAAGACTTAGATGATGAATGAATTGGAGTACAGTAACGCAGGAGATAAAAACATGGATGTTGTAGACGTAGATGACGAAGGAGCTGATGATAAAGACTTCGATGCTGAAGACATTAACCGTAAAGACGTAGATAATGAAGACATGGCTGATGAAGACTTCAACTATTAAGATCCAGATGATGAATGAATTGAATGCGAGAATTCCGACGATGAAGATGACGACAAAGACAGACAGGTGAGTGCGAGACCCTTGGTTGACAAAGGACTGCGGTGAATGCGCTAGAGGATACGGTTAAGGACGAGTGGCCGAGCTGAGAGGCCGATGAAGACACCTCTGACTGGGCGAGATGGGCGGGTGTTTGGAGGCTGATGGAGGTTTCGGAGGTTCCGGTGACGGTGACGGCGACCGCGAAGCTGGTGACGAAGGCAGTGACGCGGTGTCGGCGGTGGGGCCGATGAAGTGGGTTGAAGCGCGGGTCTCCAGACGAAGGTGAAGCGACGGGAAGTGGCGGAGAGGTGGGACGGAAAGGGGAAGTCGGGGAGGAGAAGAGAACGAGGCGAGAAATCCAAAGAAAAGACCAAGTTGGGGACGAAGGCCAGGAGAAGCCGGAACCGAGATCGCGACCGCATCAAGATGGACGGAATCCAAGTCGAGCTCGGGCCGTCGACGAATACAAATGAGGCAAATGACGGTGACGACGAATTCAAACGAGAGACGGAATGGGAAGCGAGACGAAGGTCAGACAAATGCATGATTGAGTGAGTGGAAATGAAGCTGAAGGTGAAGATGAAGGGGAAGATTAAGATTAAGATGACGATGACGATCAAGGTGAAGGTGAGGGCGCTTCATATGAAGGTGGAGATGAGGATGGAGATGCAGGTGGAGATTAAGATGAACTGGAGCCGATTTTCGGAGTCAGTGCACAATTCGAATGCAGCTTAGAATGAATTGGGATGAAGTTAGAGCGAAGAACTTGATGAAGAAAACCAATTAAACACTCGAGCCGATGATGATGGCGATGAAGCGAAATTCAATACGGATCAAGTGGAGAACAGGGAGGAAAGGAAAGGAGTGAGATTGAATAATGGAACGAGATCCAGACGCCTCGCGTGGTGGACGGACCTGACAAATGGGAAAGAAATCGCTTGAGAAGACACGGGAGGAGATGACGAGGAGAAGAAGGAGTTGGTACGAGGAGAAGGAGAGGAGCCGAGGTAGCGAAATGAAGGAGGAAACCCCGAGGCAGAACCTGAGGAAGACCAGGAGGATCGAGACAGAGAGGAAAAGGATGAAGGCGAGGTCGACGAAAAGATCGCAGACGAGGTGGAAGATAAGGAGGAGGACCAGGAGGAAGACCAGAGGGAAGACGAGCGACAAACAACGAGGAAGACAAGGAGAAAGATGAGGCGGAAGCCGACGATCAGGAAGACCAAGAGTTGGATGAGGACGAGGAAGACAGGGAGGAAGTCGAAAAAGACAGAGAAAATTCAGACAAGCGAAGAGGAGGAATAGGAATGGGTCAACAATGAAGAACAAGACGCCGACGTCTCAGACAAGGACGAACTCGTGCACAATCCGAGCCCTTGCAGGCGGTGGCCAAGACGGTGATGACGATGGCGATGGCGATGGTCCAAGTTGTGACGGCCGAATGGAACGTGGCCGTCGTGGCGCGAGCAGGAGGTGGAGAAGAGCAACAGAGGGGGCGACAGGTAGGAGGCGTGGCAACTTCCGCGACATCCCTCGACTGGGGTCCACGCGGAAGAGGCGAAGCAAAAGTTTACCGAGGACTTCGTTAGAGCAGTTGATGGCGAGGACGAGGACCGGGGAAGGAAGGTGGAAGAGGACAAGAGGATTGAGTGAGAGGATGAGCGAAAGAGAAGGTTGAGGAAGTAGGACGATGGAGGACGATGGAGGAGGAAGGAGGAGGTTGGACGACGATGAAGTTGAGGTGCAGACGTTGATTAAGGCGGACTCCGGCAGAAGTTGCTGACGAGCGACAAACGTGTTGGCGACGGCGATGACGACAAGGACGACGGCGACAACGAAAATTATGACGTCAAGGACGACGGTGACGGTGGCGACGGCGAGGGCGAGGCCGACGACAAACACGAGGCGCCGGGGCTGCTGGGGCTGACGTTGATGAGGCTGCTGGAGTCCGCCAACTAACAGGCCTTCTCGCTCACACCCTCACCCTCTCTCTCACCCTCTCACTCCCACTCTTCTTTCACTCTCTCCCTCTCGTTCACTCCCTCGCCCTCGCCCTCTCCCCTAGCAAAAGGCATTTGCTCGTCAAAGTTTCCGATTGTGAAACTTTCGTGGCAGAAGCAACAAAAACTAATGCAACAACAACAACCATAACAACAACATCAACAACAACAACTATAACAACAATAACTACTACTACAACAACAACTACTACTACTACTACTACAATAACAACTACAACAATGACACCAAAAATAATAAAGATTTCCGCACAAATGGAGGAGCCCAGAGTGGGAGGCCAAAGTTGTTGCTGCACGACAACAGAAGCAGCAACCACGACAGCGACACCGAGCAGCAACAGTTGCAGGTGGGGAGCGCCGCGGGAGATGGAGGTGGCGGTGGCGGTGGGGGAGGCTGAGGGGACTGAGGGAGGCCGAGGGACATGAACATAAAAACGTGCTTATTTGGGCAATTAAACGACGTGGGCCGTCGGGGGCGGGTTGTGGGTTGAGTGGGCGCCGTAAAAGTGCCAAATCAAAGCACCGCGAACGCGCCCGCCCCCCGTCGCCGCCCCCCGTCCACTCCCGCCCCCTGCCATGTGCGTAATTGATTCATCGTTCGCCACGCCCCGCTTTTACGGCGCTTCTTTTCGTCACGCAGCCGCCCGCTGCTCGCCCTCCAGTCGCCTTCTGCCTTCCTCCGCCGCCCTCTGCCTTCCTGCGTCTCCCTCTGGGTTCCTCTGTCGCCCTCAGTCCCCGTCAATAGCCTTCAGTCGCCTCTTCCGTCTTCCGTCCTGCTCTCGTCTTCTTTCGCCTTCAGTTGGCTTCAGTCTTCCTTCGTCTTCCTCTCTAGCCTTCTTCCTCCTTATGATTTCCTGTGTACCTCTGCTCCTACCCAACCCCCCCCCCCCCCGCCGCGTCCTTCCGTCATCCTTCGTCCACCGTCTTCTCTACTTCACGTCAGAGAGTCCAGAGTCTCCAACGTGTCCACAGATTCTGCCTCCGCTTCTTCCTCGGCCTCCCCTCTCTGCCTCGGCTCCCTCTTTCCTCGACGGCCTCCTCCTTCTGCTCCCTTTCCCTCCCTCTCTCACCACCACCACCTGCCCCTTGCGCCACGTCCTCCTCTCAGGTCTTTCTCGAGCCCTCCCTCGAGCCCTCCCTCGAGCCCTCCCTCGAGCCCTCCCTCGAGGCCTCCACGACCTCCTCCGTCGCTTCCCTGGCTCGTCGTCGACTCTCGCCGCGGTTCTCTCATTATTTATTGCTGCATCATTATGCCGAAGTAGTCAGCGGCTCACGGCAACAACAATAAGAGCACAATGACAACAAAATTACGACAACAAAATCTCAATAACAGTAGCAACAATTACAACTCTAAGGACAATAACAACATCGAGAACAGCAACAACAACGATAAAGAGACCAAAAACAATAAAGACATTAACAACAATAAAACGAGCAACAACAACAACAACAACAACCAGCAAGAGCCCAACCCAGATTCCGCGGTCTCCCCTCGGGAACCTTCGACGAGAAGAAGCAGAAGCAGGACAGGAAAGGAAGGAAGGAAACGAAATGGAAACGAAATGAAATGGAAATGAAAATGAAGAAGAAGAAGAAGTGAAGCGAAATCGAAGGAAGTGGGAACCGAATGCGACGCCAGCGACCGGGACCGGGGACGGGGGCCGGGGACCAAGCTCGAGTCGGCTCCAGGCTATGAAGACTCGAGGACGAACCGCGGGCGCTGCAGATGGTCGCGATTTTAAGTTGTTTCATGATACCTTCGTTGTTGTTGTTGTCACTTGTGTTGTTCTTTCTTTAGTTGTTGTTGTAATTCTTGTCGTTATTATTGTTGTTGTTGATGTCTGTGGCCTCCCTCAAAACTTGGAGAGAATTTCGATGTTTTGCCATCGCCATCGCCATCGCTAGTGCTGTTGCTGTTGTTGCTTTTGTAATTGTGGTTGCCTGTAATCGTGGCTGTTGTTGTTCTCATTGTTGTTGTTTTGTTATTGTTGTTGTTGTTGTTATTGTTGTTGTTATTGTTTTTGTTGCTCTTGTCCCTGTTGTTCCTCTGACAGTTGGCGTCGTTCGCCAAATTGAGGTTTCCGTTGCCGCCGCTGCTGTCGCCATCGTGGACCGAAAATTAAGGCGGCTCCACCTCGGCTCCACCGCGACTCCTCCGCGACTCCGGCCGTTGCCCGCTGCTCCTCGTTCATTCCTCGTTGCTCCTTCGCCTTTCGGCATCTTCGCCATCACCACCTGCCTCTCAGTTTCAAACACTCAGATCTTCCCTGTCCACAGCACTCGCCTTCTCCATATCGATCTCGCCCTCTCTCCTTCACACCCTCACTCTCCCCCTCCCTCTCTGTCCCTCATCTTCATCCTAGCCGTCATTTCCTCCCCCACGACCTCCCCCGTTCCCACGGCACCGGCGTCGGCTCCGGCTCGGTTTCCTTTTTCGCTTCTCGTGGACCATCACCAAAACAACAACAACAACAACAATTACAACAACACTAATTTCACGCCGCCTGGGCGACAGAACACACGAACACGCAACAACAACAACAGCAACAACAGAAACAACGTCGGCACCGACCTGAAGCAGAACCTGAAGCAATAACGTTGGCAACAACCACAACAATAACAACAACAACGTCATCGCCACCGTCCCTAGAGCCAGCGATAGCAACAACAGCAATAAAAACTACAATTACAACAAGAGTAAAGATCAACAACAACAACAAGAACAACAAGAACAACGATTCCTTTCGGTCAAAATTCTTGTACCGCGTTTGTTTTCGTTCTTTGCCTTTTTCCGCTCGATGCCTGCGGTGGACTCGATGGGACCGGCGTCAACAACAACAACGAGGACGAAGACGAAAACAATAATCACAATGCGAACAAATTAACAAAAACAACAACAACGACAACAACAACAAACAACGTCGCCAACCGTGGACCACTCGAGCCCGAATTAAAATGTCGCCGACACCGGTGCTCGTGTCGTTTGCCTCTTCATTGCTATTGTGGTTGTTCATGCCGTTGTTGCTCGCACGCACCTTGAACGCACACACGCGCACACACACACACACACACCTAGACACCGACAGACACCTCTAGTTGGCGGTGTGAATTTTTATTGTTGCCGACGACGGCGACGGCGATGGCGAGGCGTGGGCGATTGCGATTGTTTAGGGTGTTGTTGGATTGCTAGTGTCGTTGTTGTTGTGATTGCTAGTGTTATTGTTATTTTCGCCGTCGGCGTTTCGTTGCCCGGCCCTTGTTGTTGCCTTGTTGTTCGTCTTTATCGCTGCCTTCCCTCGTCCATTCATTCGCTCGACCGCTCGTGCCTTCCACCTGTTGTTCGTGTTGTTGTCGACGACGACGATGATGATGTGGATGTGGATGTGGATGTCGATGATGTTGTTGTTGCTGCCGGCCGGCCTTGGCGCGGCACAAAAGGACGCTAATGACGGCGCCAACCCCGATCCGCAAAACCCGGATCCGTTTCGGGCGCCCGGCCGGCCCGGCCGCAAAGGGGCAGCAACGGGTTAATTGAGAGAATCCGTGGAGTGTGAAATTTTTGCGTCCTGCTCCCGCTCCCTCTATCCCTTTCTACCTCCCTCCCTCTCCCCTCTTCCCACCCTCTTCCCACACCTGGGGCAGCGTCGTGTATGTGTGCGCGTGCGTGTGTGTGCGTGCGTGCCGTGTGCGTGGCTCTGATTGCGCTGCTCGAGTGGATGTCAATTAAATAATTCTGTTGGCTGCCGCTTCCACGACTCCTTCGAGCCGGCGCTCGGTCGAGCCGATTGGCCGCGTTGCTGTTGCTCCGTTGTTGTTGCTCTGCTTGTTGTGCCTGTCTTTATTGCTCTGTTGTTGCTCTGATTTCCCCCTTCACCTCCTCGCCTTCAATGCTCTGCTTTTCCTTCCTTGCCTCCTCAATCCCTGGTCCTCCAGGTCGGCCCACACGACGTATGAGTGACGGGCGATTGGGGACATCGCGGAGCCGGCGGGTCGAGGAAGCCGCGACTGCCACGCCCCGAAATTCCTCCTCGCACGCCCTCACCCCTCCCCGAGCCACAGGCCGCGAGAGTCGTCGATTGGTCTTCGACGACCTGAACGAACGACTGCGGCTCGGTCGAAGGCCGGGCGCCCTGAACGAGGCGACGACGACCAGGGTGGAGACGCGTCGAGGGCGGCGGAGGGAGGGGAGCGGACGAGGGGGCCATCGGCGGACTGGCGGGTAGGGCCGGAGGGCTCCGCGCTCGGACTCGGGCTCGGACTCGTCTGCCGCGCGCCGCACGTTCGGAGCATTTTTTGCGACCGCAGAGACGACGAGAGAGGGAGAGGGAGGAAAAACCGCACACATGCTCGTGCACCAGACAACAACAACAACAGCAAAAACAGCAACAACAACGTCGACAACAATAACAATAACAACAACAACAACAGTAGCAATGACAATAATTTGCAATTTATTTCAATCGCTTTAATGTCGTTGCATTTGATGGATGTCGTCAATGTTTTTGTAATAATTGCTTTTTGTTGCTGTTGTTGTCGTTGCTATTATTGTTGTTAATGTCGTTGTTGTTGTTGTAATTGTTTTTGTCGCTATTGTTATTGTTATTATTGCATTAACGAGTCAATCAAGGGTCGTGAATCATTCAATTATTTCGCGATTTCAGCGAAACCGCCGCCGACATTTTTTTTCCCCCTCTTTTACGCCTTTTTTCCGTTTTTTTCTTTCTCTCTATGGGTTTTTATTTTTACTCTTTTTGTAGCAGCTGCAAATTATTTTTCAATTTCCCTCATTCATGCGTTGAGTTTTCTGTATTTGCATTTCTAGTTTATTTCCCATTAACTTTAATTTATGGTTTAATATATTTGTCTAATTATTGTCCATTTTCTTTAATAATTTTAGTTTTATTTTTTCCCTTGTAATTGTATTTAGTTTTCATAATTCTACTAATTATATTCTTTTATTTTTTGTTAATCACTTTATTATGTTGTTATCTTTTTTGCGTTTATTTTGATCCTGCTCGTGTCGCTTTTGTTTTCCTCATTTTTCTCGCCATGGCAATGAAAATCCTGAAATTCGCTCTCCTGCCCAACGAATTCTCCCTCTCTGTCGCTGTCTCTCGCCCTCTCCCGCTCCCTCTCCCACTCTCGCCCTGCCCCTGGCCCGAGGCTCAGCAGTTCTGGCTAGGCAACAATTAAAACAACAAGAACAACAACAACACCAGAAACAGCGGCAGCAACAACAACAGCGGCAGCGGCAGCAACAACAACAACGACGACGAGGCAAACGATATAAAGCGATGATAACAAAAACAGTCATGTTGATGATGGCGAAAACATTAACAACAACAACTGTAGGAAAGACAACAACGACAACAACAACAAGAACAACAACAACAAGGCAAGCATGGAGCTGCCTGCGCCATGGCAATTAATTAATTTTATTGCTAATCATAATTAATTGCTCGCTCTCCATCTCCATCGGCCTCTTCTCTCCCCATCTTCCCAACTCCCCAAACCCCCCCTCCCTGCCCTCTTCCTCCTGCCCAACTCCCCCCTATCTCTCCCTCCTCCAGCCACATCTCTCTGGCCTCGATTTTTTTCCGTCTTATTTTCGTTCTTCATTCCTTCGTGCTCCAATTTTAACCTGCTCCCATTCCGAGGCATGTGGCCGGGAGTGAGACGGAATGAGGTCGCAACGGGAGCCGCCGGGGCAGTCGGGGGCCTGAAGAGGTCGGAGGGAGGCAGAGGGAGGCGCGGCTTGGGGTGCCTGGCGAGGGCGAGGGCGGCGAGGAAGACGCGGGGCGCGCGCCTAGGAATTTTTATGAAGCAGATGAATTCCTGAGTTGTTTTCATATTTCACGCGGCCGCCCGCCTCCTCCTGACCACCCTCCTGCCCCCCCCCCCCCTTCCTTCAATGCCTCCTTCATTCCTGCGTTCGTTCGTTCGTTCGACGGCTTCAGCCGACTTCTTCACACGACTTCCTTTTCTTCTGCTTTTTCTCCTCGACTTCTTCGACTTCTCCATCGGCTTCTCCACCACCTCCTGCTCCTCCTCCTCCCCGTCTGCTTCTCCGTTTTCCTACCCCCCCCCCCCCCCCGGTCCGCACCTTCTTCCCCTTCTCCCCGCCTCGTTGTCTTCGGTGTCTCCATTTTTTTATCCTCTCATAGAGTGTTTTTGTCTCTCCTTCTTATCCTGCTCCATTTTGCATTTCCACAAATTTGTTGAGTTCTTTTCATCGTTTTTGGTGTTGTTCTTGTTGTTTTCGATCGTGTTGTTCTTGTTGTTGTTGTCGATGTTGTTCTTGGCGATGTTTTTTCATCGTGCTGTTTTGTATTTTTTTGCTGTTCTCAGTGATGTTTTTGATGTTGTTGGTGGTTCTTGTGTTGTTGCATTGTTGTTTTTATTGCTGTTGTTGTTGTTGTTGTTCCCCCCGACATCCTCCGTCGCGCCGACGACGACGACGACCCGCCTCCCGCCCCCCTCGAGCCTCGCCCACCACCGTCGAGGAGGCCGCGAGGCCGAGACAAAGCGAGGCCCAGACCCTCAGACCCACCCACACGCACGCACGCAGGCACCAACACTTAGACACGGCACTGGAATATGTGGTTCCATTGTTGTTGCCCCCGATCGTTTCGGCGTGCTCGGCTTTTCTACGAGCGTCTGGTGGCTGTTGCTGTTGCTGCTGCTGTTGTTGTAGCTTCATTCTAGTTCTTGTTGTTGTTGTTGTCGCTATAGCTTGTCGATGTTGCTGTTGCTGTTGTTGTTTTTGTTGTTGTTGCTTTTCTTGCCATTACTGCCAGCGAAATGCAATTAAGACGTGATGGAATTTTGTGCTTTTCTCCATTTCATTTCACTTCACTTCATTTCGGTTCTGTTCTGTTCTGTTCGTTTCATTTCATTCGAGCTCTGTTCGTTCGAGTTCTGTTCGTTTGCGTTCGTCCCATCATTCGGTTCGTTCGGTTCGTTTTTTGGGTTCTGGTTTTCGCCCCGTCTCGTTCTGTTTTCGGCCCGACACCGACGCAAGGCGAGCGCGCGACGATTTCCGTCCCTCTCGCTCTCTCCCTCGCTCCCTCCCTCGCTCTTCCTCTCCCTCACACCACCCTGCCTCCCTCTCTCTCCCTCCCTCGCTCTCTCTCCCTCATCCTCATTTTGCTCCTCGTCTGCAGCTCGGTTCCCTCATTAGAGTTGTTGTTGTAGTAGTTGTTGTTGTTGCTGTTATCGGAGCTGTTTTAGTTGCTGCAGTTGTTGTTGCTATTGTTGTTGTAATTGTTGTTGTAATTGTTGCTGTTTTTGCCCTTGTCATTCGAGTAGTTTCAGTCGCTTGTGTTTTTCTTGTTGTTGTTGTTCCTTTAGTTATTTTCGTTGCTCTCGTTGTTTTTTGGTTGTTACTTTACTAAATTGTGGTTGTTGTTATTGTTGGTGTTGTTATTGTTATTGTTGTTGTAGTTGTTGTGCTCGTTTCAAACATTCAAGCATCGCTTGGCTCGTCCGACTGGACTGGGGGAGAGCGAGAGGGAGAGGGAGAGGGAGCGACAGACAAAGGAATGTTGGAGAATTTGCCGGGGCAGCAACACCAACAACGACAACAACGTGAACGTGAACGTGAACAAGGACGAGGAATCGGAGGAAGAGCAGAAGGAGCCGAAGGAGCCAATTGCAAGGAGCCCGGAGCAATAAATATGAAGATCAATGAGGGAAGCTTAAGAAGGAGAAACAGACAGAATGAGGAAGCCTGAGCTAGAGAGACCAACAAAGGAAAGAGCGAGAGAGAGAGAGAGGAGGGTGAAAATATTGAAATCTCTACGAGGGTGGCGAAATTAAAACTCGCAGCAATTAACAAAGGAATTCGTGGAAAAATTACGAACGAGAAAATCGGCTGGAGTCATGGAACCAGTTGATGGAAAATTGAGGCCGAAAAATGAATTCCCCAAGAGGTGGGCGAGCGCGAGAGAGGGGGAGGAAACGCTGCAGAGGAAGAAGAAGAAGAAGAAGAAGAGGCAGAAGAAGCCACTACCAAGAGCAATTAAAATAATTCGAAATGGATGCAATTTTAATTCCACTCCCAACGCCCTCGACCCGACTCGAGATGAGGGGTGGAAAACTCAAAATGACTCGCCGTCCCCCTCACTCACTGTCCTCTTTCCCTCTCTCTCTCTCCATCTCCCGGTCTCCCTCACACATGCCCTTGCCGGCCCAGGCCTCGGCCCGACGGCACTGGGAATAAATTTTTGAAGCCTGAACGCGTTTCCGACTTCAACAAATTCCAACGGCCTCCTCCAGCGGACCGAGAAGGAGAGGGAGCGCAGAGTCCTCTGAAGGAGCGAAACTAATGGAACACACACACACACACACACGCACACAGGCTTACAAGCTGGACACACGCACACACCCTCATCGACAGAGCCGGCAGACGTTGGAAAATGTTTTCGCATGTTTTTAAATAATTAATAATGATGGCCGGCAACGGCCCCAGGAGCAACAACCACAAGTGATGCAGCGACAACAACAACAACAACAACAACAACAAGATGAGCAATTTTAACAACAACAACAACCAGAAGGAACATCAACTACTACCGCGACAACAACAACGACCTGAGCCGGGCGAAAGATCAGAGTTTCAAGGATATCGTTGGCAGGACCAGGCGAACCGGCGGAAGAGGGGTGGAGGAAGATAACGGGGGGGAGGGGGCGAAGAGATGAAGGGGGATTGGGGGAAGACGAAGGAGAGCGGAGCAAATCGGAGGAAACGAGGCCGAGACCCGCCAGGGAAACTTGCAAATTAAGAGTTTTCTGTTAAGTTCCATTCACTGTTGCTGTTGTTGTTGTTGCTTTTGCTTTTTAATCAAACAAGAAAAACAACAACAAAAACAAATTGGAAAAAGCAGGCAGAAACAAGGCAGAAAGAGAGAAAACAAGAATCAAACAAAGGAGTTGCAGGAAGTTTGAAAATTAAAACAAAAGTAATTAAAAAACTCGGAGACTCTCGGCACGACCCGGGGGGCGGGGAGAAGGTGGGCAGAGAGAGAGAGAGAGAGAGGGGGGGAGGAGAAGGTGGCGAAAAGAAGAGGAAGATGGAGCAGGGAAGGAGTTGGAGAAGCGAAGGAGATGGTGCGAGAGCGAGAGGAAAATGCAAAAATCGAGCACGCGATGCAGAGGAAGAAAAAGGGAAGGGACAGAAAAAGGGAAGAAAACGTAAGCGAAATGGAGAAAATAAGAGGAAAAGAAACGAAAGACAACAAATGGAAGGAATGGAGAGGAAAACCCGAAAGATAGGAGATGGAAATGGAAAGAAGATGAAGAGATGATACAACAACAAATTGAAACCGTTTGCGAGACCCTGTACGTGGGACCGGAAACGTTGGCTTCGCGTCCGGCAACAACAACAAGCACCACCTTCCAACAACAACAACAACATCATCATCAACAATAACAACAAAAGCCACAGTAACGAACACTACGGAAATTAAAGCAAAACAAAAACAAAAACAGAAACAAAGTCGAGTTGTGAATAATTTTGAGATTTTTTAGACTTTATTTTGCTTATTTTTATTTATAATTTTCTTTACAAGACTACAAATAACTTTGTTATTTATTTATTTTTATTTTTTATTTACTTCCCTTATTTTAATTTATTTTTCTCACTTGTGTTTCTAACAAATTTTTCTAATTTTTTTTTTTTGTGATTTTTTTCTCCTTCCTTCCACGTGTTCGGTGCAGAGCAATCAGTCTAAATCAACCGCGGATAAGTGCATGCCCACAACAACAACAACAACAACAACAGCAACAACAACCGCAACAGCAACAACAACCAGCAAAACTCGTTAAAATCGCAAATCGATTTCAATTTATTTCCATTGTAATTTTTGCCCATAAAAATGGCAACAACTGAAGAATGAACAAAAACAAAAGCAAAAACAAAAGGCAATAAAATGAAAGCAGCAAAATTAAATAGCAAAAATTGTATGCAAAGGCAACAACCATGACAATAACAATAACAAGAGCAACAACAATAACAAAAACCACAACAACAACACCAGGCACCAGGCACCAGGCACCAGACACCAGATCATCCACTGTCGATTGAAGCCTTTCAACAGGCACGGGAACGAAAATAAGAGGGAAATGAGAGGGGACAAAAGCGGACCGAGACGGAGGCAAATCTTGGAAGCAAGAGGAGACAAAGGGGGAGACGAGAGGGAGACAACATGCAGAACGAGAGGAGTCCAAAAGCAGAACCAGCGAAGGTCGACCGAGCACTGATTGAGCTCTGCCAGGATCGCCTTCCAAAGAGGATTCGCCTCAATCAGGCGATGGTCCGACCGTCCCTAAAGAGGATCAGAGCTGCACTTGAGCGAAAGTCAGAGCAGGACAATGAGGGAGACAGCGAGTGATTTGGGCTTCGATGAGGAGGCGAGGGGATTTCGAGAAAGACAAGGAGTTTTGAGAGATAAAGCGAGTGGATTTGGCCGACAAAGGAATTCGATTTGAACAAGAAGGAGTTCTGGCTGATAAAGAGATTGAATTTAGATGAATACGAGATTAGATTTCGAGAAGGAGGCGAGAAAGCGACGAGATTTTCACGAGAGAGATAAGGGATTTTGATGAGGAAGGGAAGGAATTTGCCAGAAGAAAACCCTGTCATCGAAACATTTAGATGTCAGAGAATGATAAAATAATGATTGGACCATGAGCAAGAAAATGGCCTTGGCCGAATGGAGAAGGCAGCAATGGACTGGAAAAGTCAATCAAATTCGAATATAAACAGATTTGCGTCAAAACAACATCAAACTGAGACCTCGTCATTGAAGACACGGACAAACCATGGACGCAAATCGACTGTAGTCGGCACGAAGTCGACTGGGAGGGATGGAAAGAGACAGAGCGAACGCTCGCCGACTGACCTGGATCGCCTGGACCGCTCTCGAAGCCGCTCCCAGCCCCAGATCCGAACCCAGACCCAGATCGAGATCGAGACCGAGACCAAGAGACGGAGCCAGAGCCGGAGCCGGACCCCGACCCAACGACCCGAGCTCGCTTTTCCAACATGAACACGAAACGGGGGTCGCCCCCGATCGATCGGCGGTCGTTTAATTGACTCCAAGTCGCCGCCAACCGAGCCGTAAACGCGGCATTCGAAGCAACTTAAAAAGCGATAAAAGTTTAGAACTCAATCAATTCGCGAGCATCAAGATAAACAAACGATCGATCGACCGATCGAACCCTGCCCTCCCTCAGCACCGCCGACCGCCGACCGCCGCCCGCCGACCTCTTCACCTGGTGCTACCCCATTATTGTTGTTGTTGGCTCTATTGGCGTTGGCCTCTCAATTACGAGGCTCAGTCGATCCCATATGCAGATAATAAAAGATCAGAAGACCGGCAGCAACGACCGCCGCCGCCGTCGTCATCAGCGGCCGCACAGTGGGGCGAAGCGCCGGAGTTCGATCGGGCTCACCGCGGCCCACTGTGCCCAATGGAGCTCAGAGCGTCGCCGCCGTTTGACCCACCGTGCGACGACGTCCCAGCGGCGAGAAGGACGACGACCTTGTTGTTGTTGTTGTTCGGGGGACTTGGCCGAGTGCCTGGCGGGCTGAGAGGGGCGACGGGGGGGCGTGGCGTCGACTCGCGCTAATGTGCAATAATTTCTAATTGTTTACAATTAATCGTGGCATTTGTTGGCTTTCAATCACCCGAGGCTGCGCCGCCGAGGAGGGGCGAGCGGTGAAAGGGGACCGACGGGAATCGGGGCCAGCTGCGGGGGAGGGGGTGGTGGCGAGTCGAGGGAGGCCGCCGACGGCCGCGGTGACGACAGAGCCGAACCTCGGCGACCCCGATCAAGGCGACGACGGCGAGGAAGGCGTTGAAGACGACAAGACGAAGGCGCCGAAAACGACGGCGATGAAAGGGAAGATCGAGACGACAACAAAATCATCGACAACAACGAGAACGTCAACAACAACAACGTCAACAACGACGACGTCAGCTGCTGACGCTCGGAGCCGCCGGAAGCCGTGTGACTCACGTCGTTCAGCCCGCAGTCGATCAAACGATCAACCAATCGGTCGATCGTTCGCTCGTGTGATCAGGGCCGGCCAGCGATCGATCGATCAGTCAGTCAGTCAGTCAGTCAATCAATCCGTCAGTCGCTGGATGCAGTCGATTGAGCGCCGTCGCCGTCGCTATCGCCGTCGGCGCTGCTCCGGGTCTTTTCTTTTTGAACGCGAACTCATTACGAATTCAAACCGATTTCAATTCGATTCGATTCGATGCTGACGATTATGGGCGTTCAGAGCGAGCCACGCCCCCCGCCCCGTCGTCGACCGCCCCACCCTCCGTCCCGCCCACACCCGGCGTCGCCCCTGTCGCCGGCTGCAGCTCGACAGCTGTGGATTCCGTACGTGCAGCGCGCATGAAATGCAAATTTCGCACCCTGCCCGGACGCCGGCCACGCCCCCCGCCCCCGTCGCCAGGCCCCTCTGGCGACGTCCGACGCCTTCACGTCTTTCGGCGAAATTCAAAATTCGCAGTGCAAACACCCAAAATGCATCAGTCGGAAAATCGGCGACTCGCAAAATTCAGAATTGGAAAGTGCAAAAATTTAAAAACTCAACACAAGAAATTTCAAAAATCAATAAGGAAAATGTCAAGGGTTTGAAAAATTTTAAAATTCGGAAGTATAGACAAATTGAAACGATTTCAGAAATTCAAAAAGAAAGGATTTAAAAATGTCAAAAATGACAATTTTTCACAGGTTGAAAAAAATTAAAAATACAATTTTTACATATTCGAAATATTAAAAAGAAAAAAAAACACAAAACTAGACAATTTGAAATTTTAAAAAAATTTTAAAGATGAACAATTCTAAGATTTGAAAAAATCAAAAATTAGATTGCAAAATTAAAGTGCTGAAAACCAAAATAAGAAAACTCGAAAATCCATCGAAATTTCCACGAAAATTAAAAGAATTGAAAAATGTAAAATCGAATGGTTTGAAAAAACACATAATTCAAATATAAAAAAAAATCGATAAATTCAAAAACGCCAAAATTTCAAATTCGAATATTCCAAAAATTCAAATCATTAGAGAGAAAAACCGGAAATTTCAAATTTGGAATTCAAATAATTATTCAAAATTGCTGCAGCCAAGACTCGCCGTCTGTCGAACGATCAATCGATCGATCGATTTGTTGAAAGGTTCGAAAGCTTTTAAGACATTCTGAGCACCGGCGTTAATTGCGGGAAAATTAATAGAAAAGCGAACGACAGGGTCTCAAATCGATTCCACGTCGACACATATACACGTGTATTTGTGGCAGTGTGTGTGTGTGTGTGTGTGTGTTTGTGGGCGAGGGATTTATCTTCGATCTCGATCGATTCGAGTGCACTGAGTGCATTTTTATTTCCAGGTCTGCGCCAATGAAGCTCCGATAATAAATCGCCATAAATCACTTGCTGCAGCGACTTTGTGTGAGGAATTTGATTTAATTGTAGCTATTTTGGTGTGCGTTTGCACTGGCGAATTTTTAATTACTATTCCTCGCTCGTCCTCGGTCTCGGCCACGAGTCAGTAGCGACCTCCCCGCTCTCCCCTCACCCCTCGCCCTGATCCCTCCCGCCTCCAGCCGGCGTCGCCGCCCTGGACGTGGCGAGACGGCGTCTGGGGTTCATGGAGGGGAAAAGTTTGTGAACCACGTTGCGACAACGTGATGCAGCAACGACAGCAAGCACAATAACAACAACAACAACAAAGGCAACAGCAACAAAAAAGAACAACAACAGCAACATCAACGATCAGCAGCAAATCTGACGACAAAGACAACGGCGTTCACAGCAAAAACCACATCGAGGAAAAACAAAAAAACACATGAGAAAAAAAACTCCCCAACAACAACAACAAGAAGAACCCCACAGTACTCGCAGTGAATCGAATGTAAGAAATGAGCAAAAAAAGTCACCACAAAATGCATTGAGAAATATTTTTTATTGACTTCAATTAGACGGAGTGCCCTCGTCGCCCCTTCACCCACACCCACACCCACAACGCCAACCGACAAACATCCCCCCACCCCCCCATTCACCCTCAGACACCTGCCCTTCATCCGCAGCCCTTCCTGCCATCCTCGTTTCTCTTCCATGCCCCTTCCCACCCAACCCGCTCCGTTCCATCCTCAGTTTTCCTCCCACCCAACTCCCTGCCTGACCTCGCACCACCCGGTGCACAGCCAAACCAGCCACCCCCCCCCCCCCCATTCGCACACACTCCAAGGCCCAGATTGCCAATAACAGTTTGCACACACGAGCACGGAGAGAAAATTACAACGACGGAGACGACGGCGACTGCAGGCAACGACGACTGGCAACTGTCGCCAATGGAGACGGAGAGGGAGGCGGAGGCGGAGGCGGAGACGCAGGCGGAGACGTCGTCGGTGGGCGGGTGGCAGGTGGCGGAGGAGGTCGAGGTGGCGGAGGAGGTCGAGGTGGCGGAGGAGGTCGAGGTGGCGGAGCTCGGGACGATGCCACAGACTTTAATTGACGCTCGTTGAGAGTGCAAAGAGTCGCGACTGCGGCGAGGGCAACGAAAAATCTCGGAGAATCACAACTAAAACTATAACAACAACAACAAGAACAACAATAACAACAACAGAAGAAAGAACAACCACAACAACAATAACCACTGCAACAACTACTACTCAAACAACAACAACAACACCGGGTCGGGTTCCCGACGACGCTCGAAATAATTTGATGAGTGCAAACAGTGCAAACAGAGCCACGAGGGAACCCATGGGCGTGGCTAGTGAGGGGGCGGGGGGCGGGGAGCGGGGGACGCCCAGGACCCCGCGATCCTTCGTGATTTTTCCCCAATTTTCCCTCGATCCCCTCCCGTCTCTTTTCGTGCACCGAATTCAATTTTCAAATCCTACAGCTTACACTTTTTCAATCTCTCCAGATTCGATCCACTCTCCAGTTTCGGTCTCTGTCTCACACCCAACCTACCTCCCTCCCTCCCTCTCCCTCTGTCGACCCGCTTCCGCCACCCCGGCTGGAGGCTGGAGTCGCGCCCTTCGCCGGCTCCGTCCCTGGGCCGGCGAAACTGGGTCACGAAACTGTTGTAGTTCAGCCGACTGTTGTTGCTATTTCGTTGTTGTTGTAGTCGTCTCTATTGCTGTTGTTGTCTCAGTATGGTCGTTGTTGCTGTTGTTGTTGTAATTGCAATGCGTTGACTCGAGGCGTCCCAGGGCTCGACGCCCGACACTCGGCAGCGGCCGCTGCGAGGCGTGGGCGGTTGGTGCAAGGGCGAGCGAGGGCGCCACGGAGAGGGAGAGGGAGAGCGGGTGAGCGGGAGAGGGAGAGGGACAGAGTGAATGAGGGTGGCCGGCGCTTTTCGAGGGCGTTCGAGGGGTCCGAGGGCGACCGCGGGGCCACCGCGGGGCCATGAGGAATTTATTCATGTCACTGTGTCGCGCCGTCTCGTGCCCGCTGCACACGGGGGCGTGCGCGGCGTTGCCAGATGGTCATTCATTCGCAAAGAGCAATAATTCGGCCGATGGAGCGGACGCCAGGGAATGTCGAGTGCTGGACCGGGTGGGACGCTCGATGCCTCCGTGCAGGAACCCCGAGCCGTCCATTTTGGTGAACGGATTTCAAAAATACCAACAACGCGAAAGACAGACCAAGAGCCGCTGAGAAATTTATTGAAATCGTCGAATACTTGAGGAAAGCCAAGGAAAACGTTTGGGTAAAGTGAATGTAAAAAATTAAGGTAGAAAATGTAGGTACAAAATTGAGGTAAAAAAGTGAGGTACAAAATTGAAGTAAGAAATTAAGGTACAATATTAAGGTTTAAAATTCAGGTCAAAAGAGGTCAAAATTGATGCAAAAATGTTAGTAAAAGATGGAGGCAGAATGAGGGGGAAAGACGGAAAAATTAATTTAAAAACAATTGAAACATAAACAACAATTGAAATAAAAATGTGATTGAAATGAAATCGAACAAATGAAATTAAAATAAGATCATCAAAATATACTGTAAATTAATAAATTGAAAAAAAATTGAACAGAAATTTCTCATGGAAAAAGGCAATTTTGATGAAAATAAAATACTAGAGAGAAAAGAAGATGCCGAAAAAAGGAAAAAAATGAAGAAATACAAAAAAAAAATTCGAAAAGAGTAAGAAAAAATCGGGAAAAAAATGTAATGGAAAAAAGTTCGGAAATACCTGAGCAAAATAAATGACGAAAATAATCGGTTAAACAAAAACTAAGAGCATGAAACAATTGCGAACAAAATTCCAAAATTCGCGGAAATCGGGAAATTGGTTTGGCCCAACAACAACTACAACAACAAGAACTACCCCCAAAGGCAATCGGACGAAGACGGACAAGTGCCGGGTGCTCGATGAATTTTCCCGACCGAATTCTGTTCCATGTGATCGCCGTCCTTCGACGAGCCTCGCGCCGTCCCTCAATCGAAAGCCGCTTTCTCCGTCTCCACCCCTCCCCCCCCCCTCGGGTCGCCGAGGTCCCTCATGTGCCGAGGATTTGGCGAAAATACCCAAGAGTCCGTCCCTCGTCCTCTCGCCGTCCACCCGCCGTCCGCCCGCCGTCCGCTCCGCGTCCTGGGCAAATCCAGCGTCCCAGTGGGCACGGCCGAGGGAGGGAGCGCGAGTGAGAGAGAGCGACAGATCGAAGCATGTTCGAGGACGTTCTGCAGCCACTTGAATGAAGATGAACGATGGCCAAAAGTAAGCACATAATTCTTAGAGCAAAGGCAGCAGCAACACCAACGACATCAACCACAATGGCAACAACAACAACCACAAAGACCACCATAATAACAACAAAAGCAACAACAATGTTAACAACAACAACAACAATGTGAACAACAACAACAACACCTCCTCCTCGACCTCCTCCCCGCCGTGGCTCGAAACAAAAATAAGTCGTCTGTTGATTTTCGCCTTCGCCTTCGTGTTTGTTTTTCGTATTTGTGTTATTTGTGCTTGTGTTGGTGTCGCTGTTGTTGATTGTCTCGCCCCTGCCCCACGCACCCCCCCCCCCCCCACACTCTGTTGCCAAAGCGCCCCGGGACGCAGTCGTCAAGCAATTAAATGTCACTCATACGCCCCGCCGACCCGCCGCGTCTTCGGCTCCGGTTTCAGCCGCAGTCGCAGGCGCCGCCCCGACATCGGCTCCAGCACGTCGTCGTCATCCACCTGCCAGCCAGTATTCGACCATCTGACGTTCCTTGATCTCTGCCTCCTCCGGCCCGCTCTCGCCGTCGCCCTGGGCCTCAGCGCAAAAGCGCAGCTGGCAGCCGGGTCATTAGCGACTGCAGCCGGCCCTCGGGGATCGGCGAGCGAGCGAGGACGAGCGGGAGGGGCGGATAAGGGGACAGAGTGGGGAGGACGAGCGGACAGAGTGGGGAGGACGACGAAGAGACCGAGAGAGGAGGAGCTCGAGCCAATCCTTAAGCGGATTTCGATCCAGCTGCCGATTCCAATGTCGGGCGCCTGGACCACGACGAGGACGGAGACGACGGCGACGACGACGACTGCCCTGGGGCCAATTGGGGGACTTCGGACGCAAACAGAAGCTCGAAATAATATCGGCCAAGGAGGGAGCGAGGCAGGGAGGCAGAGGGAACGGCGGAGTGGATTGCGGTGAGCGAGTGGGAGAGTGAAGGAGAGAGAGCGAGAGGGCGAGAGAGACAGAGATGGAGGCCGGAGTCAGCGCGCGGTCCGACCGACTGGGCGAAGGCGAGGCGAAGGCGAGGCGAGGAGAAGCGATGGGATTTGCGAGCGAGACAAGTGGCAACAATTTAGGCAAGGCCTAATGTCCGCCTAATGAGATGCACACGAACACGTCCACGCACACAGACACACGCACAGACACAGTCTCAGTGCAAACAAACACCAGCACAAGAGGCGGCCGATCGACCGATGAATTGGGGCTCAGTTCGACCCGACCCGGGCCCGAATCGACTCCTGCCGGCTGGCGAGGCGGAGGCGTTCGAGTGGCTGCATCGAATGTTGTTCTTGTTGTTGTTGCAATTGTTGTTGTTGTTCAGGTCCAGGGTCCGTCGCTGTCGCTGCCTCCACACGGCGGCCCAGCTGCGAGTCGAGTGGCTTCGGCAACTGCGAGGCTCCTCCTTCAACTCTCGGTCTCCCCCTGCCTCTCTCTCTCTCTGTCTCCCTCTCCCTCTCACTGTCTCCCTCCCTCCCCCCTCCGCGATTGTCCGTCGTCCGTCAACGCGCCGGGTTCTTCAAGTCGCAGCGCAGGCGACGCTGCCAGGACTCGTCGTCTTCCTCGACTCCTTGTTGGTTTTCTCGTTGTCATTGATTTTTTTCCCACTGCTGTCGCTCTTGTTGTTACTCAGGTTGTTGTTGTCGTTGTCGTTGTTGTTGTTGTCGCCCACGTCACACGGGCTGTGGCTGCAGCTGCTGCCGCTGCCTAATGCATTGCTGATTGTCAAGTGATTTTCTTCTTGTTCGCTCCCTCCGTCCGTCCGTCCCGCCGTCTGTCTGTCTGTTTGTCTGTTTGTTCGCTTCCTCATCTGGTTGTTCACCCTCTCTCCCTCTCTCCCTCCCTCCCTCTTCCCCTCCCCCGCCTCTTGCTCACCCTCACCCTCCAGCCGGATGTCAATCCTCGTGCATCGCATCGGATCTCATCGCATCGCATCGCATCGCTCTGGGCAGCGTCGAGGCCGCTGTCGACGCTGTTGCCCTTGTTGTTGTTGTTGTCCCTATTATTGTAATTGTTATTGTTGTTGTCGTTGGTGTTCTTGCTGCTGTTGTTGTTGTCATTGTCATCTCCCACCGGCGGATCTCGCTCTTGCTCGTCCTCGCGTCCTCGCGTCCTCTCGTCCCTGGTTTACGTTGCGAGACTCGGCAACAAACAAAATTCAGGTTTGCCGTTGATGTGGTTCAAATGTTGGCTGTGGTTGTTGTTGTTGTTGTTTTTGTTGTTGTTCATCTTCTCGTCTTTGTTGTTATCTTGTTATTGTTGCTATTGTTATCTGGCTGCCATTGTAATTGTTATTGGTGAAGTAGTTGTTGTTGCTCGAGCTCTTTCTGCTGTTTGCATTTAATTTTTGAAGTTCTTCTGGGCAGACCTTTCTCGAGGGAATCACAAAGGCGAGCGAGAGAGGGAGTGGGAGAGAGAGAGAGAGAGAGAGAGCGAGAGACGCAGTCGAGGGCGCCGACGGAGGCGGAGGAGCTGAGGGCGAAGGAAGGTCGTGGAAAATGCAGGGAACAAAGTTTCGAACAAGGAGTGGCGAAGGAGTTTCGAAGAAGACGAGCCAGGAAAGGGGTTGGGGGAAGAAACTGAATGAATGAGGAAAATGGAGGAAGAAACTGAATGAGGAAACAAGGCAATAGGACAAAGTTAGGGAAGTGAATGAAGAGGGAAGAATGAATGAGCTGAGAAAATGAGGGAAGAAAATGGAGAAAGTAACTAAGGCAAGCAAACAAAGTGAGAAAACAATAATTGAAGGAAATAAGTGAAGAAAATAAGTGAAGAAAATAAGGGAAGAAAATAAGGGAAGAAAAAGTAAATTGAGAAAGGGAAGAAACTCAAGGTAGAAACTCAAGGAAGAAACTCAAGGCAGAATCTCAAGAATGTAAAGTAAGGAAAGATAATACAATAAGGCAAGAAAACTAAAGACGAAAAATAAGACAAGAAATGGGGTCAAGAGAGTGAAGGAACAAAATGAAGGAACAAAATGAAGGAACAGAATGAAGGAACAGAATGAAGGAACAGAATGAAGGAAGACAATGAAGAAAGACAATATAAAGACAAAGACTGGAAGAATTCGCAGGATGAATAAAAAATGAATAACTTTGCGAAAAGGCTGAGGAGTCTCGGGAAAAGTTGACGAGAGAGCGATTGAAGGAGGCAGAAGAAGGAGAAAAAGGAGAAGGAGAAAAGCAGGAACTGGTTTGAAATAAGAGTAAAAATGCAGGAAATGTTTGAGGAATTCAGGAAATCGCTTTAAAGAAGCGCTCAAGAAGGAAATTGAAATAAAGGAAAACTCTTGGAAAAACCCAACGTTGTGGGAAGGAGACGAAGGAGTTGAAGTTCTTTGGCTTCTTTTCGTCTCCCTCTCTCGCTCCCGCTCCCTCAGCTCGTGGCGGATGTTCCTGATTAGTTTCTCGCACCTCGCTTGAGTTCACGGGCTCCGCCTGCCCACCACCCTCGCCCCCCCCCCCTCCTCCTCCGCCCTCCACCTGTTTCGCCTTTGAAATTTGAGTGCATCTTGGGAGCAGTAGCAAAAACAACAACAACAACAACAACTCCACCACATCAGAGTCCTGTTGAACATAAAGACAACAAAAATAACAACAACAAAGTCGGAAGCCCCGCCCCCGTTTCGCCTCTCGAGGCATCCGTGGGCAGCGATAACAACAATTACAACAACAACAACAGAACAATAAAAGAAGCAGAAGAAGAAGAAGCAAATTCCACAATTCCTCAAGCTTCAAACAATGAAACAAAAGACGCCAAAATCCCGCACTCGCCGTCTCGCTCCCTCCTCTCGCCTCGTCGTCGCACTTCGACATCCCTTGCTTCCTCTTCTCTTCCCCTCTCGCCATCTCCCCCCTCCCCCTCCCCCTCCCCCTCCCCCTCCCCCTCCCCCTCTCTCTCTCGCTCTGTCTCTGTCGCTCCCATTCCCCCTTCCTCCCTCATTCAGAAGTCAACAACACAATTTCCAGAACCAGCAGCAGCTGCTGCTGCATTCGGCCTGCCTCTGCTTCTTCTTCTTCCCCTCCCCCCCCCCTCTCGCCCTTCTCTTCCCCTCCTGCCGCATCCCTGGCACACATGAGTTGCTTCCTCTTCTTCAGGTTGCTGATGTTAGTGTTGTTGTTGTTGTTGTTGTCGCAGTAATTACAGCCATTGTTGTCAATTGTCGGCTCTCTAGTTGTTGTTGTTGTTGTTATTGTTATTATTGTTGTTATTGTTGTTGTTGCTGTTGTTGTCCTCGCCAATTTGTCACACATCTTGAGTTCTGATTTCATTTCCTTCTGCCACCCTCTCCCTCACTCCCTCCCTACCTCCCTCCCTCCCTCCTCCCTCCCGCTTTCTCCCATTTTGTTTTTCTTACGTTTTTGCCTTTTTTATAAAATTCTTTTAACGCGATTTCAACGATTTTTTCTCTTTTTCTTTGTTTTGTTTTTTTTTTTCTTAGCGCCAGCCAATGGCAGCAACAACAACAATTGCAACAGCAACAGCCACGGTGGCAGCTTCGCACCTTCGTCAACCAGAAGAAGAAGAAGAAGGCGCTGACGATGGCGAAGGAAAAGTCGAGGAAAACAACAACAACAAAGCAACAAAAGAAACATATGAAATAAACGAGAAAAAATAAATAAATAAACAAACTGAAAAGAGGAAAAAAAACCAAAAAATTATGACAAACAAAAAAAAAACAAAAGAGGAAAAAACTAAAAAAAAACGTTGACATAAAACCACGGCAAGTAAACAACAAAAAAGACAAAATCCAAATACAACAACAACAATAACAACAGTTCATTCATCGTTTATTCCAAGACGTCATCGTTCACTCCATCTCTGTCTCACCACCATCTCTCGCACTCACTCTCTCTCTCTCTCACGCACTCACTCTCCCGCTCTCTCTTTCTTTCCCTCCTTTCGCCTTTGCTTCCTCTTCCCCAATGACGTCTCCCTTTCGCTCTATCGCTGATTCATTCGCACACTCCGCACGTTGCTGTTGTTATTGTTGATATAAATTATGTTGTTGTTGTTGTTGTTGTTGTCATTGTGTAATTGTTGTTTTTGTTGTTGCTGTGCTGTTGACATGTGGCTATTGAGAGCTCAGCAGGTCCGGGGCGATGAGAAGCCAGCGAGCGAGGGTTTGGGGGCGGCCTCGGCCCCGCCCACCACCTACGCCCACCAACGACGTGACGGAGCGAGGGAGCGAGTGAAAGGAATAGAAAAGAAGAAGAGGGAGCAAAAGGGAAGCGGCATAAGGAGAGAAAAACAGAATTAAATTCGAAGTTAGTGCAACGAGTTCGAGCTCGGGCTCGGGCTCGGGCTCGGGCTCGACCTCGGCGTATCCGTGTCTGGCCATGTGTGGGTGTGTGCGTCTGCGGCTGACTCGATCCCTCTCGCTCCCTCTCTCTCTCTCTGTCCCACTCTCGCTCCTCGCTCTCACTCGCTCCCTCGCCCGGGACGCCTGCGAATTTTTGCGTAAATTCAATTTGCGAACTTCACTTGGCGCCCCCAGACACGCCCACCGCCCACCTGCGTCTGAGTCTGTGATCAATGTTATCTGCTCTGAGCGCGGTGGTGGACACGTGTGGGTGTGCGTGTGTGGGTGTGCGTGTGCGTGTGTGTGTGTGTGTGGGTGCATGTGCTCGAGTGTGAATGGCATTAATTTCTTTAAAGGAGTGGCTGCTGCTTCCGCTTCCTCCCTTCCCGCCGTCCCGCCGTCCCTCCGTCCTCCATCTCCCCCCCCCCACTCCCTGCCACCCCATCCTTTCCTCCCTCCTTCTCCTTCGGCTTCCCGCTCCCTCTCCCTCTCCATCCTTCCGCGATCCCAGCCTCGTTTGCTTTTCTCGTTACTCGAGAGGGCGAATTACTTTATTTACTTATTATTGTTGTTGTATTGTTATTGTTGCTGTTGTTTTTGTTGTTATTGTTGTTGTTGTTGCTGCCGCCCTGGCCCATGTGTGGGCGTTTTTGAAGTTTATTTGCGGTTTTTTTACACCGGGAATTTGATTTAGAAACTAAATAAAGGAGGAGCAACCAAAATTCAAAGCAATAAAAACAGCAACAACACACAATAAAACCAACAAAATGAAGACACGGGAAAAACAACAAAAACGAAATCATTGAGGAAAACAACAGCGATAAACAAGAGGATTCAGCAACAACAACAAAAAAACGGCAACGATGCGAACGTGGTTTCGGAAGCTTTCAATTTGCGGTTGTATGGGTTGTTGAACACAGTAACAGCAGCAACAACGACAACAACAACAGCAACAACAACAGAAACGACCACAAGCGGAGGAGCATAAACCAAACAACAACAACAACAACAACAACAAAGGGAACAAAAAAACAATCACGAGGGATAAGAGAGAAAATCCCGGATCGTCGCCCTCCCCTCAGCCTAAGCCACAAGCTTCAGCTCCTGGTTCGCCTCCTCCTCCGCGTCCTCCTCCTCGTCCTCCTCCCCCTCCTCAACCTGCTTTTCTTTCCCTCCAGAAGCCTCTGCAAATCGGCATTTGAAACTTCTAATAAATGCTTGTATTTTCCCGTTTCTCGCACGATTTCCTCGATTCCTCCGACTTCGATGGACCCGCCCCCAACCGCCTCCTCCTCCTCCTCCTCCCCCCTTCCTCCATCCTGCTCCTCATCCCGCTCACCACCCGCTGGGCCGTGAAACACCTTTTCACCATTAAAACTTTGCTTTATTCGTCGCCCTCGCCCTCTCCCTCGAGGGTCCCGAGGCGAGGCTGCCGCAGACGCTCAGGCGGTGCGAGGACTCCATAAAACTCACTCGTCCACCGCGTCCCGCTCCCCCTCCCTCTTCACCTCCTCAAGATCGTCCTTCTCCTTCTCCAGCTCCCTCTCGCCCTCCTCCCTCTCCACACCTCGCATGTCGCTTTTACAACTCCGCTTACAAGCTCTTTACGATCGCTTTACAATTTCCTGCACAATCTCTTCCTCAGGCGACTTCCTCGCTCTCTCTCTCTGTCTCTGTCTCTCTGCTCCCCCCATCACTGGCTTCCTCCTCCTCTCCACCTGCCGCTCCCTCTCCGACTGCCCTCCTCCTTCTGATTCACACATTCCAGCCACTGTCTTCCGCAGTCCGGGCTTCACCAAGTCCCAGCCATGCCATCGACTTCTCCAATTGAATCGCAATTCTCCCATCTTCATCAGCGTCTTCGTCAGTTGCACGAAGTTGATCCTTCAGTCAATCGCTCAATGCAGTCATTCACGCAAGTCGTCCGAAGGGAGCTTCAATTAAACGTGGCTCGAAACGACTTCTCGGCCCGAAGACGGAGGATGCGGTTCATGGCATTTGGTGCTTGAAAATGCAATTAGTAATTTCTTAATGCAAGGGAATTAATGGAGACTTTTGTTGACTTTTAAATATAAAAAATAAAACCAATATTTGACTTTGTTAATTATTATTAAATATAAATAAAACTAAGTAATGACTGTTTGAACAGACTGATAGCAAGTCGTTAATTACCGAGATTTATTATGAACAAACAATTTCTTTTCATTCGTTTTCTTATTTAATTCACGTTTTTATTTGCCTTGCTCTCCTCAAGATAACCAGGTCGGTATCTGGAGAAGGTTTTGTATTTATTCAATTTTACTGCCGAGTCGACAGCGTATTTGTTTGAAATTTAAACGAAATGACAAACGACTTAAACTAAATTTTTATTTATTTATTTTCTTATTTATTTACTTTCTTCGAACATTTACTTCAGTCGAGTGCAGTTTAATAACTCATATTTCAATAATTTTAATAAAACAATTTAATAAAAATAATGCGAATAATAATTCAAGTCAATTGTTCATAACTAGTTGAATGGTTTACAATTGAATACAATTGAACAAAAATTTATGATTGAAATTTTGAAATTGAAGAACTTATAGTTCAGTAATTTGTAATTGATTAATTTATAATTGACTAATATTCGAAAAACATAATTGAACAATATTGTAAATTGAATGTAGTTTAGTCATCTTTAAGTAAATGATTTCTATTTGAGTAGTTTCCAATTTATTGATTTAGCGATTTATAATTGAATAAGATCTCATTCAGTGATTTATAATTTAGTTATTCACTCTAATCTCCCTCCATTATACACTCCAGGCCATAATTAACCGCAATAAACCCGTCTACACCCTGTCCACATCTCATTTTCATTGCATCGACCGAGAAATAACTAATTTAATCACCTCCCATTATTTCTTACTTCAACCTCCTGCTTCTCAATTCTCCATCTCCGGCTTTTATTTACTTTTCCTTTGTTTTCCTTTCTTTTCGCTTATCTCCAATTCATTACCATGCCGTTCATTCCACGGCTCTTCACAAGTGTCTGCACTTCTGACTCAGAAAACCGCTCTCTCCCCCTCCCTCTCTTGCCCTCTCCCTCAGTCGGTCTCCTTGTTGAATCAAAACCAAACGCCTCCGATCGCCTTTCTCTGCTCTATTCTTCCCGTAACGGTCGCCTCTCTCTTTCTCCCAGTCGCCCTCGAGTTCCCTCGACCTCCCTCAATCTCCCTCTCCCTCTCTCTCTCGCCCTTTGATGTATTCTCCGCACGTCTTCCGTGCTCCCGGCTGTCTTTCACTTGGCCCTCGCTCGCGTCAAATCCTTCTGCCAGCAATCACATTGTCATCCCACGCTCCGTCCGGCGTCGCTCGTCCTGCGAGACCCGAACCAACCAAAGCGCCGTCGCCCCCTCCGACGGCCACGCCCCAGATCCCGGCTGCACCGCAGCGTCCTCCACTGGGCCTCATGCTTCCGGATTATGGTAATCGGGATTTGCAGCTTGTCTTCGGCTGAGGATCGAATCGCAACGACGCAGGGAGGCGACGACAGCGGCACGGAACAAGGGAAGGACAGAAGGGAAGGACAGAAGGGAAGGACAGAAGGGAAGGACAGAAGGGAAGGACAGAAGGGAAGGACAGAAGGGAAGGACAGAAGGACGGACGAGCGGGAGGCGCCCGAACAAGAGCAGAACCCAATGGAATCGAATCGCAGCGCGTTGAAGGAATCGAAAGGAATGAAATCGAATCAACGGGAATCGAATCGAATCGAATTGAAAGGAATCGAATCGAAGGAATCGAATCGAATCGAATGGAATCAAAAGGAAGCCAAACGAATCGATGCAAAGGAACTGAATCCGAAAGAACCGAATCGAACCACATCGAATGGGATCAGAAGGCATGGAATCGAATGGATCCGAATCGCGAGGCTGGAGACCGACTGTCGAGGCGGGGCGACCAAAGGCGAGGAAGAGAACAAGAACAAGAAGGGTTCCCAGGAAGGAGGGGGTGGTGGAGGCCTACGAGGAGGATGCGATGATGAGATCGAGATGGCAGAGCAGCGGGGGTCGGAGCGAGAGGCGACGACTTTGGTCTGGAGCTGCGAAAACTTTTTGAATATGCGAAGATGTGTTTGATTTGTGCGAAAGCCGAGGAGGGCTAAAGGGATTTTCGACCGGGGGAAATTCGTCAGCGCCGGAGATGAGGTCGAGGATTGAGGGCGGAAGGCGTTGGAGGTGGACGAGCCAGGCGCCGAGGGTCGAAGGACCAAAGCCTGGGGCCGACGCCGTCGCCCCGTGGGAGGCGCGCGCGAATCGAACGATTGGAAAATCGCATTCGGCGTCCCCGGGGACCCGTTTCAGGGATTCCTGCGCATGGTCCACGTGAAGCTCTTTCAGGACCGTGGCGTAAAGAGGAATTTCCTCGAAAATCCCATTGGAAAACCAGGGATTCAACTTCATTCCATCTCTCCCTGGCTCTCCCTCCCTCCCCCTCTCGCTCGCTCGCCCCCTCCCTTTGAAGGAGCCCCGATTCTCCGCTCAAGGGTTCGAAACTTCGCCGGGCTCGGGCTCCACCTGGTCGGGCGTTCGAAACTTTCAAAATTCCGCCGACCTCGCATCCGTTTGGAAGCCCACGTCGCCAGCAGAAGAAGAAGGAGAAGGAGAAGAAGAAGCAGCCGCCACCGAAGCAACAACAAAAGAAACATCAGCAGCAGCAGAAGAAGAAGAAGCTGAAGAAGAACTGAACAAAAAGTTTCAAACGCTGAGAATAAAAATTTCCACGACTTCTGCCATGTTTTCATCGCCCTCTTTTGTCGTAACTCGTCCAGGGCTTCTTCTTCTTCTTCTTGTCTTTTTTACTGTGCTCTGTTTTCCATGTTTTTATTGTGATTTTCTTTCTCTTCTCTTCTCGTTCTCGTTTCACTTGCTGTCTTTCAGTTGTTGCTGCTGTTGTTTTTTCGCTGTTAATAAAGTTGTTGTTGTAGTTTTAAATTTTATTGTTGTAGTTTCCATCTTCATTGTTGTTGTCGGTTTCATTTGATTGTACTTTTTTTTATATCCTTATGATTGAAGTTTATATTTTTATTGTTATTGTTATTGTTATTGTTATTGCTGCTATTGTTGTTGTTGCTATATTGTGGTTTTTTCACTGTTGTTGCAATTATTGTTGTTTGTTATTTTTGTTTTTGCATTTATTGCCGTTCATTTCACTGGTTCTGAAACTCATTGAGGGAAAATTTGAAAAAAAATTGAAAAATTTCGCCCTCCCCTCGATTCGATTCAAATCCTTCTCCCTTTTATTCTCACTTTTTCGCCCTCTATAAATCTCTCAAATTTTCCTCTTTCTTTTATGTTTTTCTCTTTTTTTTTCTCGTTTTTTTTTCTTCTTTTTTCTCGTTTTTCTTCTTCTCTTTTTTCTCATTTCTATTGTTTTATTTTTATATTTCATTCTCCTTTTTCTCTCCCTTTCCCCCGCTGTCTTCTCTTCGTTTCGATTCCGATCTCAATCTCCGGCTTGATCTCTCTCTGAATCTCTCCCTGTGTCTCCCTTTCACTCCCCTCCCCTTCTCCTCCCTTGTTTGCCCCTTTCTCCCCCTTTGCTCCCTCTCTCCCCATCCCTCCCCAGCTATTTGCTTAACATCGCAGTTAAAATAAAGAAAATGAGATTCCTAATGATGTTAGCAAACGCAAATCGCTCCGCCTGACCCCTGACCCCGACCGCTCACCGCAATCGCCACAAGTTTGAAACCTACGCCCCGCTCCTCCTCCTCCTCTCCTTCTTCTTCTTCTTCTTCTTCTTCTCTCCGGCAACGTCGTCCTGGCAGGATATTGAAATCGTTGCTGCTGCTGCTTCCCCGGCCAACAACAGGTGCTGGACGCCGTTCCGTGCACTTCGGACAACCGCCCTCCATCTCCCCATTCCTTCCTCCTCCCCCCCCCCTCCTCATCTCTTCCTCTGCCCTTCCTGATTGCCTCCTTCTGCCCTGCCCTGCCCTCGTCGCTGCTTCGCCCTGCCAGGCGTCGGATCGGGCTGCATCGCCACGAGTTGAATTCGTTTGCAATGAATTTGCATAACTTGGCACCTCGCTCGAGGAAGCTCCGGGTCGCTCGTCGGGTGCAGGGGAGGCGAAGGCAGAGGGTTTGGGCAATGAGGGGATGACGGGATGAGGGAATGATAAATAAATAAGTGGAGGAGGTCGCTAAAAGGACGACTTTCGGCATTTCGTTAAAAGTTTCCCGCGAACTGACTTCGAGGAGCTGGCGAAATTTCTACGAAGAAAATTTCAACGTCTTCCTTTTTTGTCCCCTCCCCCTCCCCCATCTTGACCCCAATTTAGTCCAGGACCCAACCCCTGTCAAAGGCTTCACTTCAAAGCACTCGAACGAGTCGCAGTCGAGCGGGGTCGGGGTCGGGTCTCGCCGGCCTCTCGACGAGTCTTCGACCCGGGTCTCGCTCTCGAGGCGGCTCCTCAGAAACGGCTGGAAGTTCTCCAAACACACACATGGACACCACACACACACACACACACACACAAAAACCGACTCCCGCATGCACATGAGGCGAGCGTGCGACGACGACGCAGCCCAAATCAATTTTAATTATTGACATCAAAGCGCAGTCGAAGCACGTTTCAGCTTCCGTTTCCGGCAGCGACAACGACAACGACAAGGGGAGGAAGACGAGGATGAGGACGAAGACGAGGACGAGGAGGAGGACGAGGAGGAGGAGGAGCAGGACGAGGAGGGGAAGTGGAGGATGACGAGAAGTTTCTTCGGCTTGGCAGCGCCGACCACTCGGAAAATCGAGCCGAAGTTCGGAGCAACTTCCGCTTCCTGATGCCAGGAGCAGGCAGGAAGCCGGAAACGTACGAAGCGAGCGAGCGACGTCTCGAGAAGGCAGAGAAGAAAAGAGAAGTTTTTCACGCTCTCCGTTGTTTTCAAACTTCTCGCATGCTCTGCTCGTTGTTGTTCTTGTGATTGTTCGTGTTTTTCGTGTTGTTCTTGTTGTTGTCGACGTCGCTGCACGTGCGATTTAATTGATTTATTCATTAATTTATCAATTTATTGGGCGTCTGAAGCGCCTCGCATCGCTTCGAATCGAGTTGAATCGAGTTGAATCGAATCGAATCGAATTGAGTCGAATCGCGATCGCATTTAACGAGCCGTCGACGGCGTCAACAGGGAGGCCAGGGAGAGAGAGAGAGCGAGTGAAAGAGAGGGAAATAAAGGGAGAGACAGCCAGTGCAAGAGAGAGGCAGGGTGTGCGAGTTGTTGTTGTTGCCGTTGCCATTGCATGTGTGCACGAAAGGAGGAGCAAATCGAATCGAAGCCGGAACGAGGCAAAGCGCCAAATAGAGAGGGAGGCCAGGCCAGGCCAGAGAATGAGTGAGAGAGTGAGAGAGAGGGAGTGAGAGCGTGGTGGGCTGAGGCGGGCTGGGGCGTGGCGCCGAAACTGCGGAGGCCCCGGGGCTCCATCGACGATGAAATTTGCAATGGCATTTCCCGAAACGACGGCGTTTCGCATGCTCTTTAGAGACGTCAGGGTGTCTGAGGCAATGTGTGTGTATGTGTGTGTGTGTGAGCGTGTGTGAATTAGAGTGTGCTTGTGTGCGTGGCCGGAAGTCGCTGCCGGCTTGTGTGCGAGCTGGAGTTCGCCGGGGAGTCTGCTTAGCAATTTGAATAAATATTTGCATTTTATAATTGATCTCGATTTTATTATTTTAAGACTCCTCTGCCTCCTCCGTCGCCCCGCTCCGCCTGCTGCCGGGAGCGGGGCGACCAATCGGAACTCCTTCGAGGGAGGGGGGAGAGAGGGGGAGGGTTTGAGTGTGTTTGAGTGCAGGTGGCCGGGAGAGGAAGCGGTGGAAAGAAAGGCGAAGTCCTCGGATTCACATGCGACTGACAGATTCTTGGATCGAGGGGCGTGAAAAGCAGAGATCGAGGGAAGGAGGGACCGAGGGACGAGGGAGCAAACGATGAGGGAACGAGGCAATGGGGACGACCTGGGCCGGAAGGTTGTCTAATTAAACTTTTAGCCAAAGCAAACGAAGACGTCTCGACCTCGTCGCGTCCCCGTCGCGCCCAAGCCAGGCCCGATCGCCGGTGCCCTTGGGACGTCCTTCGCGGACGTGGCGCGGCTCAGGTCGACAAAGTTTCCACGCTCGAGTTCGAGACGACGTCGAGACGTCGCCGAGAGTCAACAAAGGCAGGAAGAAAACGCGATAAGAGCGAGGGCTTCGACGGGCTCCAGCGATTAGCGACCGAAATCCTGAGCCCAAGCCTCCTTCTCTTCTCCTCCATCTCCCTCATCCTCGCCATCCTCCTCATCCTCTCCGTCCTCCTCAATCCCTCCATCCTCCTCATTCCCGTAATCTCGTCGCAACCTCCTCGGTTTCTCCACCCTCTCCAGCTTCTCCATCCCACTCGAATTCCCCTCGCACCCACCCGATTCGTCCTCCCACCCTCCTCCTCGACTCCTCCCCTTCATCCGCCCCCTCTGCCTCGCGATTGGCTGGGTGAAATCGTGAAATCAAATAAATTCGACTTTAATCCTCGCTCTCGTTGCTTTCAAAACATCCTCCAAATCCACGTCCGTCCTGCCGTCCCTCCGTCCGTCCGTCCGTCTCTCGGTTTCTCTTCTTTCCCTTCAGCTCCTCCTCGCCCGTCTCTCGGTCATCCGCCCCGGACACGCCCACAACCGCCCCCCGCCACCGTTTCCGCCACTGCCTCGCCTCGCCTCCGACTCAGGCGCGCCTGTCGAATGTCTGAAGTTCATTTTCGGACGAGTTTCTTTTCTTAATTTCATTTCAAACGAATGGCGAACCTTTGTAATTTAAGAGCGACGACAACAAACAACGGACGGACAGACTGAAAACAACAACAACAAACGACAGAAAAAGGTAAGAACAAGAGCAAAGAAACATAAATAAGACCGAATAGCAACAAAAATTTAAACAACAACAATGTAAACCCCAGTTAAATTATAAAGCGAAACAACAGGCACAATGGGGAGCGTGTGGGGAACAAGAAGAAGGAGAAGGAAAAGAAGAAGTGGGGGAAGAAGAACAAGAAGAAGAAGAACAAGAGCATCGCATCACGTTAAAAAGCTTCACCTTTAATTAACCAGCTGTTCGTCTCCGAAATTGGCCAAATTAACGCGGTCCCCACCCACAGCTCCAGCTCCAGCTCCTCCTCCTCCTCCTCCTCCCCCAGGTCCTTCTCCCCCTTTCACTCCTCCTCCTCCCCTTTTACTCCTGCTTTTCTGCTCCTCCTGCTCTGCCTTCTCATGGGGAACCTCCTGCTGCCTCCCTGCACAAGCTGTCATTAGGCGAGAAACGAGGCGAACCAGGAGGAGGTCCACGAAAATGAGAGGAGGAGGAGGAGGAGGAGGATGAAAGCGAAGAAGGTGGATGCAGGAGAGATGAAGGCGGTTGAGGAAGAAGAGGGAGGGGAATGGGGCGAAGAAGGAGTACGAGGAGGAAGGAGGTGGACGAAGGAGACGAAGGTGGACGAAGGAGACGTGGGTGGATCGAGAGAAGCAGGTGGAGGGAGTGGATGACAGGATGCATGAGGATGAGAGGGAAAATGTGGATGGGAAGGATGTCGATGAGAAGGCGGAGGAAACTGACGAGGACGATAAGTCAGAGGGGACTGAGGAGGCTGAGAAAGTTGAAGAGGCTGAGGTGGCCGAAGATGTGGCGGCGGAGTCTGCGAATGGCGAGGAGGACGAGGCTGACTTCATTGGATGTGAGGTACGGAGAAATCCGAGCGACCACAAATACAGTCACAAACACAGCAACAACAACAACAACAACAACGACAATTATGCAATACACAACAGGAATAACAAGAAGTGTGTTTAACAACAAAAAGTGTGCCAAAAACAATGGCAACAATTAGGAGTAGTTGAAGCACCAATAACAGAGACAACAGGAGCAGGAGCAGGAAGGACGACGACAACAACAACAATAACAACAGTACAAACAACAGTAGCAACAACAACAGGAGCAACCATAACAAGAAAAGTGGGTGTAACGACCATTAATCAAGCAATCTCCATGGTTAAACGAGTCCGCGGTCGACCTTGTGTGGTGGAGAGCAGGGGAGGGAGAGGGACGAGGGATGGGGGATGGGGAAGGAAGAAGGGATGATTAGCAGGGGATGAGGAGGAGGCAGTAAATGTGGAGAGGCAGGAGAATGAGTAGGGTGGGGGGGTGAAGAGGTTGAGCGAATGAGGAGGACCAGGAGGTTGATGAAGGTGAGCAGACTGAGAAGCAGGAGTGGGACGAGAAGGGCGAAAAGGACGAGAATCGGAAAGGGCTTGAGAAGGACGAGGAAAATGAAGAGGATGAGGAAGCTGAGAAGGACGTGGAGGTTGCGGAGGACCAGAGGGATGAGAAGAACGAGGAGGATGAACAAAGGGAAGAGAACGAGGAGGACCAGGAGACCAATGGGAACGAGAGGGACCTCGATGGCTGGCACCAGGTGCAAGTCGAGGGCAGTCCTTGGGGAGCGTGGAGCGTGTGGCGAGCGTCTCGAAAACTAATGAAACCACACTGAGGCAGGAGCCCGAGCAACGGCCCGAGTCCGCCGAGTTCGCCGTGCTCGGGACCATTTGAAAGCAAACGGAGTTCGACCGACGACCAACAGGTGAGAGGAGGAGGTGAAGGAGGCGGTGAAGGAGGAGGACGAAGGACGAAGGAATCATCGCTGTTTTTAGCGCACCTGCTCCGCGAGTCCTGGGAGTCGAAGCGAGCTTTCACTCTAAGCTCGAACTGACATTGGACTGATGAATGAGTTCATTTTTTAATTAATTCAATCGTTTTCTGACAATTAAAATTGAACACTGAAACTTGAAATTGAAAATGAAAAATTGAGACATTTCAATAAATTCGATGAATTCAAAAATTTCACATGAACTTCAACACAAACTTGACTTCTTTTATGGCGATAATGATTTCTCTAATGGAGTTTTCTCTTCAAAATTCCAAAATTTGTTTAAGTTATTGAATCCCATGGGGCCAAAACAACCCGACCCTTTGACAAGTTGCAGGGAGGCCCTCGAAGCCCCCCATTGGGTCCCGACCGCCGTCGTCGTCAGCGTAATTGGACGCTGAGCTGCGAGTCTGGAAATTAAAGATGAACTCGTTCCGAGCGACAGAGGCGGAGGCGGAGACGGGGCGAAGACAGCGAAGAGGGCAGAGACGGTCACGAAGAGGGCACAAAGTGAGCAAGAAGGACAACAACAACGAGGACACTGCAGAGAGAGCGAGAAGACCAACAACAGGAGCAACAACAGGAACCCGCCACAAGCCAGGCCAGGCCAGGCCAGGCCGAAGACGGCGTCGTCATGACGAAGCAACTTCAGCGGCTCCTTCCGGGTTCCTCTCGGCAGGCAGGGCTGAAAGGGGCGGGGTCTGGAGGAAGGTTGGGGATGTTGGGGGCCGCCGGAAGGATCTCGGCTGCACCGTTAGCGGGCCGTGATTAATTACCGCTATGCGACCCCACCGACGTCGCCCACTCGAGACGTCCTCGGAGCCGATGTCCCCAGGACCAAGACTTCAACAGCTTCCACCTCCCTCGCCCTCTCCCTCCCTCTCCCTATCTCTTTCCCCTCTTCCTCCCTCTCCTCACATTTCTGGATTCCCCGGATTCTCTCGTTGACCCCGAAGGCGTCGGCGTCGGCGTCGGCATCGGCGTCGGCGTCCTCCAAGTTGTTTGCGGAAAACTCTTTGAGTCGAATTAAATTATATCGCGATTTGGACGCCCTCTGGCGGTGGCGACACCGATGCCGACAACGACGGCGACGTTGACGACGCCGATGTCGATGACGACAACGACTACGATGCCGACAATGATGAGGACGACGATGACGACGACGAGGAAGACGTCGAAGTGTTGACGACGGCGGCGACAGAGGCAGCGACGTCGACCGCAGTTGAAGCCTCGAGGCTCGCGGCCACAAAAAGGTTCACTCGGGAGCGGTGAGGGGGGCGGTCGCGAGCCGAGGACGGCCGAAGAGGGGTCGGGGCTCGACTGCTCAATCAGCGGTCGGACCCCGAGCTCGTTCTCGTCTCCTCGGCCTGGTCGTCGTCGGTGGCGGAGTCGAAATCGCACTGAAATCTGCCAGAGAGTGGGGGCGGTTGGAGGTGGGCGTGGCCTCGACATTCAGGGGCCGATTTTTTGGTGAATGCTCGGAATTCGAAATATTCCGAGATGGGAGAAGTTGAAGCGGACTCGGAGACAGAGTCGGAATCGAAAGCGAAACCGAAACCGGGCGGCTCCGAAACGGTCGACGGGAGGTGGAGAAAACTTCAATAAATTGAGAGAATGATAACGACTTACCTTCATCTTCTTCTTCTTCCACTCCTGGTCTCTCGTCTCGTGATCTTCAACTCCTTCTCCTTCCCTCGTTCATTCGTTCCTTGTTCCTTTTCTTCGCCTCTCGTTCTCCGGTCCTGTGATTTTTTCTAATTCTCGTTCACTCGTCGCTCTTCTTCTTCCCCTTCCCCTTCGCTCGCTACTTCACCGCTTGTTCTTCCTCTTCTGCTCTCCTGCGCTCGTCGCTTGTTCTTCCTCGTCTCCTCTGCTGCCTTGGGGTCGGCCGCCGCTGCCTCCACCGGATCAAAGCCAGACCCGAACCGACGGCGTTTCCTGAACCCTTGCGGCGTCAGTAACGAGGCCGGAACTTCATCTCCAACAACAACAACAACAACAACAACGACGGTCCCATCAGCGGCAACAACAACCACAACAACGGCAACATACGGCAACAATGGCAATGGAAAAAATCATATAAAAAGCACAACGAAATTCACAATATTCTCTTCCTCTTCATTTAGCACGACAGCAACATCAACAACAACAAAAACAACAACATCTATAAAAACAATAACGACGTTGATCGATGACGTCGTGACTTCATTTTCGACTCCAATTCATTCACTTTTCAACTTTTTCACTTCCTCCCTTTTTCCTTCTCCCCCTTCTCGCTTTCCCCTCCCTCTCCGGCCTTTTCTTCTTCTTCCACTCCACTGCACTTGCGTCCCCCGCCCCCACCCAATCCCCGATTCCCGCTCTGCCACGCCCCCGTTGGGAACTCACGGCACTGGCTGCTGCTTATTCTTCTTCTTCTTCTTCTGCTTCGTCACCCCGGCGTCGGCGAGGACGAAATTCGGAATTCTTCCCTTCGAAATTGCGAACTTTCGAAATTCTCGGACTCGCGCGATTGCGAAAATCGAGCCGAACGCACTCACACGATCTCCTGCGGGCGACGGGGCCGTCGAGGCCCGTCGGCTGCGTCGTCGCGCCGGAGGATCACCCGTCTCTGTCGCGCAGCGGCAGCGGCATCAGCATCCGCCGCGGCGTCTCTGGCGGGGTGGGGCGCGGCGCGATGGACGCCAACGGCAGCGATGGCGATCTCGATGTCGGTGACGACGACGACGACGACGACGACGAGGAGCGCGAGTGACCGGAGAGAGACCGACGGCGTACGACAGACAGCGTGTCGAGGCGGGTTGGGGCGACTCGCGACACGAAACGAAACGTAACGAAACGACACGACACGACCATACACGACACGACACGACGGACGCGTCACACACGGGACGAGGCGAAGCGAGGCGAGGCGAGGCGACTGGCCTGGCAGTCAGCGGGCGAATGAATCGACGGCGCTCGACTGGCGGCTCTTCGCGCGACGAGTGCAGCTCGGCGCAGGCATCTCCGAGCTCTGAGGCCGCAGCCGCCGTCGTCTTCGGCGTCGCCAACGCCACCGCTGTTGAGTCGCTGTTGTCGTCGTCGTCGTTCGCTGCTATCGGCAGAGAGTGCAGCTGTCGGCAACATCGCCCGGTTCGCGTCCCCAACCGGGTCGCATGGAGTTCGATTCGTCTCGCTCATGCTCTCGCGCTCTGACTCTCTCGCCATGCGGGTCTCTCTAATTGCAGCTGGCTCTCGCTCGTTTGGCGCCCGTGCATGAAGCGTGCAAATGAGAGCGACGGAAATCGAAGCCGTTATCAGGGGAACCGCGGACCCAGGGCTGCCAACGCGCCCTTCCTCACTGCTTACATCGCTCTCCACCTCAAGCGCTCTCTCTCTCTCTCGCCCTTTATCTCTCTCCCAATTGTATGTGGAGCAGTTCTTTGCGTTCTCTTCAAGGACGCCACCGGCGACCCAGATGCAAGAGCGGACGAGGGATCACGACCGTCGATCGCGGCACCCCAAACGGCTCCAGGGCATTTTTGGATTCGCCCGTTTTCATTACTTAAAATATTGAATAAATTCAAAATTTATCAGAACTTTATTGATGACGTTTTATTAGATTTTTAGATATTGTTGTTCTCCTTAAAGTCAAAAGAAGTCAAATTAAATTCTTTGTTGAATTTTTAAAGAAAATATTCAACACAATTTTCAAATGGATCCCATGACAAATTATATACATTTGATGTATTATTTTTTTCTCAACATAAATAAGAGCTCCAAGGAGTTCCTCTCCAATACTTCATCAATCTCTTCATCCAACCGGCCCTAGGAACTCCTGCCCCTCCGACCCCCCTTCACGGCGCGACAACCCCATCGCAAAGCAACCCCTGGAGCGGAGGAATTCGGAGCAGAGGTTGTGAGAAAATGCTTCGACTGCAAGAATCGAATCGAGTTCTTCAGATCATGTGATGCGAGCGACGTCGGGGCGGCGAGGGCGCGGCTCAGCGAGAGACCAACAGAGAGCTTTCCACCGGTTCGCACGAAGCTCTCTCCACGTCGCTCTCCCTTGCACGCACTCACAGTGAAAGCGCTCGCTCGCTGTCCACAGCAGTCGTAGCGACGGCGGCTCTCTCGCTCTGTTGGCCTCTGCTCCGGCGCCGTTCGTTCTGCTATCGCCGTCGTTGTCGTCGTCTTCAGCGTCGTTCATCGTAGTCGCCTTCGTTCTCGTTGTCGTTGTCGTTGTCGCTGTCGTTGTCGTCGCGGCGCCCGAAAGGATTCCCGACAGCGTGCAAACGAACGAGCGCCGAATGCGGTCGGTTGAAATTTTGAATCTCGCTTCCATTGCCGCTGCGGCCCCACCGCCAGCCGCTGCTGGAGCAGGATTCAAGGTCGCAGCGTGGCACAGTTTACGCGGCTCCGCGGCACTGGGCGCAGCTGGAGCTGGTGGTGCTGGTGGTGGGGCCGTGGGCGTGGTGCGGGGGCGGCCGATTGGTTGGCGGCAGGCGCTCCCGGGTCCTCGTCGCATTCGTCCAACCCAACCTCCAGCCTCCCCCTTGACTTACTTCGGGCCCTTTCGCGCCTCTGCCCCCTTTCTCTGCCACCCCACAGTCTCGTTGTTGTTGTCGTCCCAATTGGCACGCGTCGCGTTCCGGGTTCGCCGAAGTTTTCATGAAGTAATCATCATCATTTCATCTCTTTACGAACTAAAATGCTCCCGTTTTTCACTCTCATCCCTCCCTCCCCTCTCCAGCCACCCTCACCGAATCGGGCTATCTGATCTCCTCTCTCTCCCTCTCCCACTTTCTCTCCCTCCCCGCGCAATTTCGCGCCGCGACTTGCGAACAGACGTCTGGCCACACAGGGTGATCGACGACGCCCGCGAAACCACTTCTGAAGCCGAGCCAGTGCAAGAACAAGACGAGTCATGGAAAAGGGGGGAGGCGGGGATGAGGGGCGACTCCTGAATGTTAGAAGGATTTTTAGCACGACAATTGACACAGACAGCGATCTGGAAGAGAGAGCGAGAGGGCTTTGAAGCGGTCAAAGGGGAGGCTGAGAAGAAGGCGATCGGCAACGGATTTATTTTGGGAAGAAATCGAAGAAAATGACGAATTTCGAAATTGGTAAATGTTAGCTGAAAATGCCAAATGCTCATCTTTAGAACTGACAAAAATGGATAAACACAACATTGACATTATATTAAAATTAGCAACCTAGCACTAATTAACGATTAAAACGTTGCATCAACTTTTCTGCTCATTCAAGTGATTTGCCTAATGAATAATAACTCTGAGCGAGAATACGAATTTAGTATTATATATCTTCAAGTTTTGAAATTTTTCTAAAATCAAATTGATTTCTCTGCCCCACCCTGTTTTCCTCGCGGGCCTCACCGTTCGACGCCGAGGTGGCAGATTATGAGACCAGAAGAAGAGGAAGCAGCAGGAGCAGCGAAAGCTTATGATGTTCAAATTGAAACTTTTTCGTGTAAGCTGCTGTTTCTTTCGCTCCCGCTCCCGCTCCCGCTCCACCCTCACCCACGCAATCCAGTTGGTGTTGCTCTTGTTGTTGTTGTTCTGGTTACTCGTTGCTCGCTGTTGTCAATTTCGTTGTTGTTGCCTCCGTTTCTGCGATTGCTGATGGCGGCGGCGTTGTTTACGAGTTTTTGTTGTTTTTGTTTCTCGTGTTGTTATTGTTGTGTTTTCCTGTGGCTGCTGCTATGTTGTTGTAGTTTTAAGTTGCGAACGGCAAAAGTTATGAAAATTTTTTATCAAGAAATTGATTGCTGCAGCCACATGACAAGTGACGCCGGCAGCGACAACTACGCGGACGCCGACGCCGACAGCGGACAGTTGAATTTTATGCGCAACACATGTTCGCCATTGTTCTTGTTGTTATTCTTATTGTCATTGTTGTTGTTGCGCTCATTGTCCATTGTGTTGGTTTTTGGGCAGAAGTTGTTGTTGTTGTTGTGTTTTTGCGCTTCTGTCATTGCGAATGGGCGGGAAAATTTCGAAAGTTCGTTATGGAAATCGATGAAAACTCAAACGGACTCCAGAAGTCGCCACCTCGAATACATGCGAACGGGTGCGTGCGGGTGCGCGAGTGTGTGGGAATGGGAGGATGCATAAATTATCCCGAGGCCGGAACGGGCCATCTCGGGCTCTGGATCGCCGGCCGTGGCTTCCTCGGATGGCCGGGATTAATTCGGATTGTCCTGTCGGAAATCGAGCGGCCTCCAACACACACAAGCACACACACGACTGACCTCCGGCGAATGTCAAAGGTTAGGAAATCGGCCCAAAGGCCGACCCCGAACCCGGAACCCCGACCCGTGCCACCCCCGCCCTCCCCAACGACTAATGAAACATCGCAAAGGGTTTGAATAAAACATAAAATTAACATTGAAAATAAATAAAAACGCCATAAATGAAACATGACTGAAAAATATGCCGGAAAAACCGGACGAATCCAGGACGAACTCGGTCGCCGCTCCTCGGAAGCCTCGGCCTACCTCTTTGGCCGCCCCCTGCCGCCGCCGGCCCTCACCGCCGACGTCGACGGCATCTGGAGGTCGGGGTCGCCGCCGCCGCCGCCGCCGCCGTCATCGCCATCGTCGTCGTCGTCGGCTCCGCTGGTGGTGGCGACGGCCGCCTTCCGGGGGCCACGCCCCTTGCCCGCGATCAGGGCCGCGATCGACTTGCGCTTGGCCGCCGACTTCGGGCGCGGCGGGTTCTTCGTCAGCAGGCTGATCGACTTGCGGGCCAGCTTCACCGGCTTCCGCGACGACCCCCTGCCCTTGCGGCCCGCCGCCCCCTTCGCAGCCGACGGCATCTGCAGCAGCAGGTCCTCTGCCGGCGACCGCTCGAGCTCCTTCGACGGCTTCGTCTTGGTCTTCTTGGATGGGGCCGCGGCCGGCGTCGGCGTCGGCGTCGACATCGCCTTCGCGGTCGCTGCCGTTGACGATGACGATGACGACGTCGTGGCAACAGCGCTCGGCGAATCTTCGGGCTTCCGCTTCGGCGCCGACTTCTCCGGCTTCGACATCGACATCGGCTTCGGCTTCGCGGCCGACTCCATCGGCTTCGTCGCTGCCTTCGGCTTCGCGGTTGGCTTCTCCGCCTTGGGCTTCGTCGTCGTCGCCGTCGCCGTCGCACCCGCCGTCTTCGGCTTCATCACAACCTTCGGCTTCTGCTTCTCCTGCGCTGACGATGACGACGACGACGACTTCGCCTTCTCCTTCCTCTTGACGGCGAGAGCGCGTTCCTTCACCTTCTCCTTCTCCTTCATCTTCTGCAGCTTCGCCTTCTCCTTCTCCTTGGCCTTGGCCAGAGCCTGAACGGGGAACAGGGATGGACGATGTCAGTCAGGGTTCGAACGACGTCCGTCCGTGCGAGGTCGATGTCGCGGTCGAAATTCGAAAGTCTTCAAACTTCTCACTCACCTTCTTCTTCTTCTGCTTCTCGCGCTCCTTCTGCAGCTGGGCCTTGTCCGGCTTCGTCGAGAGCTTGAACGAGCCCTTGTTCTGCACGAGCCGGCCCGACTCGACGGCGCTCTTGATGTAGCGCTTCACGAACGTGTTGACCGTCTTCGGGTCGGCCTCGTAGTTGGCCGCGATGTAGTTGTTGATCGCCCGCATCGAGGAGCCCTTGCGGTCGGCCAGGTTCCGGATCGCGGTGTCCACCATTTGCTGGGTCGACGGTCGGTTCCGCTTCGGACGAGCCTGGTTCTGGATTTGGGTCGACGTCGTCGCCGGCTCCTCGATGAACTTCCCGGCCGCGCCCAACGAGCTGCGCACGTGGATCTGGCCGAGCTGGGGCTGCGTCGCCGGCGGCTCCTCGTCCGGGCTGACGTCCTCGTCGTCGTCGTACTCGTCGCCGTCCTCGTCGTCCTCCTCCTCGTCCTCCTCCGCGGCCCGCTCTCGGTTCACCTCCTCCCCCTCGCCCTCGCCCTCGCCGTCGTCGTCGTCGTCTTCCTGGGACTCCGGGGCCTCCTCCTCCTCCTCCTCCTCCTCCTCATCGTCGTCCTCCTCGTCCTCTTCGCCTCTCCTCCGCTCGTCGTGGTCCTCCTCGCCCTCGGAGCTCTCGTCCTCGGAGGAGCCCTCGTCCAGCTGGTGGAATTGAGTTTTCATTTTGCGGGATCAACTCGATTGCGGTGCGTTGCCAAAAGCCAAAAGGGAGCGAAGTCAAAATTTCACCTCTGTGTCCGCAACACGTTCGTCGGGCGGGGAACTCGAGCGGTCACTGCGTGCGGCTCGTGCGCCGCTCGGCCCCGGAGCCGTGGACACCCTCTGTCCGTCCCTCTCTTGCACTGGGCGCCGAGCTCTGCTCTGGTAAATAAGTCTAACGGCACATTCAACTGCATGCACTGGAACAAGAACAAGCGAGCGAGAGAGGGAGGGAGAGTGCGAGAAACTCCTGCTCGCCTCGGTCGCCAACCGCTCGCTCCTAATCTGAATCTCGGCTCCCGGTTGATTTTCATTTGGCCACGCCGATGGTGGGAAAGGGAAGGTGATGTGGTGAAGGGGGGAGGGGCCGTGATTTGCATAAGCGAATTATTCAAAGTTCATCCGATGTGGTCTTCATGTCGTCTCCATTTGAGTGTCTTCTCCCGGTAAGTAAGTATTTGAGCGCTCTGCAGGGATGTGTCTTTAAGGACACCTCCAAGCTTTTTCGCTTTGAGGTTTCGCTCTTCCCCTCTTTAAAGTTTATTCCTCAATAGTTCCTCTCCAAGGTTTCCATTAAAGATTTTTCACTCGGATTCTCATCGACAGACACGCTTAAGGAAAACTCTCGCTTCTTTAAATCTCTCGCCCACTTAAACATCTCTCTCATTTAAACCTCTCTCTTTTTTTAATTTCTCATTTTTTTGTTTTTAATCTCTCTCTTAAATCTCCCACCCATTGAAATCAATATGAATAAAATGCGGCGACTGATCCAGACGAATTGCTCCCAGTAGACCGGGTCGGGCTGCGGTGTGAGCAGCGACCTCTCGCCCTCTCGCTCCCTCTCGTCTCTTCCAGCGTGGCCTTCCAATGGTGCGGTGCTCATTTACATCAATTTACCGTTGCTCGGCGTCGACGACCGACGACCGACGCCTGCCGACGGACGCCACCATTTCGTACCTGTCTGCGGTTCGGACGCGTCCCCATCGCCATCGCCATCGCCAGCGACCTGCAGTCGTCCGTTGGCCCTTCGAAATTCGACTTCGCACTCGCGGTCCAGGAACAATCGAACAAACGAATCGTCGACCAACGAAACAACAACACGAGAACCAACAACAAACGAACGAACGACCAACGAGCCAGCAACAAGCGAACCCACGAACAAACAACAACAATCATGAAGCTCGCCTCCTGCTGCCTGTGGCGGATCCCAATCCCGCTCCTGCTGCTGCTGCTCCTGGGCCTGGGCCTGGCGCCGAGGGACGGAGCCTGTGAAGGTGCTTCAAAAATTTCCAAATTAAAATCCGTAACGCATTTGTTGTTGTTGTTGTTGTTGCCGTTGCTGTCGCCATTGCTATGGGTCCCATTGTGGCGGTTTCGTTAACATTGTTGTTGTGGATACCAGTGCTGTTGTTGTTGCTGTGACTTAATTACATACCATTTCCATCTCCGTGTTGATTCCAGAGCTGCTGGAGCTGACGTGCCTCGGGGCCTCGGAGTGCCGCCAGTTCGAGCGGGCCGGCGTCGCGGTGGACTGCGTCGAGGGCCGCTGCCAGTGCAGCCACCCGGCCACCGGGGAGCGCATCAAGTGCCGACCGACGGTTTGATTTACTTCCCCATCCCCCAATCGACCCCCCCCCCCTCCACTGACCGGGTCACGAATTTTATTAACTCGATTTCTCTCCCTCGCCCTCGCCCTCGCCCACGCCCGTGCTCCGTTTTGATGAATGCCCGGAATCCCAACAACAACATCGCTGGATATCGCTCCCTCTCGGCTCGTTCGGCGCACACGAACCGACGACGATCGGATCGGCCTCTGCAGGAGCACATGCAGAGCAACTTCATCGGCGGCTCCTGCCCCTGCAGCCTGCCGCACGCCCAGTGCAACGCCGAGCAGGACGTCTGCTACTGCGCCGAGGATTACGTGCCGAGCCCCGACCGGCGCCGCTGCCTGGCGCGTAATTATCATGTCCACTTTAATCCTCTCATCAGTCCAGTTCGCGTCCTCATTTCGTTCTCCTCGCTCTCCTCGCAGGCAACGTCGAGCTGGGAGGCGAGTGCGAGCTGAACGCCCAGTGCCACGCCCCCTACGCCGAATGCAATGCAACCCGTCGCCACTGCCAGTGCATGGAGGGCTTCGTCCAACACGACGACCTCTGCTTGGCCACAATCGAGGACGCGGCCGAGACCTGCACGAACGACACGCAGTGCCAGAGCCTGGACCATCGCGCCTTCTGCTCTTCTGCGGTCGGCGACGCTCCACAGAGCTGCCTTTGTCCGCCGGAGTTCGTCGCCAGTCCCGACGGCAAGGGCTGCGTCGAGGTCGCCAACTTCCTGGAGAAGTGCGCGGAGACGAAGCAGTGCCTGCTGAGGCTGGGCAACTTCGCCGTATGTCGCGACGGCGCCTGCGTCTGCGGCGACGGCTACTCCGAGATTCAGGAAGAGCTGGCCAACGGCTCGGTGTCGATCGTCTGCAAGCCGCACGTTGGTGAGGAAATCGATTTGATTCCGACACGAACGAACCCTCTTTTGACCTGCTTCTCTCCCTCTCTCTCTCTCTCTCTCTGTGGACGTTCAGCTCGCGGCTCGTACTGTCGCCACGACCAGGACTGCTACGAGTACCAGCGGCCCGAGGCGGAGCAGACCCTGAAGTGCATGTATGGCGAGTGCAACTGCCAGCACGGCTTCATCTCGATCAACAACGGCAACTGCACCCGCGGCAGCTCCGCCGTCCCGGTCCGGCCCTGGCCGGTCCTCGTCGTGGGAATCGCCAGCTGGTCGTTGCCGCTGCTTCCCCTGATGTTCCGGAAGCTGTATTAAAATTGTACTGAAGTTATTATGTTTAAGTTTCAAATGTTCATTGTGAAAATAAAAGAAATTCGTTTACCGGAAAGAGGCGAAAAATCTTTGCATTGAGTTTTCCAACATTTTCGTTTATTGTCTATTCGGGGGATGAACAGTGATGAATTCAAGGGACCAGACGAGAAGAACTTTGTGAAGGATTTGTTTGATATTTATTTTTCATTATACATAATAATAATAATTATACTTTACATTTTACAACAAACATTATTGGCGGCATTACTTTGCACATATACACATCTATTCATTTATATATATATATGTATGATATTTAACAATCTATTTAAAGGTGTCTCGCATCTGGTTGCAATAACAAATCGCATCGCCCGCCAGCGCCCGGCCAGGAAGATGGGGTGGTGTCGATCGCGCTGGCCGGGTCGATCGCCGCGCACAAGCCACGATCATCAGTGGTAATACTTTGGATTTCAATGTAGGAATACTCGCGATAAGATTTCAAAAATTTTTGTATTTTGGAATGCAGTGTGAATTTTGCCATTAGCTCGCAATAACAATGAATAAACTTTGGGAAGGAAATAAAGTTATTGAATGGGTTTCGACTTAAAACTAGAGAACGAAATAATATTTAACAAAAACTGAGGAAAATCTATTGCTTGTGCTGCGAACTGCGAACGGAGAAACGCAAAGTGGCCAAAACAGAAACAGGTGCTCCCAAGGGACTCTCGGCGCCGGATGGATCGGGGAGAATGGACTAAAGTTAACTCCAAGTAATTCGTTCATTCGTTACACATTTAGGACGAAGACAGTTGCGTTGTTTACATAAGTATTTACATGACTTGAACTTTGATTGTTTGTTTTTTTTAATTACACAAATTTAGTTTTAAATTTAAATTTATAACTTCATAACTCTGCCTCAGCGGGTAGCGAAACGGGAGGCGATGACAGTGGCATCGGTTCTTGTTGTTGACTCTTGTTTTTGACTTTTGTTTCTCTTTCGTTAGAATTATAATTTTAATTTAAAAATAATTATTATTATATTTATAATTAGATGAAGTTTCTCAACATATTGCAATAAAACAACAACGCCTCGACTTTCGACAATTTTAGCTAAATACAGTTTAGTGACGCGAGTCCCTTGGGTAGAATTCGGCCAGGATCGAAGCTGGAATACGCTTGAGCATCTCCTTGGGGAAGATACGCAGCAACTGCCAGCCGATGTCGAGCGACTCGAAGACGGTGCGGTTCTCGTAGTTGCCCTGCAACAATGAAGACGACAAATGCAATAACCCATATTGTTGACTAAGTACGTGTGCCAAATTACCTGCGAGATGAAGTTCTTCTCGAACTTGGTCAAGAACTCCAAGTACAGCAAATCGTCGGGCGTCAAGGCCTCCTCACCGACGACAGCCTTCATGGCCTGCACGTCCTTGCCGATGGCGTAGCAAGCGTACAACTGGTTAGACACGTCGGAGTGATCCTTGCGGGTCATGCCCTCACCGATGGCGGACTTCATCAAACGTGACAGCGACGGCAGCACGTTGACTGGTGGGTAGATCTGTCTGTTGTGCAACTGACGATCGACGTAGATCTGACCCTCGGTAATGTAACCAGTCAAATCGGGAATTGGATGGGTGATATCGTCGTTGGGCATAGTCAAGATGGGAATCTGTGTGATGGAGCCGTTGCGGCCCTCGACACGGCCGGCACGCTCGTAAATGGTGGCCAAATCGGTGTACATGTAACCGGGGAAACCACGACGACCGGGCACCTCCTCACGGGCGGCGGACACCTCACGCAAGGCCTCGGCGTACGAGGACATGTCGGTCAGGATGACCAGCACGTGCTTCTCGCACTGGTAGGCCAAGAACTCGGCGGCTGTCAGAGCCAGGCGAGGAGTGATGATACGCTCGATGGTGGGATCGTTGGCCAAGTTCAAGAACAGGCACACGTTCTCCATGGAGCCGTTCTCCTCGAAATCTTGCTTGAAGAAACGAGCAGTCTCCATGTTCACACCCATGGCAGCGAACACGATGGCGAAGTTGTCCTCATGGTCGTCCAACACGGACTTTCCAGGAACCTGAGAGTCAAACAAACCGTGATGTTTTCAAATATTAAATGGAGGCGAAACCTTGACGTTCACCTTAACAAGACCGGCTTGACGACAGATCTGGGCGGCGATTTCGTTGTGGGGCAGACCGGCGGCCGAGAAGATGGGGATCTTCTGACCACGGGCAATCGAGTTCATCACGTCGATGGCCGAGATACCGGTCTGGATCATCTCCTCGGGGTAGATACGCGACCAGGGATTGATGGGCTGGCCCTGGATGTCGAGGAAGTCCTCGGCCAAGATTGGGGGTCCCTTGTCGATGGGCTTGCCGGAGCCGTTGAACACACGGCCCAACATGTCCTCAGAGACTGGTGTGCGCAAGATGTCGCCGGTGAACTCGCACAGAGTGTTCTTGGCGTCGATGCCGGAGGTGCCCTCGAACACCTGGACGACAGCCTTCGAGCCGCTCACCTCGAGCACCTGGCCGGAACGCACGGTGCCATCGGCCAAGCGCAGCTGCACGATCTCGGCGAACTTGGGGAATTTCACCTCGTCCAAGATGACCAGCGGGCCGTTCACACCGGACACCGTCTTGTAGGCTGCAAGACAAGAAGCAAACCATTAGGCAATTGTCAATAAAAAAAATAATAAAAAAATGGAGAAAATGTCAATCCAAGAATAATTTTAAAATTTCCTTTGAATCATTTTTAATTTTATTGAGGGGAATCGTTTAAGTCGTTTCCCAATCAGAGCACATGAATTCTTGAGCAACAACAACATAACAAAGATAAGCAAAGATAAGTCAGCTGACTTGCGCGAGACCCGAAATTGTGGCTTAAGTCGATAACTGTCGCGCGAGAGGAGCGACGGAGACGAAAACAGTGTCTCCAACTGCTGAAAAGGAAGGTAATTAGAGAGTAAATAGAGGGACACATTTTTCACTTGCAGCTGAAATGGAGGAATTCAACATTGGATTGAGATCCAATTAACTCGCAATAGATGAAACTCCACACATACCCATACACCGTCGTTGAATTCGATGTGTGCGTGTGCATCTGTGCGAGGGTCGCCATGACTGTGTGTGTGTGACGGAATGTGTCCGGGTGTGTGTGGAGATGGAGAATTATCGTAACGTACATGTCGCGTGAAGAAGCGGCAAAGTGAAATGCAAAAGGTCATGAATTTCGAATTCAAATCATTAATTTCGATTTTTACAAGGAGTAGCAGGGGGTGGGAGACGCAAAACTCGGTCAGGTGTCCGACAGTTGCGGTCTGCCCGTAAATTCTGCCGACCCTCAGTCGGCCGTTCGTGGCAGCGAAGTGTCACATGACGCAGACAGCGCAGCGAAAAAGCAGAGAAATCAAGAAAGCGAACTCCAATTGGACGTCGCCGTCGGCGTCGCTGCCGCAGCCCAGGACGTGCCGCGAAGGATTTTCTCTACAATCGAAGCGAGCAGAGCTGCGCCAACCGTCGCCAACGACTTTTAGTGCAATCGATTTTTCGCATCATCGAATCAAAGTTTCGACGTTCGCTCGCAGCCCCAACTGTCATGGCGGCCGTCGACGTCGTTCCGATTGAATTGTGATGGATTATGTCGAGATGCTTGTTTTGGGTGGACGTGGTGGTCGGGGTACTCACTCAAACGGGGCTGGGAGATGAAGTCCCGGGACACGGCCAGGACATGTTCCTTGTGAGCTTGATGCGCCGAGAGTCTAGACATTTTTCCGTTTGTTGTTCTTGAGTTTCTCTTCAAATGCAATACGACTTCTCACACTCAATTCGATTCAACGCGATCTGGAACGACAGAAATTCAATTCTCGATTAATTTTTCAGCTCCAATTCGAGTTATTTTCCAATAAAAATTACACTAGAAGTTTTCTTCGGTGGAGCACCAGTCAGCTGAGTACGACGACGACGGAGTACGAAGAAAAATTCACACTGAACTGAAAAATTCACAGTGACATCTCACGTGCTGTCATGTGACCAACGAAACCCACAACCAAGTTTCGTGTGGACTGTGGGCTGACAGTTGTCAAACGACAAGTTTTTACACAGTGGCTGAAATTTAGCCAATGAACAAGTGTGAACGAATCGTTATGAATTTGTGGGACGCATGAGTTCGATTTATAGCATTCTTTTGGATAATTTATGTTTTCATTTGAATATATAAAACAAATAAAGCAAATTTATTTAAAATTTTTATATATTTATTTTTAACTACTATCATAAAAGCACTAAACAAGAGAGTGTTCGAGTATGTGTTTCGACCTTAAGGGTTCGTCTGCACTTTTGACAGCCGCGTCGACCACCGATCGGCGAGTGCGACCCGATGTCGAATTCAAAAAATACAGCCTGCCTGGCCTTTGCAAGATTCCCTGGCGAACTTTCTGTACATACATACATATATTTTTTGCGCTGCCGCCGCCGCTGCCGACGATGTTCAGTCAGTCGCTCGCTTGGTGTTGGGGAAAATGCTCTGAGGTGGGAGTCGATCGTGCGCGCTCAGTGGTTAGTTCTTTGGCACTCACTCGTTTCGTTTCTTGTGTTCGTTTTGTGTACTCTTTTTCGACATCCTCAACCTCCCTCTCTCGCTCGTTGGTGCTGCATGCGTCTGGCCGAGTGTGTGATTTGGGTTAAATTGTGAATTTGCAACGGTCGACGGACGCGGCGTCGTCTAGAAAGGTAAATTTTCGCCAAGTGCTCGGTCAGCGAAATTGCGCTGGCGTCGATCGCTACCGCGAACGCAGGAGTTCGCGCAGGGACGTCGCAGCGAACGCCACGTACACGCAAAGTAGAAATTATGCAAGTTGGTGGTGTTGTTGTTTTTGTTATTGTTGTTACCGTTGCTGATGCGGCTCCAGACATGTGTGACAAAGCCGCGAATCGCCTCGGCTTCCGTTCACAGCCATTCACAACGTCGTGACGCATCTCTCCGGCCCTTCTCGGCAAAACGACCTTCCGCGTCGTCGGTGGCGTCGGCCGTGAGTTCGGCGAAAGTCATCTGCACCACCACCACCAACACGGCAGCAGCAGAGAAAGAAGAATCTGCAGCGGCGTCTGAGGTCGACTGCACCGTGGGCCGCGTTGAGCAAAGCCGTGGAATGGGCATGAGTCACGTTGCCGAAGGAGGAATTGAATGTCGTGGAAATCTGGTTGTCTCGCTGGCCTCGTGGGCAGCTCCCGGGCTTCCACGAATGGTGGGAATTGCACTAGAGTCGTTGGGAAACCCATTCACACTTCCAGGAAATGACTGCGACCAGTCTACGCCGATAGTGAGAAGAAAAAGAAAAAACACGGCTTATGCAACCAGCAAGCGCTGCTTTGCGAACCCCCCGGTTCGGCTCCACGTTGTGATCGTGATCTCCACCACCTGCTTCGCTCGTGTTTTGTTTTTATTAAGTTGTTTTATTGTGCTCGTGGTTTTTGCTGCTCTGATAAGTCGCCACGATGTTGTTGTTGTTGTTCTAATAATTGCTGTTGTTTTTCTTGTCATTGTCACTGCTCTTGCCGAGCGAGCTTGTCTTATTTTCTTCCGCTGGTCTTTGCGTTTGTGTTGGTGCTGGCGGAGCTGCCGATGCTTCCTCTTCCTCCCGCGGCCAACGAGACGAAGAGCAAACGAAGACAGCCCGACGCACACGCTCGGCAAGCAGTCGGCGACGGCCGGCAACAGCAATCATAACAATAACAAAAACAACAACGTCAATGGAAGAGACGTTCACGTTGGTGGCAAGAACAAGAGCCCCAAGAACAACAAAAACATCAGCTGGAGGCACCTGTTGATTGGGCGATGGATGCAGTCGGGGAGGGCGAAGTGAGTAGGCATGGGGGATGGGGAGAGGCGGGTTGGGGGAGGTGCTAATTTAGTTATCACAAGTTGTTGATTAAATTTATCTGCAGCCGTGGCGAAATAATAAATTTCCAGAGTTTGCGATAATAATTTTCTGGCTCGATTCTGGTGGATTCGCCAGGCAGCGAGCGACCGAGTGTCGGGCGGGTCGACGATCAGTGCGTCGAGTGCGCCATCGACGATAAGTCAGCGACGGGCGTAGAACGGTTCATAGTAGCCAAAATCAACAAAACAACAACAACGAGAACCAGACCCCTCCTTCCCCAACGCCCTCCAACGACCAGTCGAATTTGATTCTCTGTGCGAATTCGCCGGCGACAACGACGTCGTATCGATTCGAATTGGTTTCTATTGCCCGAATCGATTCGATGCGATTCGGTCCGATCCGATCCCCACCAGCCATCAATCGTCGCGAGTCGCAGTGACGAACGGTCGAACGATCCGAGCCCCGAGTCCGAGTACTGCGTTCGGGTCCTGCGTTCGTTAATCGTAAATAAATAAAACTGACAAAACAGACGCGGCGAAATTTCATTGATGCCCGTCGTGCAAAAACAATAATAAAAATAACGTCGAGAGCAACAAAAGCAACTTTGAGAAGAACAGAAACAACGTTGAGAATAACAAAAACAACTTCGTGAACAACAGCAATAACAAGAACAAGAGACTTCTCCGTCGTGACGTCTTCGTGTGATCTGCGTCAGCGCGTTTACAACAGCAAAGACAAATAAAACAAAACAAAACAAAAAAAAAAAACAAACAAATAATAAAAAAATATCAAATTGGAAAAAGAAAAATAAAACCAAAAAAACAATAATATTTCATTAACTTCAGGAAAACAAAAGCAGCAAAATTGTAGTAATTGCAATAGCTGCTACCACGACAACAACAACAACAAGAGAAGCAAAAACACCAACAGAAGCAAAAACAACGACAGCAGAAAAAAGAACAACTGCAACAACAACAACAACAACAGCGAACGAAAATCAACTCCAGCAGACGCTCGATCAGCGAAAATGCTGAAGACCAACGAGGAAAAGGTCGACACGCTCCTGGGCAAGAGCCTCGTGCCGATCATCGATCTGGCCCACTGTGGTAAGCGTCGCCGTCGGGGTCCGGGTTGGAGCGCGGAGCAGGAGACTCTCTTGCTCTTCCTCCTCCTGCTCCTCTCTTCCTTCCCCTCTCCCCAGCCTCACTTCATCGCAAATCCATTTATTTTCCAACAATTTCTCAATTTCATCCGACGCTCATCTTCTGTCACGATTCACGGTCATCACGACGAATGGAAATTTTTTTCACTCCCACTCCCGGTGACGGCGTCTCCAAGGGCAGGGCTCTGGGACGCCGGAACGCCGGGACACCTGAGTCTCTGTCTGTCTCCCTCGCTCTCTCTGTCTCCGTCTCTCCCTCTCCATCTCTCTGTGCTCGTCTTGGCTCGTTTCCCGCTGCCAAGCCGATATTCGCTCGCCACTTGATCAAATAACGGGATCAAAGTCGAGCCTTTTCCAACTCCACCGGAAAAACACTCGGCTCCTCCTCGGTCGATCATCGTCACATTTGTTTGCACCTCTCGTTTGTTTGCCGAATTATCACCTTCCGACGAATTAATTATTTTTCGCTTCCTCCAAGAATGTTCGAGCAGTTCGGGTTCCGCCCCCCGGACGCCCCCAACCCTTCCGCCAATCACCGACCACCGACGACCGACTCCACGTAGGTGTGAAGTCCATCGAAGCGTCTCCGAGGGAGGCCGGGTCCGCACGTCCGTCGTCATCGCCTCCGCTCCATGGAGTCGTTGATCGCAGGTCGTGGTCGAGGTCGTGGCCGATGAGCAGTTGGAAGGGATCCGATCGCTGGTCGTGGCCGAAGAAACGTTCGAAGGGAGGATTCGATCGGGTTTTCCCCAGGTTTTTTTATCGGCGCGTTTTATTCTCAAGTTCTGTACATGTCGGTCGACTCGTGCCATTAATTCCGAGCATTGACATGTCGGGGATTTGCACGTCGAGACAAAGCAAACAAGCACACAAGCCAACATACCGAAAGGCAGACAAACGTACAGAAAGATAGACAGACCGAGCCAGTGAAGATTGATGGTTGGACAAACATGGACTCCGATTGATGGAATCGCACAAGATCAGGCCCGAGCACCGAGCCCGAGCCCGAGCCCGAGCTAACAGAGCGATTCTCCATCGAGGGCTTCGGCTCGCTTTGGGCTCCAATTAATTTAATTAACTGGCTTTTCTCTCGCCACTAATCGACGTTTCTGGTTTGCCTAAACATTCCGCCCGGTTGGTCGCTCGCCGGACTCGCTCGGCCGATTCGATATTGCGTTAGTGCAATTAATTTGTCGCCGACGACGACTCTGGCTCCCCCTGCCTGGGTCGGCGCCGGCGAGATGTGGACGCGAAGAACGAAATCCGCACACGTTTTGCGTCCGACCGGCGATCGGCGACCAGGGTCCGGGGGGCGGAGGTCCAGGGGGCTGCGGGGCTTCGGGGAAATGCGGCTCCAACGGCCGAGTGGTTTGCTAATTGAATTTTTCAATTGGCGCCTTCAATTTTTCAAATACCATCCGTTCATATTGTTGTTGATGTCGTGGTTCTCGTCGTTGTTGTTCCTTTTGTTGGTGTTGTTGTTGTTGTTGTTGTTATTATTATTGTTGTTGTTTCCGTCCCGCTGCGTCGACCGCCCTCGGGCCTCGAGATATTCCAAGTATTTTGTATGGCAAACATTTCAGTTTTGCTCTCGTTTCATTCAGGCAGCTGTTTTTCAATTAGTTTTCGGCTCATGCCTCAATTTAAAGCCGTTCTCATTGTTCTTGGGCCTTTATTTTAATTTATTTACTTTTCGTTTTTCTCTTTTTATTCTTAACTGTTTCCACTCGTTTTTGTTTTTTATTCTATTTATTCGCTTGGTTCCTTGAGGTCTCAGCGATTATTTTGTTTGCACATTTCTGCGATTAAGTTTTTATCAGCCCGTCAGTCAGTAATTTATTTATAGCGTGCTCTTAGCTTTTACAATCGACGTACTCACGTACCTTTGTGGCGACATCGGCCCCAACCCCCCAACCCCCATCCCCTGTTACCCCTCTCGACCTCCCACCGACCGCCCGAAATCCCCTTGTGATGGTCGTTGTTGTTGCCGCCGCTTCCGGGGAACTTCGCCGTGGGCTTCGGTTCATATCCGAGTCCGAGTCTGTCGTCGTCGTCGTCGTCGTCGTCTTCGTCACTGTCGTCTGGGATTTCCGTGTCTGCCTCACTCAACCCCACGTACAAGGAGACTGAGAGACAGACAAATCAACAGAAGGCCGACCAGCAGACAGGTGGAAACAGCGACAGAAAGACAGACAGACCAACTGACCGATGGACTGACGTCAGCTCGTTGACTGTGTGCACTTTTGTCGGTTTCCAGGCCGAGTTTCCGCTTGATTTCCCATGCAGCTCCATGACAAATCCCAGGTCTGAGCGTTCGACGGACCTCGCGACATCGACATCGATGTGAGAGTCATGGAAGTCGGTGTCGGAGTCATGGAAGTCGGTGTCGTCTTCAGTGTCTCGACATCGCCATCGTCATCGCCATCCTCATCGTCATCCACTCTTCACACACTTCCTTCCTTCCCTCCTTCCTTCCCCCACCCTTCCTTCCGTTCTCTTTTTACACAGTAGACTTTCCACTGAGTTTTCCATTCGTCACTCGCTATCGCGGAGTCAATAACTCCAACAATGTGCTCCACTTTCTCCACCTGGTTCTCGGAATCCCCTCGAGGACTTTCACTTGACTCATTTTCAGAATTCCTTCAATATAATCTGTGGAAATAATCACTGTAAAAGAATCAATGACGACCTCGATGAAACCTGTAGTCAATTGTTCTTGGCTTGCTACACAATTCGTGGCAATTTGAATTGGAACCCCATGATTCATCTATTGATTCATTCGAAAGGAAGCCTGGCTGACGCTGGCTTAGCAGTTGGCTTATAAGAACAATTGCTAATACACAAATCTGTTATTTGTATTTCTTACCCTTCATTAATTTAGTGAGTCTGCGGCCTCTTTTTCTGGTTATTGATCAGTCTGTAATGGCCCCGTTCACACACTGCCATGTGTTTCTCTAGAGCTCTCTGGGTTTCTCCGGGTCCAGGTCTAGACCTCTCCCCATCCCTACCTCGCTGCGCCACCCTCATCTAAATGCAATTACTACACATTAATCTCTTTATATTAGCTCACACGATCCCACTTAATCCCACTTACCGAAATGGACTTTCCCAAGACCCTCGAGACGTCGATCCAGCTCACATTAGGCTAAATTCTCTTTCTCTCTCTCTTTGCGCAGGTACCGAGGAGTGCCCGGTGAAGTCGGTGGTGAATCGCGTGGCCCACCAGCTGCAGAAGGCCCTGAGCGAGAAGGGCATGGCGCTGCTGGTCAACCATGGCATTTCCGATGAAAAGGTAAGCTCGATCTCTCCCTCAGTGCCGACTGACAGCGATCTAATTGTGTTTTTCTCCCAGCTGAAGACGGCCTGGGACCATCTGGACGACTTCGTGGACCTGCCGACCGACGTCAAGGAGCACTACATCCGGACCGGCGACGACAACCACGGCTACATCAGCCCGGGCGTCGAGCGTTTCGACGGCAAGACGCCCGAGCTGCGGCACGCGTTCAACATTTGCACGCTGAACGCGAAGAACCTGCCGGAGGAGCCGCTGCCGGGCTTCGCCGACCACATCTCGTCGCTGGCGCAGGACTTCAAGGCCCTGGCCAGCTTCATTCTGCAGGCCCTGGCCGTCTCCCTAGGTGAGAGAGAGTTCTTCTCTTGTTGGAAATTCTTGATCAAACTTTGATCTGCTGAATCTTCTCGCAGAGATTCCTCAGACGTTCTTCCTGGAAAAGCACTCGCACATGCTGTCCGGCGACCACGACAACGAGACGACCCTGCGCTTGCTCTACTACCCGCCCGTCATCGCCGACGACAACGAGAAGAACGAGTTCATCAAGGGCCGCTGCAAATACAGCTACCAGCGCTGTCTGTCCGACCAGCCCGACTTCCGGCCCGAGCACAATCCGCGCGACGACCTGAACGAGGTGGACGCCGCCAGCGAGGAGACGAGCACGGAGAAACAACTGGCCAACGGGACGGTCATTCGGTGTGGGGCGCACACGGACTACGGCACGTTCACCTTCCTGGCGCAGGACTCGGAGGGCGGGCTCGAGGTGAAGCTGCCCGGTAGCGAGCGGTGGAAGCGCGTCGGCCACTTGCCCGGCGCCATCCTCATCAACTGCGGCGAGATCCTGTCGATCTGGACGCAAGAACGCTATCCCGCATTGGTAGGTCGCAAAGTCTGGAGTCGCACTCTTGGTTGTTTCCTCATTCATGTGGCTTCTCCTCCGTTCTGCAGGCACATCGTGTGGTGATACCGGAACAGGAGCACCTGCGCTCCCGCGGACGACACTCGATTGCCTTCTTCTGCCACCCCGGTGAGTCTCGACACTGATTTTTTCTCTATTCACCCATTTATTCCCCTTGTGACTGATGGATTTCGTACTTGCAGACAACATGACGATGATTTCACCCAACGATCTGCCGCTGCCCGACGTCGCCCAGGACTCGACCAACAAGAAGACGCGCAAGAAATCCTTCAAGGCCGCGAAAGAAAAGTAAGTCTCGCACATTTTCACCATCGTTTATTGTTTCGGTTCGACAGCTCGATCGATATAGAGAGATAGTGGTTTGACACTCGATTTCTTTACACAATTACAGAGTCTACAATGCATATCAGTTGATACAGAAACGATTCAGAGACACCTACAGCAACGGCAACAACTCGGACAACAACAACGCCCAATGATGAGTTGTTGCCACTGTCGGCTGTCGGCTGTCGTTGATGCCATCAGGTTGATGCAGTTTCAGGTTCCAGTTTTTCGGTTGCGTTCTTCGTTTTACTTGTAATGCTTAATTTTATTTTATTACCTTTTAAATTTTAATAATTTATACAATAAATATATAGATCTATATATAACATTTGAGGAGTTTCACTTTGAGTTTACTTGTTTGTATGTTTTTGTTGGATTCGATCGGTTTTGCCTAGCAACTTTTTGTTAGTTTGCTAAATTGACGAAAATAGACAACACGTTTATAGATTCGAGAGTTCCAAAGTTCATAACTTTCAAGTGGCATGCTAGGAATTGCGAACGGGCTGGAATGGGAAGGAGTTGCGGGTTTGCTTCGGCTTAAAACTTATGGAGGAGTTCTGATTGGCAATTGATTAAACAATATTCATTGCTGTAGGTTGGGAGGTTTTGGAGGCGTTGACATATGTTGCTGAGGATATGCCGGGACACAGTGGGATTCATGGGAATCTCGTCTAAATCGGTAACACTTTGAGCTCTGTGAACGTTTAACATCTATAATAGTTATTGTTTCGCTGGTGGACACTTGGTTGTTATTCTATGATTTATCATTTAGCATTGTCTCTTGTGTTCACTTCTTCATTATGTATATGAACTATTTTCGGTATATATCTATATAAGTTTATCCTCTTCTAATATCGCCTTAATGTACACATTTTTGTAAAACAAAATTTTATAAAAAAAATCATAAATTCTCATATCTTTATCAACGATTCCACATAACGATGTATATATTCTTCATATTATAATTATTCTCTTGTATTTTTTTCACAATAATAACAATAATTCTCTGTCTTCTATTAAAACATTTTCTCATAGACATTCATGTATAGTATAATACATAATTCATGTATGTTTGTATGTATAATATCTGTATGTATAATGTTCATATATATATTTATATATAAACTATGGACATTTAGCTCAAAGATCAATATCTGGCTCATCGTCATCATCATCATCATTATAATCATTAAAATACAAAATACAATTTAAATTAATCGATAATTTAATTTAATCAGTCATTAAAATACGTCAATATTGTTTGTTTGTTCTTTACATAAGTTTCAATTACGCTTTGCATATGTTGTTGTGGTTGTTGCTTCCTTGACTTGGTTTACGAATGTATATATTTAATTAATTAACTCTTGCATTATACAAACATTCCGACGTCTACAGATATACATAGATGATATTGTGTTTTCTCCCAGTGTAGCTGACTTTGTCTTGTCCTGTCCTGTTTGTTCCTTGTTAATTGGCTACTTATTTGTTTAGTTATTTTGTAATTTTGTTATTGTGATATTTTCTGAGTGTTTCTATATATATATGATGTGTTGTTGTTGCTGTGTTGATTTGCACTGTTCATGGGTTTCTCCGGAGGAATGCGTTCGACTACGCTGTTACTACGTGTACAATAAATATTATTATTATTTGTCAGGGTTGGATTTGTCTTCTTGGATGAGGTTAATCGTTACGCGGCAGTCCGCCTGGGAAGCGTCCAGCGTCCGTCCCGCAGGACTACTTGAAACCGGATTAAAATAAAATCGATCGTCAGTGGCTCAGAGTCTGGATTCTGTTTCTATGACTGGCCTGGTAGCCACGGAAACCTCCCTCGTAGCCTCGTAGTCTGTGTTGCTAACCTACTGCCGGGATCGCAGAGCTAAGCCTAGTTCTAATTTAGTCACTACTAGGCTACTAGACATATAGTATGGAGAAAATACGGCTATCCGACGCGAAAAACATTCAGATTTCTTTGGACATGACTAGATAAATTTGGGTTTTTTTTTTGTTTTTTGTTTTTTCTTTTTTGTATTTTTCGTTAGCCTAACGATACAGAATAGGATAGTGCTGAGTCTTAAGTCTTAAGTCTACTATTTAGATAACCTATTGACTAGGGTTTCATTTCCATAGTACTAAAATTTGTATTTTCTTGTTTCTTTCATTTTTTTGTTAGTTTTTCATATTGTTGTTTTCAAAACACCCCGCCGATTGTCTAGCATTGAGAACTATTCACGATTATTATCTAAATTTTACCTATTCAATTGTTGTATACCTAGCTTTGTATATGCATGTATTTTTGTATGCATGTATGTATAGATTGTATTACAGTTGTATGAGTTACACTAAATTCTGCTGTTGCCCCAACCCAATTGGGAACGTTATCGACTCGTGGTTAACTTGGTTACCGCGATCTCTGCGTGGTTTTGCGCATTTTCTTCCTCAGTTTACTTTGGCCATCTGCCTGCCTTTCCTTCCCTCCGTCTTCACGTCTTTCCTTTATTTTCCATCTTTCTGTTCTTTCTCGTCTTTCTTTACGTTGCCTTCTTTCACCGTCAACCCGAACTAAGAAACACAGGGATCCAGTCCAGACCCAGGGTGCTCTCCAAAGCAACACCTTCGTCGACGTCGTCGTCTCCCGGTAGTTTCTACGGGTTCCTACGGCTTCCCTTCCGGCCCTTCCACAACACGGATATGTCTTCAGGTTGCTTTTTTTTTCAGTTTGTTTCATGCTTTTGTTTACTGATCTTCCTACGTTCCTACGTCTAAGAGCCGCGCAATTTACGCTTGCTTTATTTTGTTTTTTCACTTCATTTCATTTCTTTTAATTTTATCTATTTATTTATGTGAGTTTCGTCTCTACTTTGCAAGGCTTCTTTATTCTGTGGGATTGTCGTGAACATTCATGTCTCTATGTATAGCTCTTATTGTTACACGTTCGCCGCCGTCGGTGGATCCGTGGAGTCTCCGCACAGGCTACAGCGAACTGTGGACGCCTCCTCCTAGTACAGGGTCTGCAGTTGGTTCGAGGAGGTGCTGGCGTAGTGTCGCGTCCGCAGGATGTTCATGTGGATCTCGGAGGACGCCGTCGAGTTGACGTACGGCGGCAGGTCGGCTCCGGCGCTCACCCGACAGTTGATCAGGGCGTACGGACAACAGGACTGCAAGAGTGGCGGTGAGAAAGGGCTTCAGTGGTTGCGCGGAATGGTGGCATACAAAGGAATAGAAGCTAAACCACATGGAGACGGATGGAAGGGGAGGCATTGAAGTTGAAGAAAATGAAAGAAAAGAGCGGAATTGCAAGGAGGAAATCGAGGGGAAAGAAAGAATTAAGGGAAAGGAAAGAATTGAAGTGAAGGAACTGAATGGTATGCAAGGAAGGGAAGGAAATAGTAGAAATGAATTGTAGAAAAGGAATAGAAAGGAAGGATTTGAAGTGGAGCACTAAATGGTGGGCATTGAAGCTAAGAGTCGGTAGAGATGAATTTACAGGAAAGGAAAAGAAAGAAAAGAAATTGAATCGAAGAAATTGAAAGTAAAGAATCAAAGTTGAGGAGTTGAGTTGCTGATATGAAATAGAAGAGGGATTGAAGAGAAGGAAGGTATTGAAGTGGAGAAACTGAATGGTTGGCAGTGAAGGAAAGAAATTAGAAAAAGTGAGTTGCAGAAAAGGATTTGAAGGGAAAGAACTGAAAGAAGGAAATATAATGGGTGGGAATAATATGTAGGAATGGAATGGAATGTAGAATTGAAGAAAAGGAATAGAAAGATAAGAATTTAAGGAGGGAATTTGAAGGAAAGGAGGTGAAAGTAAGGAACTGAAAAAAAGGAATCGAAAGGAGGGAATTGAAATGGATTCAATTGAAATGAAGGTATTGGTGAGGTGAGGAGGTGCCGCTAAACATCCAACACACACACACACACGTTAGGACACGGAGCAAGCAGAGGTTCGTCTAAACACATACACATGGGTAATCGTTCGTGGATGCAAAGTCTAACACAGTACTACATTCAGAATATTTGCTACTCAAACATTTTATTCCTGGCGACAATCACCGAAAATCTTGTCGACATTTATCGGACATTAGGAGACCAATCAAGCGGACGAACGTGGGGGAAGTTCATCTAAGTGAACGAGATGCGATGGGAAACCCTTTTGAGCGGACAAATCTGTGGCTACGAAGGACCTTTGGCGGTGAAGATACCGTGTATTGTGGGCAGTGAGGCTTGGTGTGGTGTCTGGGCTTGGGTTCAAATGGTACACGTATGCTAGACATCGATTTAGACACAAATGGATTCCACTCCCGGGAACAGGCACGGCACAGTTACGGGCAAGAGCGAGCAAGAGACAGTGGGAAAGGGATGCAGTGTTCAGTGTTCATACCATATGCTCGAGAGGACTCTTAGCATTGGGACGGTGTCAGACACCGGATCAGTAATGAGAAGACCAGCTGCGAGTTTCAAGAGAAAATTTCAAATGTCAATTTTTCTTTTAATTAATTTCATAGCAAATAATAAAGTAAAAACTGAAAACAAAATAAATGGATCCAATTTTCCCAGATGGCTCTCAGAACGACCCCAACTCAGCGCTCTCTCCCTCGGAAAGAGGGCTAGAGAGAGAACGCGTGAGACTTCGCGCAGAGAAGCGGAAAAGTGAGGCGAGACGAGGTGCAGACGAGGCGCTTTTGATCAGAGCGAAGCCTGAGACCGAACCCAAAATCCCAATCCACCCAGCTCCCAAATACCTTTAGGGTCTTCTTGAAGGCCGCCCGGAAGTCGCGATTGAAGTAGGCGTAGATGATCGGGTTGAGGGCGGAGTTGAAGTAGCCGATCCAGAAGAGGATGCCGACGACGATTTTCGGCGTGGTGCAGCTGTCGCACAGGGCCGACGTGATGTACCTAGAAAACAAAAAACAAACAACACACGTCAAAGTAGAGGCGAGTGGGAAGAGGCTTGAAGGGATGCCGAATTTACCACAGGAAGAACGGCAGCCAGCAGAGCAGGAAGGCGCTCATGATGATGCCCAGCGTGCGGGCGGCCTTGCGTTCGCGTCGCATGGTCGAGATCGTCGACTGCTCCACCTGGATGCTGGGACGCGGCTTCGGTATCTGGCTAATCTGCAGGTGCTTGTCCAGGAGCAACGCGGCCACCTTCGATCTGGAGGAGGGATACGCAATATCATTAGAAAAACTCTCTTGCATTTGGAAGCAAGTGCTGATCGACCTACCTGTAGACGAGACGCTCCTGCCGGTCGGCCTCCTGGTAGATGCGGTAGTACATGGAGAGCATCACGATCCCCGGTATCCAGAAGCTCATCGAGGAGCTGACTATCGCGTAGGCCTTGTTCACCTTGAATTCGCAGATCTGAGCGGGAGAACGCAAAAGATAAAGGGATACGATTAATGAAGGAGATGAATACAGGATATTAATAAAAGAGTTTAAAATGGAGGTTAGTAGAGAAGAGAAACTTGAATTGAGAGGATATAATTAAAGAAGGACAAGTAAAGATTTGAAAAAAGGAGATGCAAAAACGAGGGGTGCAAGAAATGAATACAGGAATTGAATAAAAGAGTTTAATAAAGTAGCTTAATAGAATTTAATAAAGATTCATAGAGATCACTGAGTTGTTTCGATTAGAAAAGTGAATAAGTAAAGAAGATAAATATAGGAGCTCAATACAAGAGTTGAATATAAGACATTATTACAAGAAGTAGGCATAGCAGATGAATTCAATACCTGAATAAAGGAGTTGAATTATGGAAATAAATAAAAGGGATAAACAGAAGAGTTTCAGAGAATTCAGACAAGACAAACACAGGTTACAGAATACCAAATTAGCGGTCATCGTAAAAGAAAACTTCGGAATTCCCAAGGTATTCGTAGGATTCGGCAGCGAAACCACGTCCGGCGGCTGCTCGAAGGCAAAAGAGTTGAACCGGAAAACTCACGGACCACGTGCGTTTTCACTAGGACTCCGGCGCAATCGACTCCCCACGCACATGCTACACATGAATGAATCCTTCCCTTTCCTTTCCTTTCCTTTCCTCCCCTTCTCCACCCGACTTTCCCCACACCCAACCGCCAACGCCCTTTGGCCCCAGGCAGCTAATGTCGTTGATGTGATTTTAATTCGCATAAATATTTATATGCGCGGTTCTCCGGGAGACATTCGGGTACTTTTGCGGAATTCATTAGGATTCAATTCCGCTTCTTGGGTGGAGTGGAGTGGGTGTGGCGTAGCGCGACATGACGCGGCGGGGTTGCGACGGGTTCACACAAAGTTTGCTTGCGGTAATGAGATTTATAATCCTATATAGATGACAATCGCAACGGCAACGACACCAACAACAACTAATTGCGATGGAAGTTTATGTTAATGCATGCGCATTTCCCCCTTCCATCTCTTTCTCTCTCCCTCCTTCTTTCTCCAATCGCCCGCTTTCCCTCCCGATCTTCCTCTTTCCCTTCTCAATCTCTTTCCCTACATTCATCGCAGTTTTTCCCTGCTCGCATCTCGCTCTTTCCCTTCTCCTCCTCGACTCCCGGCAACATACGATGCCGCACATAATTTTATTTATTCATCGACGTCGTGCTGATGTAAGTATTTGCGTAGTGTGTGAGCGAGGGGAGCAGGCAAAGAGGGCAAAGAGTGAGAGGAAGTGAGAGTGGGGAAGGTCGATAATAGGAGACCGACTGAGGGCATATGTTTGCCCAGCCAATGGAACTCATTACAGGGACGCCTGCACCGCTCACCTTCCTACGACCTCCTCCCACCGCCCACCGCCCACGGGATGCTCTGGCCCTGGCTTAGAATCGAATAAATCAATTTCCGCTTCATTAGGATGTCGCCTACCTCAGAACCCCTCGACTCCACTCCAACCCTGCGGCCCTCGGTGCAGTCGGCGTGTCCTCCGAAGGTGCAGCGGTGTCGCTGACAGCTGCACCGGAGGCAGTGGTGGAGTAAGACGGGTACAATGGACAGATAAGGACGAGACAACGGAGGTCGGAAGAGGAGGTCGGCCGCTGCATCAGCGTTTAAAGAATAAATTGCAAATTTCCTGCCGAGTCGCGGAGCAATCAGGGGCGGAAAATCTAATAAAAAATGCAAATGCCTGTCGCAAAAGGGTGACATTGGCGGCAGAGACGGGGCAGGAGGGGGGCGTGGCACTGCGGGAATGCGGAGCAACTTGGCGTGACGGAGACAGAGACGGAGATGGCGACGTGACGTGCGAAGTTCCGTGGCTGCCAAGCGCTTTTATTCAATTGAATTTTTGCCTGAGTGCTCGCTGAAAGCTTCGGATCGTCTTCGCGACGCATAGAGAAAAGGAGCCAAAGGGGGACTGATACCGATGAGAGAGGGAGGGAGGGAGGTAGATAGGTTTGATCGACTCACGTGGGGATTCGCCTTGAGGTGGTGCCAGTTCTCGGAGGTCGTGTACCAGCCGGAGCAGATGGGCAGGAACGAGAGCAGGGCGGGCGAGAGCCACACCATCAGCAGCATGAAGAAGACCCGCCGGTAGGTCATGATCAGCGGGTAGTCGAGCGGCTGCACGATCGCGTAGTACCTGAGTAACGACCAGATGTGAGAGAGAGTTAAAGAGAGAACGTTGACGATGGCCCACCTGTCCACGGATATGCAGCAGAGGTGCATGATGCTAGCGGTCGAGAAGTAGACGTCGAAGCTGTTCCACATGTCGCACATGACGGAGCCGAACATCCACTTGCCGGAGATCTCGACCGAGGCGTTGAAGGTCATGGCGCAGAGGGCCACCAGCATGTCGGCGACGGCCAGCGAGACGACGAAGTAGTTCGTGATGATCCTGCGGGACGAGGGAGGCGAAGATGAGATGAAGTGAGGCGAGGTGTGATGTGAGTGAGTAATGTTAGGTAAAGTAAGGTAAGTTAAGGTAAGGTCAGAGTCAGATGAGGTCCGGTGTTTGGGGGGTGAATTGCACGAGTCGGGGCGAGAAGTTCTTTCGTTGCCCGGGGCGTATGAGTGACATTTAACTTGAAATCCCACTCGGGACTCGGATTACACGGAAGTTTGCGGCGTTGTAAGTTCGAAATTTCGGCAAACAAACTCCTGACGAGAGGGAGGCAGCGGCCCGAACCAACAACACAAACACCGACACCGTCATCGACACCGGCACCAACAGCACCATCGATATCCGGCCACTTGGGCCACACACCGCAAACGAGCCGCGTTTAAGCGAATCCCAGCGCCGACAATCGAATCCCAGCGCACACGGCGAATGTGAGTCGGGGCTACAACACTCGCTTAACGAACTTAATTAAACTTAACGAAAGTGAATTAAGCTCCCCGCGTCCCTCTCGCCGACCTCCACCCCCCGGCCCATGTCGTTCAGCGTTCGCGGAAGCCTCGGAGTCGTCGTTGGCAACACAGGGGGCGGACGGACGGACTCGGGCGGCTGGGGAAACTTTAAATTGAATACCGAGATGAGACGCTTGGAGCGGAGAGGGCGAGGGCGGGGGCGAGGGCGGGGCGTGGTCTTGGGTGTTGCTTCATTAAGGCTTCCACTTGGAACTTCGCCTGCGACTCCGGCTCCAACGCCGACTGCGAGTCGAACTCCAAGTTGAAGTTCGAGTTGAGTTCGAGTTGAGCTGAGTTGATTTCAGTGGAAGTGAAGTGAAGTGAAAAGTTGGGGCTATTTTTACTTCCGGCAAGGCTTAATGCGACCAAGCGTTGCCGACCCGGACGCTCCATCGATATTCCAATTAAACTTTAATGCACTGACCAAGCGACCCCCCGTTGCGAGGCCTTCGACAGCTCGATTTTCCTCCGATTCAATTGGAGTCGAGTCGAGTCGAGTCGGGAAAAAATCCCATAAATCAAAATTTGCCAACTGCTGTCGGTCGCCTTGAGTAGGTTTTCGTGTTCGCTAATTAGGCGTGGTTCCGGTGACGAGGCCGTGGCGGCTGCGGCTGCGGCGGCGCTCGCGAAGCCATCGACCGATAGGGGGAGAAGGGGAAGGGAAGGGAAGGTGGAGCCGGCGCCCTTCGGCTGCTAATTGGACCGATTCGACGGCGACTCCCTGCGGCCGGCGGCATTCGTCAAAGTCTCGCATGCGCCGCGACAGCGAAACGAGCGCCGCAAGTGGCGCCCAAGTGTGGGGCATGAGGGCATGAGGGCATGAGTGTGTGAATCTGATTGTGCGTGTGTTTGTTTCTCCCACTACCTCCCAGTACCACCCACCACTCACCTCAATTTCCGGTGCCGCATGACCGAGACGATCACCAGCATGTTGCCCAAGACGGCCGCCAGGATGATGAAGCCGATGATGAAGCACTTGGCCACGACCAGCGTGAGGTGCGGCGACTCCTCCGCCTCTGGCCCCGCCCCGGCCACGCCCCCCACTCCGCGGTCCGCTTCCAGCAGTAGCGGGGTCGAGCTGTCCAGCAGCCCGTCCGCCAGGAAGCCCAGGTGGTGCTGGGTCTGCGCCGCCTCCGTCGTCGTCGCCGTCGCGTCCAGCGGGGATCGCGGGGGGCCGACGAGGGCTGCCGTTGCTGCTGCTACTGTTGTTGTTGCTGTTGCTGCTGCTGCTGCTGCTGTTGTTGTTCGTGTTGTTCTCGCTAGGGTCGCTGTTGCTGCTGCTGTTATCGTTGCCGTCACAGTCGCCGTGGTTGCTGCGAACGGTGTCATATTTGTGCTTATTGTTGTTGTTGTTGTTGTTATTGTAGCAATGCCAATTCTTGTTGTTCCTTAACTACTACTCCTTGTTGTTGTATTGGTTGTCAGTCGCCTGATTGTTGCTGTTGTTGCCAGTGTCACTAGTTGTTGTTGCTGTTGCTGTTGTTTATATTTGCTTGCTCTCAATTATTGTTTGCTGTTTCACTAAACGAGTTTCGTTCATTTCGCCTGCGTGTGTGGAAACGCGTCCGCGGCGGCGGCCTCCCACCGATGCCCAGGGGGCGTGGCTGCGGCGGTCCAACGACGATGACGACGACATGTCTGCAAAGATGGAAATCGAGTGTTTGTGAAAGAGGGAGGAGAAACGAGCGAAGGGAGTAGAAGGAAGAGAGGAGGATGATGATTAAATGGCTCGTTAGGACCGGGCGCGAAGACCGGTTGCGAGGACCGGGCCCGAGGACCGAGGCCCGAATTCAATCACTTCGCCATCAGCCCAATCACCCCAATCAGCGAATCGTCAGAATCGTCAGAATCATCACAATCACGGCATTCATCCAAACACATCAAATCCCTCCCCCGCCCTAGCCTACCGCCCCACGGTCCTTCGATCCTGCCTTCCTCTCCCGGACTCGCCTCGCCTCGCCTCGCCTCGCCTCGCCTCGCCTCGTCCTTCCTCACCCGGCCTCGCTCGCCCTCATCAGGAACATCTGTTTGCTTATCATTCGCATTGAAGCAATCAATATTTAAATTGGATGAGATGTGTACAAATGTCTACAGCACAATGGGCCGTGGAGGCGTGGAGGGGGCGTGGCTTTCGGCTTCAGCTTCAGCTTTTCAGCTTTCAGCTTTCGGAAGTGACGCCCGGAGATTCGGATATCGTGGGATGCCCTCGATGCCTTCGCTACGTGACTCGGGCAAAGGAAACTTCGTCGGCGGACCGCGGGCGCGTCTCGGGACAAAAGCGAGTGCAACCGCAAGGGATCCGCCAACGTCCGACATCCGCCTCTTCAGGCTTCCGCATCGGCATCCGGCGAAAAGGGTCACGAACGACAAGGTGTGCGAGAAGCCCAGGAGGAAGGAAAGGTGGAGAAAACGGCGGAGGAAAAGAACGAGAAAAGGAAATGGAGGGGGAAAAGGTCGAGGAGTTGGAGAAAGATCAGGTGGGGGAAACGGAGGCGGATCTGACGGAAGGCCAGGAGGAGGACCAGGTGTAGGAGGAGCAGGAGGCGGTCGGAAGGGCGTCGGGCAACCGCACTTTAAATCGATGCTTTGATATCGAGATGGAAAAATAAACATTCGTAGCACACGAGGACGCCGGCCGGAAGTCGAAAGGCAAAAGGCAGGATAATTTGTTGTCTCTGCCGTGGACGGTGGAGGAAAGGCTTTCAGGTCTACGAAGGTAGTGGCAGAGATTGGGAGATGGAAGGAAAAGACGAGTAAACGTAGGCGATGGAGGAGGAATAAAGTCAGGATGGAGGTGGAAGACTGAGGCGATGGAAGAAGGAAAGGGCTAAGTAGGAGGATGGAAAAGACGAGGCAGGGGCAAGACGAAGGCCAAGGCCAAGCTGGAGTAAGAAGTGGTAGGCAGGAAAGAGAGTTGTGCATGGACCGCTGCTGATAGAGGCATTTCCGAGGCAGATAATCTGGGAAGAGCTTTGATCGAATCGGCGACGGCATTAAGAAGCGCACTTTACAAGGATTCCTCCAACTTCCACCTAGTGGCGTCTCCCAGGGAGAGTGCCGAAAGTAACCCTCGACTGACTGTACCCTGGGAACGAGCCCGAGCCCGAGCCCGTGCCCGTGCCCAGGACTTTATGTAAATTTTCGGCAGATGACTTTTGGCCGCAAACGACCGAGCGACCGATCACTCGGTCGACCTCCAGCGACCTCCGCCTCGCGACTCACGCAATCGGATTGAGGCCCTGGAACGCCTGGGTAGGCAATAATTCAACGCCTCCCCCTGCGTGGCTCCCCACGTCCGGTCGCATGATTCTCGCAAATAAATAAATTCAATTCCATCCCAACAGTTTGTCACTCAGAGTGGACAGCGACAGCTTCGGTTTCCTCTCACTTCCAACACCACTTCCTTCCTTCTTTTCCTTCATCCCTCTTTTCCCAGTCGCCCTCCTACCTTTCCCACCCTCATTTCTTCTGTCTGCCTGTCTGACTGTCTCTCTTTCCCTCTCCTGTCTGCCAACTTGTCGCTCGCTCACTCTCTCTGTTTGTCGGTTTGTCTGGTCCGTCCTGGTCGAAGGAGTTGTCCTTTTTCGTGGTTATTTACAATTTTCTAATTAGGATTGACAACAAAAACAACAGCAATAACCACAATCAACACAGCAACAGCAGGAACAGGAAGAGGAAGAACAAGGCTGAGTATGTATTCGTCGTTCAAAAATCGATTAAGGGGAAAGTCGGCTATCGTCCGAAAATTAGAGAGTTGACATAGTCGGACAAGGCAAGATTCCTGCAGAGAATAGCGGGGTATCCCAAGCACCAACAGATCCCAAAGGAACAACGGATCGCTAGGAACCGAAAGGAACTTCAAGGACTCAGAAGATCCCATGGGAATTCAAAGAACCCAAAGATCCAAAGACCTTAAAGGACCCAAAAGAGTGAACGACCTCGCTGGAAGAGACCTCGTTATCGCCTCGGCAGCAGGGTTTACCCTTTGGCAGAGTGACCCAGATAGGATCGACCTACTTCCAGAGCGGTTCAACGACTACGGGAATTAGGACAGGGATTACTTAGTGCACAAATACACACGCGTGCTGCTACTGCTCTGGAAAACAAGGAAACGTTTAGACTTTCGCGAGATTTGCATTAGAGGCAAACTACGCAGGGGTGGAGCGAAGTAAACAGCTTATATTGGAATTATTAAAATCGACTTCTCTCGTTCTCCGCTTGATCGGACTGGCGAACTTTCCTCTGCGCCTTTGCCTGGACAGATCCCAGGGGCGAGTGGTTCGAACGGACCCCGATCCGACCGCTGTCACCTCGAGAAGATGCCGTAGGAAATCCCTGTAATCAGCGTCGTCGGCACCTGGCGCGCTTCCAGTAGCAATTTTCAGGACAAACAAGAAGAAGTTCCAAAGTGAGGGATCGACTCCCCCTCCTTCGTCTTCGCGTCCTTCTCGCTCGAGGACTCCTTCAGTCCTCTCTTTGTTTCCCACTCATCGCCCTTTCGTAATAATTTGCCATTTAAACTGTGGGAATTAAAGCAGAAATAGACCGAGTGGAACGGCGGCAACAGCGGCAATAACAGCAACAACAACAACAATCATCAGAAGCAACATCAGAAGCAGCAGCGGCAAGAGAAGTAGCAGCAGCAACAGCAACAACAAAGGCAAACAATAAAAATAAAGGTAATAATGAGAGGTGCAGCAACAACAAGAGCAATATTAAAAAATAATAATAACCTCTAGCAGACAATAACAATAACAAAACCAGAAAAGAAAAAAGGAAAAAACAGAAAACAATAAAAAGAGAGAAAAAAACAAAAGCAAAGGTCACAACAATGCCTACAACAACAACAACAACAACAAGGATGAGCGCCACTTCAGAACATTTTCTGTCCCGCGGCTCTGACGAATGACCTTGCGACGTCACCGTTCTTCTTCTTATTCTACCTCTCCCTCCTCTTCCTCTTTTTCTTCTTTTTCTGTGTCTTCCTCGCCCCCACCTTCCCGCCTCGCCCCTCATCGCACCCACCAGCTCCACGAGCCAAAGTTCACGCAGCTCTCGTCATTCATAACTTCCCACACACTTCAAGTTGATGCCGCGTGCTCAGACTTGGCCCCGCCACACCACACCAAACACCCAGCTAAAACCCACACCCACACCACACCTGCCTTCTCCATCCATCTCGACTGCCCCCACCCTCGGCCGCACACGGTTCCTGTCTATTAACATATTAAATTGCCCCACAATTTGGCCGAGATCTGGGCCTGAACTTTTCAGTTTCGTGGCGGGGCGGGGCCGGTCGTTGCAAGGCGAGTCAGGGTGGTAGGAGGCGAGGAGGGGCCGCCTCTCATGATACTTAATAACTTAATGTTTAATTTAGATCTTTGGCATAGAGCGGCTGCAGATGGGGCGAAGGAGCGGCCGAGCGGCCGAGGGTGTGGGTGCGGGTGCGGGTGGAGGTGGGCTGATTGTTCTCCAGTTCCAGCCCAAGGACGTTGGCTGCACTTCGTGGGAATTCGCCCGGAGGATAAACGCCCTCTCCCTCACCTCCCTTGTCCACCCTGCCCTTCCTTTCCTTCCTCTCCCTGCCCCTTCCTTCCCTACCCAACCTTCCACGACGACGTCCACCGCCTCGCTTCCCTTTGTTTGCGTTTTGCTTCCGTTCTTGGTCAGTTCCCCTGTTGTTATTGTGGTCGCTACTTTTTGTGTTGTTTTTTTCCATGTCTCATGGAGATTTTAATTTTCGTGCATCCACAATCGCTGCGAAGGGGCATGAAATGGGGAGCGAGCTCTGAAGAGTCCGCGAAGCGCTGGCTGGCGTTTGTAATTTATTTGTGCGCGCCAACAAAGGACAGGCCGATGGACCAACCGCGAGGTGAGGGACGCGAGAGGCAGACTCAGGGACGTGTGGGACGAAGGACAGACAGTAGGAGAGGGGAGGGGACAGAGGGAAGAAACAGCTGGAAGAGACAAAGGAAGCGACTGAGGCGAGCCAGAGCGAGGACCAGAGGAAGCGACGACCGAGGGAAGGGACTGAGAGGAAAGCCATGTAGGACAAACGAACAGACGGACGAACGCCCGACTGGACGGACAGACGAATGGACGGACGAACAGATGGACGGACGATAGACAAACAGGACGATAGGACGACAGGACAGGACAGAACAAAAGCAGTCGCATATGCGAATGTAAATATTTGATGTTATCATTCGTGCGATTCCGACCGCTTTTCACGGAATTCCATGTTCCCTGTTTCAGCTCCCCGAAAAAGGCATGGCCGACAAAAAATGGAGCCCAAAGGACGAGCCTCGCCTCGACCCGCCCAGCCCGCCACGGCCCACGGCAGGTGAGAGTGATGAGGAGTCGGCCGTGTGGGTGGCAGTTGGAATTTATAAATTATTCCCGAGCATACGTTCCTGAGTGTGTGGGAGTCGCTGTAGGTCTGTGTGTGTGTGTGTGTGTGGGTGTTTGGTGAATCACTTAGATTAGATGTGTGTGGGAGCTCCAAATTCCTCCATCCTCGCCCTCGTTCCCCTGGCCTTGCTCAGGGCTCTGGGCAGACAACGGAACGGAACGGACAATGAGGAAAAATTTACCGAAAAAGTAACCGAAAAAGTGCCCGAAAGGATGCTGCAGACAGCGATGAATGAAACGAGACGCACGGCGTGGGCCAGGAGGTCAGGAGGTGTTGGTGAGGATGGATAAGGGTGAGAGAGGGGCGAGGCCCGGCGGATTCCCGCAAAGAAAACTCATTAGCGCTAATTAATTGCTCGCCAAGAGCGCTGCCGTGGCCGTGGACGTCGACAGACCCGAATGCGTGCGGTGTGGGGGCCGAGAAGAGGAGAAGGAGGTTGGGGAAATCTGAGGAAGGGCGCGTATCGGGAGGATCTGCAGTCGACGTCGCCTGCTGCCGGGACGCGAGGTGGACGCGAGGCGTTAAATTGCAGCAAGTATTTTGAAGGTTTAACTGCAGGAAGGCAGCAGGAAGACCAGGGATGGAGGTCAGGCGGCAAAAGCATGAAGACCGGACGGATCGGATGGGAAAGGACGGAGGACAGAAGATGGAGGATGCAGGACAGTGGATGAAGGTCTGGGGATGAAGAACTGAAGACGAAGAACTGAGGTTGGAGAACTGAGGGTGAAAAATTGAAGCTGAAGAACTTAGTACGAAGAACTGAGGATAATGCAAGTCTAAGGATGAAAAACTGAGTCTGAAGAATCGAGGATGCAGAACTGAGAATGAAGAATAAAAATCGGAAGATGTAAAGTTGAGGCTGAAGAATTAGGGATGCCGGTCAGATGAAGCCTGGGAATGAAGTATTGAAGACGGCTGGAGCACAGGATGAAGGACGTTGTAGGAATTAGGACGACCTAAGGTTCATCCTCAGAATTGAGTAAGAAGCCAGAAGAGAGAAGAAGAGGAAGGATGGAAAACCAACAACTCAGAATGAAGGATGGAAGATGCATGGCTGCGGATGAAGGAGTAAACATGAGAAGATGGATGAGGCTGAAGGACTGAGCATGGAGGGTGGAGAAGAAGGAACAGCGACAGAAGGCGAAGAACGAGCAGCGTTAAAGACGGAGATCCAAGGACGAGGACGAGAGCGGACGAGGAACGACTAGAGATGAAGAAGACGAACATAAGACGAACGACGAACGACAAAGGACGAAGAACGAAGAACGCCCTTAGGACGAAGGAGGGCCGTCAGAGCCACGCACAGGAATTTCCCAGAGCGCGGAATCTTCCCGAAGGCACGGCTGAAAAAAGGACTCAAGGAGCCAGGTGTCAAGACAAGTCGAGTCGAGTCGAGTCGTGACGAGCCGAACTGAAGCGGGCCGTGGGAGGCGCACGAACAAAGACGGAGATAGAAAGAGCGATTAAGACGATAAGGGCGAGCAGAAGGAGGGGGAGAAGCCGAAGCAGACGAGGCTCCTCGGGGTCGGTCGGTGCGGGGTTCGAGGCAATCGGAGGGAAGCAATTCAGGCGATCAAATGAAATTTTATCACACAATTAGCATGAAATCACGTTTTGTGAAGCGTTTATCATAGCAACGGCGACAACAACAACTAGAACAACAACTACGACAACAAAAATAACAACACTGACAACAACTACAAAAGCTCTCACACACACACCTTGCTGCGATAGCGCCGGCAACGACACCATCATCCCCATCAACATCCACATCAACATCAACATCAACATCGTCATCGTCATCGATAACAACAAAAAGTCAGGAGGCTACGTGCCGCTAGGGTCGCGAGGAGGGCCGTCGAGGGGCGGTAGGGGGCGTAGTCAACGAGGGCTCGCACGCAGAGGCTGGAGCTGGGTCTGGGGCAGAGCCTGAAGCAGAAAATGAGACTGAGGCAGAGGCAGAGGCCGAGGCCGAGGACGAGTGAGGAGGCGACAGAGGCAGCAGCAGAGAATTTTCACCTTTGATTATCATATAAATTATGAATATAATCGTCTCCCATTCATTCTTTTATAGCCTTGCCTTGCCTTGCCTTGCCTTACTTACTGCAACCCCCGCCCCCGCCCCAACTTTCAAGAGTCGGGGAGCGCAGGATGGGGGAACCATAAAACGTTCGTGTCTATTTTATCGACTCCGAATCGGCGGTGGGAGGCGGCGGCAGGCAGGGGTTTCACTGGGTTTCACTGTGAGAAAACGAGCGTGGATTCCTGGCCGAAGTCGTGGAAGTTAGTGGAGAAATTAAGAGAGAGGAACAGATGGAGGGAGGAGGCCTGGCGAGGGCGAATGAGGGAGGCGGAGGGGCGAAAGGACGAGGATCGAGGGCGAAGGAGGAGAGTGAGGAGAAGGCAAAAGCGGTGCGTGTTCGCCGCAGGTCCTTTGGCGAAATCGACTCGTCGTCTATCGTAGGCTTTCGTTCCGGTTTCCTTCGTCCGCCTCGCCACACGAAACCCACGTCCACGTCCAGTGATTGAGCGGGGCTTGGGGGGAGGTCGCCGAGGAAGGGACCCGTTTTCTATTAACCCCAGGGTCCTGCGCGGCGGAGAGTGAAGTCCGACGAAGTGGAGTCCGAGCAGCCCTTGGGTAAAATAGTGACAGGGATTTCGGTCGACATCGCCATCGCCATCGCCATCGCCATCGACATCGGCTTAATTATTCATGCAACATTCAAGGGGTTTCGTTTAGGCGCGGTGGACGCGAATGCGAGAATCGAGAATCGGAAGACCACCGATGTCCTCCAGCTCAATGGGTCGGATCCACTGACGGGAGGACGTTCGAGGCGGTGACCGAGGAAGGGCAGCGACCGAACCGAGGATGAGGCAGAGGATGAGGAAAAGACCGAACCGAGGAGAGCGCGGCCGAGGTCGAGAGGATCCGCCGCAGGTTCCTCGCCGGATGATCCTTGGCCTAAACCGCTTACAGCAAATTGGGTTTGAGTGGGCCGAGGGTGGACGCGAGGGACGGGCCTCGATTGGTTGCTTTCGATTCCTTTGGCTTCGTTTCGTGGGATTCGTTTCGTTTGGTTAACAACCTCATCAAGTGTGTGTGTTTTTTTCCACTCTCGCCTCTCGACGGTGGTTGGGGAGGACGACGACGACGACGACGGCGACGATCGACGATTGGATTTCGATGCTGGGTGTAATTTTCCTGCAAATCGCTTTATTAGACGCTCGTCCTCGACCACTTGACTGCTTGACTGGGATCGGGTCCTGCGAGACCGGCAACGAGAGGGCGGGACCGAGGGACCCAGGGACTGAAACCGAGAGGCAGGGATCGAGACCACGACCGAGACCGTGGCCGAGCCGCAGACCCAGTCAGTGGAGAGAGACGTGGAGAGAGAAGAGAAGAGGCAGAGCACACGAAAAACAAACGAAATTGAATTGCAAACTTTGAATTGATTCTGCGGAAAAGAAGAAAGCCATTCGCCAGGCCAGGTAGAGAAGAGAGAGAAGGGAGACAGAGAGGTGGCTTCAAGGGCAAGAACACGAGCCCGAACAGCAGTAATGGCATGGACGAGTGGGAATAGGACAAGAGGAGACCAACAGAGATTGCATTGGGACAAGAGAGCTTGAGACCAACAATACGACAATGAGGACGAGGACGAGGACAACAACAGCAGGATGAGGGCGAGAGCGAGGACAAAAGGACGACCGGAATTCGGGGGTGCCGAGCTCGAGATGGCCGAACATTTTTCCACATCATAACTTGCGACAATCGAGTCCGATGCCGAAGCCGCTGCCGTTGCCGTTGCCGCTGCTGTTGCAATCAAATCAAGTGCTCCCCCGGGCCACGGATTTCTCGGAGTGTATCACAATCACAAACACACACACACATAAAGACACAGCTGTCCTCTCTCACCACACTCCCAGCTCATCGATACACCGAGAGACAACGGGAGACAACGGGTGAATGAGCGAGGAAGGCAGGGAGCGACCGGCGCTGGGTATTTGAGTGTATTTGAATTCAATCAGGGCCTGGCGATGGAGCCCTCGGCGGCACGTGGGGGCCCCTGGCGCTGGACACGGCTGGGGAGGGCACGGCGGGGCGGCTGAGTGGGGCAGGTTGTGGAAATTCCATTATGTTCGCCATGCATCCGAGCGGCCGAGGGGCGGTCGAGGGTCGCCGGCGGCCCAACCGGCCAGGACTGGGGCAGGGGAGGGACAGGGAAGAGAGAGAGGGGCATGGACAGGGTCAGGGGGCGGGGCTGGCAATGTTCAGTGGGCAGGAAAAAATAAGTCGTCGGTGACGAAGCGCGAGGAGGTCCTGGAAGCGGCTGCCACGGGCCATGAGGCCGTCAGCCAAGCGCCACCGAAAACACCAACAATGCCGGCGGACACGGGAAGAGAGAGAGGGATAGATAGAGGAAGAGAGAAGCAGAAGGAATGAGGAAGAGTGGGAAAGGAGTGAGAGCGAGAGAAAAAAGGTTTCCGCTTCCATTGAAATATTTTTCACGATATGTTTTTCGATGTTGACTCAGTGTTGTTCTCGTTGTTGTTATTGTTGTCGTTGTCGTTGTTGTTGTCACTTATTATTGCTGTCATAGTTGTTATTGTAGTTATTGTTACTGATGTTGTTGTTGCCCAAGCCCAAGCCGTTGTTTGTCGTTTGCTAGTGAAGCGCTTATGTTATGGATTTGATATCTGTATAGTAATAGCAACAAAACAATAAGAAGAAAAACAACAAGGGGAAACAACAAATAGCAACAACAACAACAATGATAGCACGAGGTACCCTTCGGTCGAGGAACGAATTACAAAGTCATAAATAAATAAATAAGTAAAGAATGTGGAGCGAGCGACGGTGGAAGGAGGTGGCAATTGGGAGGATTTCGTGCTTTTTTCGGGGGTGGGGGCGGGCCGTCAATTTATGAAAAATGAAAGGCAAACACAACAGCAACAACAACAACAACAACAGAGACGGCAAAAGCGGCCCGAGCAAATGTCAGAAACAATTTCATTCTCTGTTTCGCTCGTGTTCTCGTTCTCGCTTTCGCTTTCGGATCCGTTCTCGCTCTCGCTCTCGTTCTGGTTCTGGTTCGTCGTCGTCGTCGCCGTCCTCATGCATTCTTCAAGGATAAACGATGATTTTCGAGAGCTATTTTTAGGCCCAAACACACACACAAACACACACACACGCTGTAAGGCCGTCACACTTACACATTGATACACTTTGGGCACACAAACGCAGGCATGTGCTTGAGCACGAGCACAAATACTCTCGTAGAAACAATACACACTCACACACACACACATTCCCAGCTGCTGGAGCTTGAGCTCGAGCACGGGCTGCTCTTTTGGCGGCAGACGGACAGATAGGGAGACAGACAGCGAGATGGACGGACAGACAGAGGGACTGGCACAATGCGGGGATAAAGGATACACTTGTGAGGTCCTCGTGCGCCATTACAGCCAGGCAAACAGGGGCATAATCGACCGACCGACCGACCGACCGACGGGCGGAAGTAAAGACAGCCGGAAGGACGAGTGGACAGACGGAGGCCCGGACAGACGGATGGACGGGGGGACAAATGGCGCGACGGGCCGACAACGGCGTCGGGCGATCGCGGGGACGGACGGACGGACGGACGGACGGACGAACGAGTCGAGGAGGCCGACCGGAAGTCGTTCCGTGATTTCCTCGGCTCCCAGGACTCGTTCACGTTCCCCACTCGGTCGCCTGGGTTCCTCTCGACTCCCTTCGGCCCGCCACGACTCCCCGCACCTGCCCCTCGACTCACCGCGGCGCCACCTTCTGGGCTCTGCTCCGCTCTGCGGCAATGAAGATTCAATAGTTGGCCATAAAAACATGAAGCGGCCGCCGAGGGTTCCGCCTGGGCCTCGGGCCTCCCGCGAGCTCCTCCGCTCAATTACAGGCGGCGCGCAACGTGCGACAGCAACAACAACGGCGTGAGCGGGAGTGAGACCGAGAACGGCAACGACCGAGACGATGACGATCGAGACGATGGCGACCAAGACGACGATGACGAAGACGAAGACGAGGGCGACGGCAGGCGGCTCCGCACTGCGAAAGGACATTCCATGGAGTCTGGCGTCGACGGCGATGGTCGTTGGTCGACGGCGATGGCCTGGTCGTGGGTCGTTTAGGATGGCGATGGGTGCTGGCGATGGCCGATGGTGTCGTTCGAGTCGTTTTTGGTGCACCGCGTGCGCCTTCAGACACTCGTGGCCTGGGGCCGAGGACGTTGCGAACCGCCGACTGAGCGTCAGCTGACGATGACGATGACGGCGACGACAAGCGACAAACGACCACCGACAGCCGACAGAGGTTGAGCCGACGAACCGCGGCACAGGTTGAGCCGACGAACCACGGACGAGTGAGGAACGAAGAGCGAGCGAACGACGAGCGGGGAACGACGAGTGAGCGAGCGAACGAAAGAACCAGCGAACGAGCGAGCGAATGAACGAGCGAACGGCGACGACGGGCGTCTGCGACAGACAAGCGACGACTCGGCACTGAACGCGCGCCTCCGCCAGCGAAGGACGGAGGACTTCACGATGGCACCGATGGCCCAGCGAATCCCAAGCTCTCTCTCTCTCTCTCTCTCTCTGTCTCGCTCACACCCTCTGTCTCGCGCTCTCGTTCTCACTCGCTGTGGAGCCCGAGACGACGGAGGGACCTCCGTTGAAGGGACAAACACACACACACACAGACACACAGAGCCAGAGAGACGACACACAACACACGCAGCGGACACCGAGCGACTCTCAATGAACTCGAGCGAAAGTCGAAGAAGAAACTCCAAACTTTTACTTTTATCACAACTTTTCGGGCGGCTTTTTCTTCGCCCTATTCTATTCGTACTCTGATTCTCCGTATTACATTTGTTGTTGCAAATGGGGGGAGGTTGGGCGTCGGAATTCCTGTGTTCGATCCCGGCACGCGAGGGGCTTCGGCAACGTCGACGACTACGACCTCGGCTACGGCGACGACTTCAGCTTCGGCTTCGGCTTCGCCTACGACTTCGGCTTCACTTGTTGTGCGAACTCCGGTCAGGCTCGGGCTCGGGCTCGGGCTCAGGAGTCTGCCGTGTGCGAACGTGCGCTGCTGAATGCGAAACTTGTTATCTATTTTCAGGCGCCAGAGCTGTTGCTCTTGCCGCCATCGATGCCGAAGTCCGCGTCTCCGTCGCAGTCGCTGCCGCCGCCTCAGTCGCTGCTGCGGCGTCGCCGACTTCGTGTGTACATCGTTGGAATTTTTGTGGCACGCGACGGTGGCGGCGGCGACGGCGACGGCGACGGCGCTTCGCATTAGCAGCTCGTAGGCAACAACAACGGGCCCTACAACAACTGCAATAACAACATCATTAACACCAACAACAAGATGGAACCCCATAAATACAAACGTCGAGGGAACCAAGAGAGTGAGTGCGAGGAAGAGAGGGAGAGGAAACACCATCATTACAACAACAATTACAACACTCATTAAACCGAAGGCGACCGCGACGCGAAAACTTTCAACGTTCACCAGCGAGAGCGAAAGAGAGAGCGAGAGAGGAAGAAAACTTGGTCACGACGCGACCCATCGTCTAATTGGGCTCGCAGGTCCAGGAACCCATAGGACCAGGAGCAGGACCACGGCCAGCACCAGGCCCAGGACCACGGCCAGCACCAGGCCCAGGACCACGGCCAGCACCAGCACGCGGTAATCGTCGCCATTCGGCGCCCCCAAATCGACGTCGGCGTCAATTTCAAAAGTTTTAATGAAAGCGAAACGTGAGCCAAAACAAAACCAAAGACAAAACAAAAAAAAAAAAAAACGCCTGCGAAATCAAATAAAATTCAGCGCAAATTGAAAAACGACGTCCATCGCCCTCACCGTCACCGTCGACGTCGTCACCATCGTCGTCCTGACCGACGCCTGCCACGGGGTCCGGCGAGGACGCGCACAGGACGCGAGGATCCGAGCCGCTGTCGCGACGGCGAGCGCGCGCAATAAAATCGCGTATAAATAAAAACAAATCCACTCGAGCAGCCTCCGTGCGGCGCACGTCGACCGCAGACGTCGCCGCCCCAGCGACCCCCCGTCGTTCACGGCGTCCACGTCGCCCATAAATTTTAAAGGACACTTGTGCGAGTGTACGAGGTTGTCCTCTGTCTGTCTCTCTGTCTATGTGCGTGTGTGAGGGGGAGGGAGAGGGAGAGGGCGAGAAACTATTTCCTCTAGGTCGTGTGGCGAGCGGTCGGCGTCGTTGCCGCAGTCGGAGCCGCCCGCAAGGACCGAGACCGAGGCGCACACAGGCGAGACCGTTGGCAACGCGGCGGCAGGAATACTTCAAATTACAATTAAATTGTTTGTAACTGGCTTGTACGACATGTGAGCGCACGCACACACACCCGCACACACAGCCGCAGCCCCAGCCACGCATCCGCTGCACGGTGGGTCAAGAGCTGAAAAGAATTGTTTGTTTTTGTGTTTAAAAAAGTGTCAACAGGACATTAAAAGAAAACAAATAAATAAAATATTCTCAATTTTACTCAATCTTTAATTCAATCTTTTTGTATATGATTAAAAAGAAAATAACTGGCAAAAAAAATATAATTGAAAAAAAATTAACCGGGAAAAAATTCCCTAAACCTTTTATAATATTGTTACTTAAGGAAATAATTTAAAAACAATTTTATTCAGATCAATTTCTTTGGTATTAATTTTTGAATAGAAATTCTTAAAAAAATAAGTTGAACTTGACTTTAACCTCAAGTAGGATCTCGATCATAAGTTCGAACCACTGTGCGTGGCCCACCACGAGGTTCACCGCCCGAAATGAACTCGACGTCCGCCGTTCTGTCTGCCGTCGTCCTGTGCTCTCGTTCACTTCCTCTCTTTCGGTCTCTCTTCGCTCCTGCTTGCGGTCTCTTGGGCCCTTTAAGTTCGGCGATAACACCTCTTAATGAAGTGTAACCGAATCCCGGCTCCGGCCCTGGCGACGCCCGACGAAGACGGCGACGGCGACACCTTCAGCGCCGCCCAGCAACATCTGCCGCGCCTCCCGGGAGACTTCGGGTCGCTCGGGCGCTCTCTTCACTCACTCACTCTCTCTCTCTCTCCCAGTTTCGTTCCTGCCCATCCCACGCGCACTTGTAGCAACTGCTCGCTGCCTCTTCGTGCTTTTGACTTTTATCACTCAGGTGTGATTGTGCTCGGCTCGTCGGCTCGTTGGCGCCCGGATCTCGGCTCCTTTGTTGCTCGTTGTTCCGAGTTCCACCCTCGTGTCGTCGTGTCTCGTTTTGTGTTGTGACTCGTTTCGCATTGTGTCGGGTCGGGTCGAGTTGGCCGACACAATCCGGCGCTCTTGGGGAGCCAACGTGTCTGCTGTCGGGCCGTCCTCTCATTGTTATTGTTGTTGTTCTTGTCTCACCAAATGGCTCGGAAGCATTACATGGCAGCTCCTCTCATGTGCTTTGCTCTGCAAACAACTCCCACACACACTCCCACAACACCCTCACACGTACTCGCAGACGCTCCCTAATACAGATTCTCATCCATCGAAAAGCTAATAACGGTTTCATTTCGGTCCTTTGTTGTTTATTTCTGAGGTTGTTGTCATTGTTGATGTTGTAGCTGTTGTTGTTATAGCAGTTGTTAGTGCTGATGCTCTTGCTGCTGTTGTTGTCGATGTGGTGCTTCTAATGTATTGAAAGAAAAGCTTTTGTGTTCATTCACTTGTTGTTGGTTGTCATTCATTGGCCGCAGAGGCTTCGGCCCGAAACCATGACAGTGGGACAAAATGTTCTCGAGTGGGGGAAAATGTTCAATACTTTCAATAATTTCCCGTTAATTAATAAAATTACTTCGTCGACGTTAATTATTTAAATTTCATTTATCCCGGAAATGACACGCCAAGCTTTCAGGAGAGACTTACTCGCTGGTTTACTCACACTCGATACTTCGAGTTCAACGCAACGACCGGCAGAACAACGAGACCGGGCAACGAGTTACTTTGACAGCTGCTGAAGCATATTCTTAGCGGCGTGTAAAGATGTCAATGAAACGAATTCAGTTCTCAATATTGCAGGGTGGTATAGGCTTTAGGCTCGACCAGAATTGTCGCAGTTCTCTTTGTAATGAATTTTACCATAAACACTATTAATAAAATTGTAAATTTTTCATATTTCATTAAGAATTTGAATACATTTTATCACGAAAATTAACAATTAATAATTTTAATAGATTTTTATGTTTGTGAGCCAACCTGTCATTCCGAGCACTGAATTCGTTTCTGCTAAGACCACAACTTTTTTCGTTGCTATCTTGACGCACGTTTCTTCCAGAAAGTATTAACAGCAGTGAGTCAGGCGGTTTGATTCTTCTGCCTTTTCCACAATTGAATATTTTAATTTTTTTACTTGAAAGTAATTAACACCTACAGCGAAATGTCGACAGTTATGAGTCCTTTGTCCATCGCCGGCACCAGGCAGTCGGGAGCCTCCGTGCGTACACAGAACGGTGAGAAAATATCAAATTTCCAAACAGGTGCTGGGGTTTCTTGCCCACCTGGGCCTTGTAAAACGTGTGTTTCTCGAAGGAATCATATACCTCAAGTGAATTTGTGAAGAAATTGTGTATGACTTCAGAAACGTCCACAAACATGCATTTCCTTTGAATCGAAATAATAAAACACATCTTGTTAACACAAATAAAAGTGAGGTTAAATCGTTGTTAAATGCCTTGCACACGGTTTGAGCCGGCAGCGCTGCGTGGGTCAGACGCGCTTTTCATGACGTCATGAACAAGCAGATGGGAACTCCACTGAAGCGATTCCTTCTTCTTTTTTTTAGTGATGGCCGCCAGTTCCATTGCAAACATCGTGAAGAGTTCGCTGGGCCCCGTCGGTCTCGATAAAATGCTGGTCGACGATATTGGCGATGTCACCGTCACCAACGATGGCGCCACTATTCTCAAGCTTCTCGAAGTGGAACACCCCGCCGCAAAGTAATTCTTCCTTAAATCGTTAGAAGCCATTTTTCTACAAACTGTTAATTTACAGAGTTCTCGTTGAGCTGGCTCAATTACAGGATGAGGAAGTTGGCGATGGCACCACATCTGTTGTGATTTTGGCTGCAGAGTTGTTGAAAGTAAGTATATTAAAAAAAGCGTATTCAGAAAAGTTTTTAATTTTACATTTTGATAGAACGCCGATGAGTTGGTTAAACAGAAGATTCATCCAACATCCATCATTTCTGGATATCGTCTGGCTTGCAAGGAGGCCTGCAAATACATCTCGGAACATTTGACTGCTCCCGTAGATGAGTTGGGTCGCGACTCGCTCATAAATATCGCCAAGACCTCGATGAGCTCCAAGATCATTGGAGCCGATGCTGATCATTTTTCCGCCATAGTTGTGGATGCAGTTATGGCAGTGAAGGTGGGTTCTGTTTTCTATGAATACGATACAGTACTAATAATCTTGTTTTGTTCAGATTACTGATCCGAAGGGTAATGCCGCCTACTCCATCAAAGCTGTTAATGTGCTCAAGGCTCACGGCAAGTCGGCTCGCGAAAGTCTTCTTATTCCTGGCTACGCCCTGAACTGTACTCTCGCCTCGCAGCAGATGCCCAAGAAGATTGTGAACGCAAAAATTGCGTGCTTGGACTTCTCCCTCCAAAAGACCAAAATGAAGATGGGTGTCCAGGTGCTTATCAACGATCCCGACAAGTTGGAAGGCATCCGCGCTCGTGAGCTGGACATCACCAAGGAGCGAATCAATAAGATTCTCTCCACCGGCGTGAATGTTGTGCTTTGCTCTGGGGGTGTTGACGATCTGTGCATGAAATATTTCGTCGAGGCTGGTGCCATGGCTGTGCGCCGCGTGAAAAAGAGCGACCTGAAAATCATTGCAAAGGCAACCGGTGCTGCATTCCTCACATCGCTGACAAATATGGATGGTGAAGAAAGTTTCGATGCCTCCATGGTCGGTGAAGCTGCTGAAGTGGCACAGGAACGAATCTGTGACGACGAGTTGATTTTGATCAAGGGCACCAAGGCGAGGTAAAGGTCTCTCGAGCTATACTTTACGATCAGAAGTTTCAATTTAAATTTACAGGGCGGCTGCTTCAATAATTTTGCGGGGTCCCAACGACTTCTACTGTGACGAGATGGAGCGTTCCATTCACGATGCACTGTGCGTTGTGAAGCGCGTTTTGGAGAGCAAGAAAGTTGTGGCTGGCGGTGGCTGCGTCGAAGCTGCCCTCTCCATCTACTTGGAAAATTTCGCCACTTCCCTCGTACGAAATTTATATAGGAATTTATCTACATATTACTAATTTTTTACTGCATTCCTAACAGAGTTCTCGGGAGCAATTGGCCATCGCTGAATTCGCAAAGTCCCTCTTGGTCATTCCAAAGACCTTGTCAGTGAACGCCGCTAAGGACGCCACAGACTTGGTCGCCAAGCTGCGTACATACCACAACTCAAGTCAGACAAAGACAGAACACGCCAATCTAAAATGGACTGGCCTGGATCTCATCGAAGGCGTAGTGAGGGATAACAAGAAGGCCGGTGTCTTGGAGCCAGCTATGTCGAAGATTAAATCGCTGAAGTTCGCCACCGAGGCAGCGATTACAATCTTGCGTATCGACGACATGATCAAACTGAATCCCGAGGAGAAGGCCAGCAAGTCGTACGCCGATGCCTGTGCATCTGGTGAAATGGACGGTTAAACTGACCATTACTACAGATGCTTTCACATTATTTCTACTTATTAATTATAACTTAAATTAAACATTTCAACATTATAATTCACGCTGAAGAAAAACAAACTATTATTAACAATGTAATTGTTTATGTTCTCCACCCCTTATGTACTAAAATAATTTGCTTGTATTCATTCACGAAACTCAGAAGTAAAACTTGATCACTCATTCATCATTATGGAGCTAAATAAACAAGATGAAAGAAAACCAAATCGTTTTTTATTTCCTTAGAGATAAAGAAAAACTAGCGATATTGCACTTCCATTCATTACACATATGCGTTCATCCGACACTAAAACAAATTTCCCCTAGGAAAGTGCTTTCCCTGCTCGCTATAGCACGAGCAATGATGCCGCCGTGGAAACGCTTTGAAATAGTTCGATAGACGAAATACAAAAGTTCTTAAAATAGACCGTGCATCCACGTTCTATAAATATATAGAAATTGTACCAAACCGAGAGGAGAAGAAAATCTGCGAGCGAACGGAGCACATTTCATATTTCCTCCAATAGTTTGGTGATAGTTCCTATTAAAAAAAAAATAGTTTGGCTGCACGAAAACTACAAAAAATAAAGATTACAATTTGTGAAAGCAATATTTTGAATTGGTAAAATGTCAGAAAACGATCAGAACTCCAGCGAGGATGTGAACAACAATGAGCCCACTCAGCAAAACGAACTTCTGGACATGGTGTTCGCGCTGGAGAGTGAGAAGCAGGCGTTGATCGAGGAATCTCGCAAACGTATTGGCGCCCTGCGCAAAGATCTCGAAGAGTCTTTGAGTGAGAACGAGAAGTTGAAGCGCAAGGTGAACCAGTTGGAGCAGTCGTTAAAGCAGTCGGTGATGCTGGGCGGCGTCGATGCGCCCAAGTCGCGCCAGGAACAAGATGAACTACTGCTCAAAGCGAAGACACTGCTATTCGAAAAGACCAAGGTGAATAAACAACAAGAACAACAGATCGCGACCCTAAAGGACCAGGTGCAGGCGGTGAAAGACGTCTTGGCTGTTACAAAGGACATGTTGAACCTGAAGACGGCCGAGTGCGGCCACATGGAGGTGCGACTGGAGAAGTCGCAACAGTGGATCAAAGCCGAGAGGGACAAGTGTGCGATCACGGAGAAGAAGCTGGCAATCTCGAAGGGAGTGTACGACAAACTCAGAGCGGAATATGACATACAATCGAACATATTCAAGGTGTGCGAAATTGTTCATTTCTGAGTAACGAAATTATTAAAAGCTTTCGATTTTTTTTAGAATCTGAAAGAGGCATATGATCAGAAAATTAAGGTCCTGTCCGGCGCTTTGGAGAAAGCGAAGGAGCAGCCATAACTTCTTAATTTACATGTAAATAAAGTAAATACAATAAACGATTTATTTTAAATATAATTCATTGTATTGTAAGTATTTAAATGCAATCGAATGAGCGCAATAGGTCAAACTGTTGCTTGCTTCACATTTACTTTTTCCGCTGTTGATTAAACAATATATCATTTGTTCTGAATTGGTGTTTGGTGAGTGGGGATAAACGTTATGTTGATGTTTATGCTGTTTGCTGTTGCATTTGTTTCGCGGCAACAATTTGCTTCATTTCAATTACGCCGACAACAGCGTTCAAGAAGCGGCTCTTCTGCATTTGGATCTTTTCAATCTTCTCGATTTGTTCCTGCACAAACTCTACGCGCCTTTTAAAGTAGTCCTTTGATCCTTCCAGGTTCTAAAAAGTGGTAAAATGTGATTAAACTTCATTGCACTACTCATAGACAGCTTTGTTGCACCTTCTCCACGTAGTAGCCGGTTCCCACATCAATCATAAAGTTATCGAGATCCTTTATTCTGCCTGGCACGTACATGCTGCTGGTGAGCGGCACCAGAATCTGACGGTTCTCCCAGTCGGGCTGGAAGGATTCGAGTGCCTCCTTGGAGGTGGCGTATTTCGCCTTGCAGTTGTACAGGGTTTGTAGGGATTCCTGGATGCTATTGATTTCCTAATTGGAAAAGGGTAAACTCATAAATTAGTTCACCGATAAGACCAGTTGCAAACTCATTGCTCACCTGGTCGAATTCCTGTTTAATTTGCATCAACTGCTCCAGACTCAACTTGGCTAAATCGATTTGCTCTGGTTTCTCACTTGAGCCGCTGGCCGACATCTTTTAAAAGTGACTTTATTTATTGCTTTGACAAGAATATGCGAAAATCGAAGCAAATGTTCCTTGGGCTCGTGGTGCTTATACAAAATTTTATTCTTCAACACGATTCACGCCGCGGCACAGATGACAAATCGAGGCAGAGGTTCTTACCAACACACTCACACGGATGATCTCTGTGGGATTGAGGTGAGAATGAGAAACGCGTTGACAGATGTCGTATAAACTAATACAACAGAAATCGCAGAGGGAAGAAGTATTGTGAATGAAGAAGGTAGGAAATAATTACTATATTCCATTTACGTTCGAAAATCCATTCGTAATTTGAGTGTCACGCCCACATTTATATGCATGTTCAACTCAAGCTTGTTCAAAAACGTTCAAGCATTTCGTACTGTCACTCTCAGCTGTTTGCTCTCTCTTTCAAACTTGATGCCGCACTCTCGTGTTTTCTGTTGTGTAATTTGACAGTTCAATTCTGCCGTAAATAAAAATTCTTCTTCGATTTCGTTTCAACGTTGTGTCCAGTGATGGCATGCGTTCGTAGGTCTTTACGAATTCTGCCATTTACTCGTGTCATTACCAGAAATATCACAATGTCCGCTCAACGACGCGCCCAGGAAGCTCTCGAAAAGCTGAAGGAGAAGAATCCCTACTACGAGAAGTACGCGCAGAAGATTGCGAAGCTTCAACAGACCTCGCCTGAGGAGTTCTTGCAGCGCATCGACAAAGTCGAGAACCCCATCAAGGATGGCAAGAGCCAGACCCGGTAAATGTCTTTTTTCTTTGTCGTAGTTAAGATTATCATAAATTATTTTTGCTGTAGCACCTATTCCGAGCTGCTTAATCCCAAGAAGCCATTGGAAAAAACAACACCGGAGATTCCTTACAAGAAGCTCTCTGACATAATGAAACTGGAACTGATCGAAGACAAGACTGCAGAAGAAATCATGAAAATCTGGTTTGAGTACCATAAAACGAAAGAGGTCCTGGCAGCCACGCTCAAAATACAGCAATTCGACACCCTGATGAGTCGTGCCAAGGAACATCCCCTCTTCATTTTTCCACTTCCACGTAGTGAGGGATTCGAGTTCTTCCTGCTGCAATTCGCCGCCAATACGGTTCACTTCACACCATTGTTAGCATATCAGGTTGAAATACATAATAATCATTTTTTCCTTTATCATTTTATACAAAATTTTGTTTTTCGCTTTAGGTCCATGCTGAGAATGCTCCTGAGTGCCTGACACTGGTGCACTACACAGAGATGAAAGACAAGGGAATTATTCTGATGCGCGGTGAATTCGATAACAAAGTTCTTTCTGCCCAAGAGGCTCAGTGTCTGGCGAACCAGTTACAAATGTTCTACTGCAAGTCGGACGAGTCAAAGTTGAAGCTGATGGAGACCTTCACTAAACGGCCCGACGAGTTCAAGCACATGGATCTGATTAAGGAGGTGGAAAACATTCAGCTCGTTTAAATAAAACTATTTTCTGGAAAATACTTTTGTAATGTTATAACTTAATTAGAAGTACTTTATAACTTCACTTGTAGTTAGCGTAGGAGTAGGCTCCATAATTAGATCAATGCTATTCACATGCCCAGATGATATCGAAATCAGCAAGTTCTATTTTGTTTTCAAAATAAAAACATATGTCTTTCAAATGATATTTGGGAATGTTTACAAAATTCGAATTCTAAAAATTATTTGTGAATGGATTTGGATTACAATGATGTGTTAACAACAATTGGTGAATATGAAACGATCCGTTTTACGTTCGACCAAGAAATCATCGGTTTGTCAACAAAGGTTTCGGCAAAGTACATTACGTTCTGATGCTCAATACCGGGATTCTGTTAATGACGGTGCTGGTCGAAACTATGGGCATGGGCATAATCGCTGTCGCATCCAAGTGCGACCTGGAGCTTGACAGCCGCAAGAGGTCGGTCATGTTGGGTGCGGCTTTCTCCGGTGAGTTCGGCAGCCTTTCTCAACCACGATCCTGGACGTGACTTCTTCCAGGTATCGTAATCTCGTCCTACTACTGGGGTTACCTGTGCGACATTCGTGGTCGTCGTAAAATGCTGCTCATCTCCACCCTCACGGCCAACGCCATGTCACTGATATCGGTTTTGACTCCCAACTTCTGGGGATTCGTGTTCATGCGCTTCTTGACCGGCATTTTGTAAGTATCAAGGGAGAAAATTCAAACTTCATCCATGCGGTCATTTAACTCTTTCAGCATCGCTGGACCCGCTACCATCTGCATCTTGTACTTGGGAGAGTTTTGCACACATCAAAATCGAACTCTGGCCATGAACTGCATGTCTATGTTCACTGGCTTTGGCATCATCTACGCTCCAAGTAACGACCCATAGGTTGAGCGACATTTTTATTAACATTTTAACTCTATCTCAAACTCATAACAGCCTTGGGACTATACATCCTTACCAAACCGTGGTCGCTGCACATCTACGGCGACTTCGAGTTTACTCCCTGGCGCCTCCAGCTCATCTGCTACTTTGCTCCCGGTTTATGTGCTGCCCTGGTTCTGCTCTTTCTACCCGAGAGCCCCAAGTATTTGATCTCCATTGGTAGAACGGAGAAGGCCTTAGAGGTCATCGACTGGCTGTGCGAGAAGAACACTGGTCGAAGTATATGGGAATTCCATGAAATTCAGAGCATCTCGGGAGTCCATGTGAGGGAACCGACCATGCAGAGAAATGAGTATTAGTAAGTCAGAAGAAGTGCCAACACTTAATGGAAATAAGGCTTTAATCTGTCAATGTTTATAGTTCCTTTGAACTAATATGGCAAGATACCAAACCCATATTCACGGAACCTCATGTGCGAAACTTCATGACTTGCTGCATAATCATGTTCGGACTCTTCTTCATGTAAGAAAGTTTGCGATGACACTTGGTATTCCTAATTCATGAGTCTCATTTCCTATTGTCAGAGCCAATGGCCTGGGTCTTTGGTATCCTTTCATACGGGGTGTCATGCGAAAACACGAGGACGAAGAGATCTCCGCCATCTGCAAGCTAATCGTTTTTTTCTCCGATGACATGCCAAACGAGAAGGTAGTAACGAGCTCCGTTCTCTATCACTACTAACTCTAGCTCTTTTCGTAGGTTTGCACGTCAAACATGAATCCCCAGAGCATCGAGGACTCCATCACCTTTGGCATCTCCTTCTGTTGCATGTTCGTGGTGCAAGGCTTCCTCCTGAACTATGCCGGGCGCATGTGGACCATTCGGGTGGAACTAGTGACAGTGTTCCTGGCCGGCTTCGGCATGCACTTCGTGGATAATGCACTGGTGTTTCTGGCTCTCTTCTGCCTATTCCTGGCCATACCTGGCACACTGATTATCGTAATGGGGAGTGCCGTGATGGACATGATGCCCACGACCCATAGGTACAAACTCCTTCGTGTGATGTCAATGAGGGATGGATATTGACTAATGAACTACTGATTGCAGAGGCAAAGCAGTTTGCATTTGTCTAACTATGGGTCGCCTGGGTGCCATTTTCGGAGAGTATATGGTGGGCGAAATGTTCTACGAGTCCTGCCTCCTGATCTTCATCATCCTCCTCATCTTTTTCTTGCGTGAGTTTTCCATTGGTGCATTTTGAAAGAGCTCACTCGATTTGTACTACTTGCAGTGGGAGTCTTGGTGACATTCAGGCTGCCTCTAGGCGAAGAATCGAGTAATGTACCAAAATGAAAAAAGTCCAATAAATTAAATTGTTTTCAAAGTTCTATAGTTGAAGTGCATTTCCGTAGGAGGGATTACAGAAAAACTCGATAAGGGTTGTTTACCCTAAACGATTACTACCAATGATAGATGCAAGTATTTGAAAGGATGCGTAAAATAAGTGCTCATGATAATTTTCCTATAGAGATAGAGAGCGTTCCATAAAGCTTGAATGCATTTTACGGTCTGTTTTTGTATTTGTTTACTTTAAAGTGACATCATGACCACGGCACCGTTCTCTCCAATTATTAAAGTTTCTTCCACATGCAGTTCAAGTAAATATTTGCGTAGATACGTTAACGTTTTTTATGATATTCATAAACAAGTGCAAATTCCGTCGACAAGTTCGCCCACATTCCCAATGGAGTGAATAGTTGGATCATTTACGCGATGCTATTCCCTAACCTTAGACTCATTCGCAATCTTTAATCAGATGACTTGGAGTATAGTAAATGTACCGGGTAAATATTTTGTTGAGGACTGGGAGTTGAGGGCTGGTCACAGGGAATATAAACTTTCCGTAAATGAATAGAGCGTCCTATCGCAGACCCTGTGCCTGTTGTGTGCAGATTTCTCACGCGGGGGTAATCAATTTCATTCCATGTTTACTTTCCATATGTAGTGTTGTGTTCTCGTTAAACATGGCCAGCCCCGATTTTTGCGCTCATTACCTTATCTCTCCACTCTTTGCCATCCTCCCAGATGCCTCGACAACGCACATACTCTTCAGGTATTCGACGTTACCGAGCTTACCACACGGGCCTCCGTTTGAAGCATGATCAGACGGGTTCTGTCAATGCTACCGATCTGTGCTAGCGGCTGCACAGATTCTAAATTTTTTACTATCACTGATAAGTGACAACCTTGTGTTTGTTCTATTTGATAAAAGTGAACGTCACGCCGTTGGTAATCGGTCGCAATGGAAGATACTGAAATTGGCAAGACCAACGGTGCGAGGGATTCGTCAGTGCGAAAGGAGGCCGAGGATAAAATCCAGGACTACGAGCAGCTGCTCGACTCCATCGGTAATAGTTTCCCGCCCTCCCGGTAGCCGTTGCCAGATCAGTAATAATATGCACATGTCGTCCTGTCGTTCAGGTTTCGGGAAGACCCAATGGATCGTGTTATTGACCAGTGGCCTGCTACTGATGCTGGTCATCAACGAGACGATGGGAATGAGCATCATAACCATTGCCTCACAGTGCGATTTCGCCACGACATCCGTCGATAAAGCTGTGATGAGTGCGGCGAGTTTCGTTGGTAGGTTAAAACTCCCGTAGTGGGAAAGAACATATAACATGTGTATAATTAATTATATATATATAATATAATATATAATATAATATATAATATAATATATAATATAATATATAATATAATATATAATATAATATATTATATATAATATAAAAATTAAGAGCAGACGCGATTTCGTCCTTTTCTGGTGCCTATTTGTTGTCGTCGGTATCGAAAGAACTGAAACTCATATTGAATACTATCGGAATATTTAGTCGTTGGCTTCTTAATTAAAGTATGTTTGGAATTTTGTCTACTACAAAAAAAGAAGAAAAACCAAGTTCGGCAACTGATCAATGAGGAATCGTTGAATTGTAATCAAGACAAATGTTCTCTCGCTTGGTGCGGAACGATTGTACGAGGCGTATTAACGAGTCTCTCTTATCAACGGAACAGAAATTAATTTGAATATTAACCAGCTCAGTTCTCCCCGTCTCACGGCAGCAACTGCTAGCGAAACACTATTGGCTCTATTTGCGATTCTCAAACTGTTGCTATCTTTTGTAACTGAGCTCATCGCACGTATCGAATTCCGACGCTTCGTAGTTGTCTTCGCGATGTTCTAAGAAATCTTTTCAATCTATTTCTTCTCTACCTCTCTTAAAAGGCATCCTGTTCTCTTCCTACTTCTGGGGCCACTTCAGCGACACGATAGGCCGACGCACAGTCCTGCTGCACACCACCTTTATTGGGAACGTCATCTCGTTAGTTTCGATGTTCGTCCCAAACTACTGGGTGTTCGTGTTTCTGCGCTTCCTCACCGGCATAAGGCAAAATTTCCATGCATATCTTTACCTTCATTCATTGTATAACGGTTATGAGACAGCATTGCAGGAGCCTCTTCCACGACCTACGCCTACTTGGGGGAGTTTTTCGTGGCTCGCCATCGGCCAGTCGTCATCAACTACGCCAGTATGTTCGTGGCCTTCTCCATGGTGTACATGCCAGTGGTTGCCTGGGGCGTACTCTCCTTTCAGTGGTCCTTTTCTGTCTTCGGTGACTTCGCGTTTCGCCCATGGCGGCTGCTGATCCTGTGCAACCTACTACCCGGACTGATTGCGGTCCTAATATTGCTCAAGCTGCCGGAGAGCCCGAAGGTTCTGTTGTCGCTTGGCCGCGAAACGGAGGCTCTGGCGGCAGTGCACTGGATCTACAAGACGAACACGGGCACGTCGAAGCCACTGAAGCTCTTCCGTTTGCGCTCCGAGATGCATCTGCCACGAGAGAATGTCTTCGCGACGAAGAACGGGTAATATATCTTTCTCGATTCTATTATTTGCACAATATTAAGAATGCTCCATTTTTCTTCTCCGAAAAGACTGGGCGCTCTCAAGAAGATGTGGCAGGAGACACGGCCTCTGTTCAGGCGACCGCACGTGTGGAACTTTCTGATCAGCTGTATAGTTATGTGTGGCCTCTTCTTCAGGTATTCTCCTTGTTGAATACCTTCCTGACTCAAAACCACCCCCACCATCACTTGTTCTTATAGCTCGTCTGGAATGGGTCTGTGGTACCCGGAGATCCAAAACCGAGTGGGTCTTAGTTCGGACGAGAGCAAGCTTACTGTATGCCAAGTAATCGACGCATCGATGGATCGCTTTAAAATTGAGAACGATACACTCGATTGGGTTAGTTCAGGACTACGTTCATTCTATTATACTGTTCATACACGTTCTATATCGAGCAGGTTTGCGACGATACCATCAGCACAAAGAGTTACATGGACTCGATCACCTTTGGTCTATCCTACGTAGTGGGCTTCATTATTTTGGGTATCGTTATCCGACCGCTGGGTCGGAAACTTGTGATCGTCGGCGCCCTGGTCGTTTCCGGCGTCTGTGGCATCGCATTGCTCTGGATCTTAGACCCGGTGGTTATTGTCATCGTATTCTGTCTGTTCCTAGTCATGCCCGGACTGTGTGTATCCGTGGTGAGTGGCGCAGTCGTGGATCTGGTTCCGACGCACCTGAGGTGAGTCGAGTAAGTGGATGGTTTTAGCTTCGCCACTAACATCGTTTTGCAGGGGGAAAGCGGTCTGTATCTGCCTTATGCTGGGTCGCTCGGGCAGTGTCATCGGGAGCAACATCATCGGTGTCCTGCTTGAGTCCTACTGCGATATTACATTTGGTGTCTTCTCCGGCTTCGTTTTATGTAAGTTATCTGCATTTTAAATTTCAATAATGAGATTCACTTTCGTCCAGTTTGCGCCCTGCTGACGTGTCTGCTGCCCATTTGAGGAGCCACTGTATTTTAAGGAGTCTTAAGCATCTTAGTTTTCTAGGTTTAGCTTGTAATTAGTTAAGGATTTTTTTGTTATTGGAACTAAAGTTGTTCCTAATTTCGACTGTAATTAGCAAATTTTACACTCGTTGGGTGTAGTCAAAACTGTTCACGTGGAATCTGTATCTCCACTAAAGTTTGTGTTTAATGTATAAAGAAGTGTACATTTTTTTTTCTATAACTTCTTTCAAGAAGCTTGAATTGAATGTTTAGGGCAGATTATTTAAGACAACCAAAAATATACACCTCACGAAACTTGAGAATCTTTACTGTGACTCTTAATAGATTATATTTCTTCATGAAACATCTTAAAGATGTTGTTATTTTTTTTCTTCTCTAAATGTAAACATTAAGAAATCACGAGTAACGGGGTCATAATCCTGCAATTATACCCTTGCTCACACGTTCACCCAGTAGTAAAGCCCATTTTTTGAGATAAAATTATAAATTACGTACTATGAAAGCTCAAAATTTTCGCAACAAAAGTCATTCATGTAAAATAAAGAAAAAATAAAAGAAATGAAAAAAAAAAACAAGAACAAATAGTATACTTTTAGATATCTTTTTTTAGAAAAGCGTGATAAGCGTCTGAATTATTACGCTTAAGTAATTAGACAAATGAATCCAAAAACACCACATCTCTGCAAAAAAAATCTGTATAGAAAAATCCAGTATAATTTGAGCGGTTTTTTTTAAATAATCGTTATCGGAGATTCCTTCGTCTAGTATGCGCCCGGTGACGTGCGTAGTGCTTAATTAAAGGCGTCTCTACTCGCGATCAGTTGAAACAAACATGTTAGAACGTTACTCGGCATATAGCTTTATTATCTTAGTGCCATTAGTCTAGTATGTAATTCATTATTCAGTTTCTTGTTGTTCTCTGTTTAAATTATTGTTGTTCTCAGATCATATCATTAGCAAATGTTGGTTGTACATACACACTGGCAAAATTTTCCTTATGAAAATGAATCAATGCAGTTTTCGCCGTATGATAAATGGAATTCGAAATTAATTTTTCAACGATAACTACTTAATTAAAGAAGCTGGACGTGTTAATGTTTTTGAAGTAAATTTGTGGATGCATGATAATAGTCCATAAAGTTGACTTTTCCTGCTTAAGTCGCTGTTGGTCAAGAATTGATCAGTAGTTGATAATAGCGAACTCAGTGCTCTGCTATGCATCACACCTCTTTAGATTGCTGTTAACATCAGGTTTCAGAGCCCTACTGTCAGGGTAACAACATTAACATCAACAGACTTTCTGCGATCAATCAACCCTCATTCAATCTCGACAGACTTAGTGGAAGATAATGCTGCCCACTGTGCGGTAGGGGAATCCACCGATATTCAAGCCCTAAGACCAGGTTGATCAGCAAGTGCATAAATATCAGTGAAGAGATGTAAAGGCACTCATTTCCAGCCAGACCCCCTGCGAGAGACCAAAGAATGCAGCTTCCCGATTACAAGAAAGGCGTAATGCCGAAGCCAGAGGAATTCGATTACGAACACCTATTGGAGCGCATAGGTTAGTCATATCACATCGGCGAAGATGCAATTCACCAACTTATCCCGAGTTTTATTTAGGATTTGGTAAAGCCCAGTGGCTTCTCTTATTCATCACGGGTCTGCTGACACTAACATCGATTAGTGCCCAGACCGCGATGGCAATTATAGCTATCGCCTCGCAGTGTGAGTTCAAAACAAACCAGGCGGATAAAGGTATCTTGATGGTAACGGGAGTGGCAGGTATGATTTCAGAATACGACAAGTAGTCTTCTGGTAGAAAAACGTTTCGTGCTCTTCCATTACTTGCAGGCATTTTCATTTCCACCTACATTTGGGGCTATATCAGCGATGCCTGCGGAAGGCGCTTTGTGCTGCTATACAGCACCTTCAGTGCGAATCTGCTACAGCTCATCTTGATGTTTATCACCAACATTTGGTTGTTCAACTGCATCAACTTTGCTGTAGGCATCAGGTAAGAATTATTAGTGGGAGATTTTTAATTGAATCTGATTTCCATACTTGTCCCACAGCTTGGGTGGAATTACTGCTTCCATGTACGCATATCTGGGTGAGTTTAACACTCCCCATTACCGCGCCGTCGCAATCAACTATTCCACCATGTTTGTGAGCGTTGCCACGATTTACGTCCCAGGTAAGACACAGTAGTAGCAATGTTGGATGTAATGCTATCTCATTGCTTTCATTGATTCGTAGCCATGTCATGGCTATTGCTTGAATTAGACTGGTCGTTGCAAATCGTCGGTGATTTCAAGTTTCGACCATGGCGACTCCTGATGCTCGTCTGTTTAGTGCCGGGTTTCCTCGGTGCTCTGCTTTTACTCCGCTTTCCCGAGAGTCCGAAGTTGCTGCTGGCTCAGGACAAGCTGTCAGACGCCACACGCGCTGTTGAGTGGATCTGTCGCGAGAATACGGGTCGAGCTGTGACCAGCATCCTCAACCTCCCTAAGTACACGTTGCGACCAGAGCCGCAGGAGGAGGACATTTCGCTGGCTACACAAAAAAAGGGCTGTGGCTTCCTGGTGGCCATTTGGAAGTCAACCATTCCGCTTTTTCACAAACCGCACGTAAGGAACTATATTATTTCATCTGTCACGGTTTTCGGGATGTTCTTTGGGTAAGCGTTTTGCTCTATTTTTGGACTTAGTGCGGTTTTTATTAAATCTAATATTATTTCAGCACTTCCGGGATGCAGTTGTGGTTTCCAGATATCGTTAACCGTTTCTCCTCGGCCGTGGATTCGGGCACGCATACGGTATGTGAAATTCTAGACTCATCGTTTCGAAGGGAAATAGAGAACATAACTACGGTCACGGTAGGTATCTGTTCACACCGATCATCTTTGGTCTAATATCACTGATGTTTTCAGATTTGCGATGATAGCATCTCGACTAAGACCTATGTGGATAACATTATCATGGGTGTGGTCTTTTTGTTGGGATTTCTTCTGCAGGGCATGTTGTTGCGGCCCCTTGGTAAGAAGCGGGTGATAATGGGAGCGCTAGCAACGTCGGTTATCAGTGGATTTCTGTTGCACTTCGTGTCGAACCCTGTCCTCGTACTTATCTTCTTTTGTCTATACATCCTGATGCCAGGACTCACCATATCGGTGATGTGTGGCGCGGTAGTGGAGCTGGTGCCCACGAATCTGAGGTAAATCTTGCTTTTCAGAGTCGTAATACACTTTATCGTACACTATTTCCTAGGTCGAAGGCAGTCAGCAGCTGCTTCACAATGGGTCGCCTGGCCATCATCGTCTCCACGAATATAGTCGGCGTCTTGCTGGAACCAGTCTGCAATACGACATTTGCTCTGTTCACTACCAACATAATTGGTGAGTTGTCCACTTCGAGTAGAAAAGTTACAAAAATATAATATTCTTTTATCTGTAGTTTGTGTTGTGCTAGTGAATCTGCTGCCCATTTAGTCATAGGATGCGATAGTCTTTTACGGATTGTCCAGATGCCAGTTATCGCCAGCCGTCCACACCCGTTATTCAGTTATCATTAAAAAAACTAAAGAACAAATAAAGTAACAAATAATCGCATTTCATGTACGCAAGATATGCTGATGTTCTGAAGTTCTAGATTAGAACATTATTAATAATAATTTTTGAGACTGCACTCATCCAATCCAATCGGTACGTTGTTGTTTTGTCTTAAATTGCTGTTAAATCTTTTCTTTCGTGGCATTAATCTCCTAGATAATAAATATAGTTACATTTATAAATTTAGTGAAGCCAAAGCGTCCTTTGAGAATTTCATTAGCCTATAACGGAATTTTATTAAAATCTTTATATCATAACAAGATTCATACAGCATATATGAAAGTGAAGGTAATCAACTCCCGGACATGTATTGCATACATAACATTTGATAAATTGCCTTGTTTGTTCTATTCGTTTTTGACTCGAACATGTTAGAATCCGAATTTTTACCCCTACTCTCAGATAACGAATCAACATAGACTGCTGAGCGTGATCGGTAAACTTTCCTCTACTCGCTAAACCCGCTTTAATTCAACCCCTTATGCAATCTTAATTGAATCAGTTCTACCCTAATAGGAGATGCAGTAGGAAGAAATCGTCATCATAGAAAGAAATATGTCAAACTAACAGTAGGGCAATCAGTTAGTCTTCCAAACCTGAACTCTAATATGGAGTTAGAAGTGCATAAATACGGACGACGAAATAAAAATTGGTTGATTTGCAGTCGGACTGCATACGAGAGATTCAAAAATGCAGCTGCCTAATTACAAACAGGGCCAAACACTGAACTCGGAGGAATTTGATTACGAACACCTATTGGAGCGCATTGGTGAGTTATACCACATCGGTTAGGATGCAATTCAGTATCATGAGCTTCATCCAGGATTTGGAAAGACCCAATGGTGTCTGCTGTGCATCACGGGACTACTGACACTAACATCGATTAGTGCCCAGATCGTGATGGGAATTGTGGCTGTAGCCTCACAGTGCGAGTTTCCATCAACACAAGGGCAGAAGGGTATCCAGATGGTAGCATGTGTGGCAGGTACCAAGTAATTTTTCTACAAGTATACGCCTCCACGACCTCCTAACTTCCACTGTTTGCAGGCATTTTTCTTTCCACTTACATTTGGGGCTACATAAGCGATGCATTTGGTCGGCGTTTTGTGCTGCTGAACAGCACATTCAGTGCGAATCTGCTACAGCTCATTGTGATGTTCGTCACCAACATTTGGTTGTTCACTTGCATCAACTTCGCGATAGGCATCAGGTAAGAATTAATAGTTGGTGATTCTTAATTGAATCTGATTTCCATACTTGCTCTACAGCTTGGGTGGAATTACTGCTGCCATGTATGCATATCTAGGAGAATTCAACACTCCCCGATACCGCGCCGTCGTTATCAACTATTCCACCATGTTTGTGAGCGTTGCCTCGATCTACGTCCCAGGTAAAACATGGTAGTCACAACCAAACCGTTCTCTGCAATACTTTTCTTGCTTTTCATTCGCATATTCACAGCCATGTCATGGCTATTGCTTGAAGTAGACTGGTCGTTGCATATCGTCGGTGATTTCAAGTTTCGACCATGGCGACTCCTGATGCTCGTCTGTTTAGTGCCGGGTTTCATCGGTGCTCTGCTTCTAATTCGCTTTCCCGAGAGTCCGAAGCTGCTGCTGGCTCAGGACAAGATATCGGAGGCCACACGCGCGGTGGAATGGATCTGTCGAGAGAATACGGGTCAATCTGTGACCAGCCTCCTCAAACTCCCTAAGTACACGTTACGATCAGAGCCGCAGGAGGAGGAAATTTCGGTGGCTACACAAAAGTGTTGTGGATTCTTGGTGGCCATTTGGAAATCAACCGTTCCACTTTTCCACAAACCACATGACAGGAACTTTCTTATTTGTTCTGCCACGTTCTTTGGGCTATTCTTCAGGTAAGTGTTTTATTCTTTGGTGGACTCAGTAAACTGTTCATTATAATTAATTTTACTTGAATCTAGTACCGGAATGCAATTGTGGTTTCCAGATATCGTTGATCGTTCCTCTTCTGCCACGGAATCGGGCAAGCAGACAGTGTGTGCGATGCTGGACTCATCGTTTCAAAAACAGATCTTAGACATGAATATTACAAATAATACAGTGTGTATTTATTTTACTCCCATTCTCTTTGACCTAATCTCCACTACTGTCTTCAGATCTGCGACGATAGCATCTCGATTGAAACCTATGTGGATAATATTGCCGTGGGTCTGGCCTTTCTATTGGGCTTCCTTCTACAGGGCATGTTGTTGCGACCCCTTGGTAAGAAGCGGGTGATACTGGGAGCGCTAACCATGTCGGCCATTAGTGGAGTCCTGCTGCAATTCGTGTCTAACCCCATCATCGTACTCATTTTATTCTGCCTATACTTCTTAATGCCAGGCCTCAGCATATCAGTGATGTGTGGCGCGGTGGTGGAGCTAGTGCCCACGAACTTGAGGTAAGTATATCTTGTACTTAACTTTTTGAGATTCTGTCATAATCAACAGGGCGAAGGCTGTGAGTACCGGCTTTACCATGGGCCGCCTGGGCCTTATATTATCCACGAATCTAGTCGCTATCTTGCTGGAACCAGCCTGTAAGACAACTTTCGCGATGTTCACTGCTAGTATGTTAGGTTAGTTTAGTTTAGTTAGTTATATTTTACACTAGCATACACTAGTACAATGGTCTTCTTCTTACAGTTTGCGCTCTTCTAGTGAACCTGCTGCCCATTTAGTTGTGTCGTTAAGGATGAGAGCTGAATATATGCTTTAAATGAATTTGTTCCTTTGAAAAAATAAGTGCGTTTTTCAAGGCTTTATTTTAACGAATTGATATTGATATATTGATATTTATTGGTACATATTCAAGACTATACTAAAATAAATTTCAAGCATTCTATCTAGAGTTGTAGTTATTTTAAGGATTTATTAAAGTTTATAAAAAATTAATTAAATTTCATTAAATTGAAAACTTCTAAACTTTTTTCATTTCGGTGCGGTATAGAGATGATTTTTGTAGTAGAAATCAAAGGTTCCATGTCCATGCCAATCTGAACCGGGGCTTATCATCGTTATTCTCTCGAGTATTCTCCTCAGAATTACTTTTTTTTTCTTAATTTCTTAAAATTGAAAGTACTCTCTTCAAAATCACGATATCTATCCTCCCATTTCCAGCCATCTTTATACCATTACCAGATTCGTATAACAAAAATCAATGTGAGAGTAACACTGTACTAGACGCCTCCTGTTTCCGAAAACCGAACAGTATAGCGCTTGAACAGTACGGATGGTTCCTGCATTTTTACTTTAAACTGGTTCAAAAAGGTTTATACTCGGTTTTTGCATAATTCGGATGCGTAAACATTTTCGTAGCTAACTAGCTTTTCTGTCACCCAATCAAACTTCTGAAAGTATCCGATTTTCGACTTTTGAGCAAAATTTACAGCTACTTTGCCGGTAAAACCTTTAACCAACTTCCTATACAAGCTCCGTCGAGGCAGGACATATGGCGATAAATGGCGAGGAGAAATTATAAAAATGGAATATAATGCTACCCCTTGGAGGCTTTTGGCAATCTAACTTGATGGGCAGATGCATATGTGAGAACATGTGAGGTCTAGGTTTAGGTTTATGGTTACACATACTTGGTGGTTACTCATAAATGTTATCTTATAAATTCTCTCTCGCTTGTGGTAATAATTAAGAGGAACTCGTAAAATGTTATACTAAAGATGTACGTTCTTCAGTTATACCATAACAGATTCTTGCAGCAAATATGAAAGTGAGAGTATTCAGCATTTATTAATGCCTGTTGCCTGTTAAACACCACTAGGAAACTCCAGTATTCAATAACTGGATTTGACTGTCATGCGTTTCGGAAAACAGTTCGGCGAATACCATAACTATTACTCTTAACTAACAGACTCGCTACGTCGGTTGCATAATCCACGCCGTACTATGTCACTGGTTAACATTTTTTTCACTCAATCAAACTTCTGTTAGATTCCGGTTTTTACCCCTACTGTCAGAGTAACGAACCAACATACACTGCTGAGTGTGATCGGTTGACTCTCTTCTGATCGATGAAACCGCCTTCATTCAATCCCTTATCCAATTTTAATTGAATAAGTTCTACCTTAATAGGAGATGTAATCATAAGATTTAGGAAGAAATCGTCATCATAGAAAGAAATTTGTCAAATTAACAGTAGGGCAATCCGTTAGTCTTCCAAACCTGAAGTCTAATATGGAGTTAGAAGTGCATAAATACGGACGACCAATAATAAAGTGACTGATTTTCAGTCGGACTGCATGCGAGAGATTCAAAAATGCAGCTTCCTAATTACAAACAGGGCCAAACACCGAACTCGGAGGAATTTGAATACGAACACCTATTAGAGCGCATTGGTGAGTTATACCACATCGAGTAGGGCACGTTTCACTAACTTATCATGACCCTCCCCCAGGATTTGGAAGGACACAGTGGTGTCTCGGGTGCATCACAGGACTACTGACGCTAAACGCGATAAGTGCCCAGAACTTGATGGGAATTGTGGCCGTCGCCTCACAGTGCGAGTTCAAAACAACCCAGGTGGAGAAAGGTATCCAGATGGTAGCATATGTGACAGGTACGAACAAAATCGTCGATAAGTATATGCGTCTAAGACCATCACCTCTCTTCTACTGCTTACAGGTATCTTCCTGTCCACCTACATTTGGGGCTATATCAGCGATGTATTCGGACGGCGTTTTGTGCTGCTGTACAGCACTTTCGTCGCGAATCTGCTACAGCTCATTTTGATGTTTGTAACCAACATTTGGTTGTTCAACTGTATCAACTTCGCAGTGGGGATCAGGTAATTATTCCTTATTTAGTGATTGAAACTAATTCTACACTTGAAACCGTTAGCTTGGGTGGAATTACTGCTGCCATGTACGCATATCTAGGCGAGTTCAACACTTCCCGGTACCGTGCCATCGTTATCAACTATTCCACCATGTTTGTGAGCGTTACCTCGATCTACGTCCCAGGTAAGACATAGTAGTCGCCACCAAACCACTCTTCAATACTATCTTCTTGCTTATCATTCGCATATTCGCAGCCATGTCATGGTTATTACTTGAAAGAGACTGGTCGTTGCATATTTTGGGTGATTTCGAGTTTCGACCATGGCGGCTCCTGATGCTTGTTTCTCTGGTACCGGGTTTCATTGGAGCCCTGCTTCTACTCCGTTTTCCCGAGAGTCCGAAGCTGTTGCTGGCTCAGGACAAGATGTCGGAGGCCACACGCGCTGTGGAGTGGATCTGTCGCGAGAATACGGGTCGATCAGTGACCAGCCTCCTTGACATCTCTAAGTACACGTTGCGACCAGAGCCGCTTGAGGAAATTTCTGTGGCTACCCAAAAGGGCTGTGGATTGCTGGTGGCCATTTGGAAATCAACCATTCCATTATTTCACAAACCACATGGAAGGAACTTTCTTATTTGCTCGGCCACGTTCTTTGGGCTGTTCTTCAAGTATGTGTTTTATTCTTTATTGGACTTCATGAACTGTTCATCAAATAGTATATTCTTTTCAGCATGATGTTGTGGTTTCCAGACATCGTTAATCGTTCCTCCTCTGCCACGGACTCAGGCCTGCCCACGCAAACGGTGTGTGCGATGCTGGACTCATCGTTTCAAAGACAGAGCGTGGATGTGAACATCACAAATAATGCAGTGCGTACCTGCTTTAATCGCATTCTATTTCATCTAATCTTCTCTACTGTCTTCAGATATGTGCGGATCGCATATCGACTAAGACATATATGAGCATTATGACCGTGGGTCTGGCCTTTCTACTGGGCTTCCTTCTACAGGGCATGTTGTTGCGGCCCCTTGGTAAGAAGCGGGTCATACTGGGAGCGCTAACCATGTCTGTTCTCAGCGGAATCATGCTGCAATTCGTGTCTAACCCCATCATCGTACTCGTTTTATTTTGCCTGTACTTCTTAATGCCAGGTCTCAGCATATCAACGATGTGTGGCGCGGTTGTGGAGCTAGTGCCCACGAACATGAGGTAAGTTTATCTTGTACTTAACTATTTTAGATTCTTTTATCATCAACAGGGCGAAGGCAGTCAGTGTCTGCTTTACCCTGGGTCGCCTGGGCTTTATATTATCCACGAATCTAGTCGGAATCTTGATGGAACCAGCCTGTAATGCTACTTTCGCTCTGATCACGGCAACTATGTTAGGTTAGGTCGAGGTTCGAGGAGTATACACTAGTACAATGGTTTCCTTCTTCCAGTTTGCGCTGTTCTAGTGAACCTGCTGCCCATTTAGTTCTGACATTAGGATTGATTGTATGCTCAAAATGAGAGTTGGATCTTCGATAATAAGTGCGATTTCCAAAGGATTTGTTTAAAAAAATGAATCATTTGCAGTTCATTTTTATCAAGTCGTCTTAATTTCTTAACAACTATTTTCACTATCGAGTAATTTATCTAGCGTTGTAGTTATTATATAATAGTAGCTATTACATAATTATTATAAAGAATTATGTCCGAATGGAATAAAATATGAATTTGAAAAACAAATCAAAACTTTTCATTTGCGATGTGGCAATGCAAAATTTTTATAGCAAAACTTAAAAGGAACATCTGAACCTTAAAAGTCCTCTCCTCCACGGATTTCCAGCCATGTTTGAACAATAACACGATTCATACAACAAAAATCAATGTTAGGATAATTTGTAATCAAATGCTGTGCTAAATTCCTCCAATCTCCGATAACCGGATTTGAACTGTCCTGCATATTTATTTTAGACTGGTTCGAAAATTCATAAACTCATGAAAGCATAGCAACATTGAGTTTATCACTCTTTCCGGTTTTGCATACTGGGCTGCGTAAACATATGCGTAGCTAACTTGCTAGTTTTTGTTGTCACGCAATCAAACTTTTGTAACTGTCTGGTTTTAGACCCCTACTGCCAGGATAAGGAATAAATATAAACTACCGAGAGAAATGGACAGGTTGGTTCGTAAAGGGAACAACTTTATTCAACATAATTTTCAACCTACATTGAGGTCGGAAGTCAGGAGGTCTAGAATGAATAATCAACATAGAAAAGAATACTCACTTTACGGTAGGGGAATATTACGGTCTACTAACCCGATGCGCAGATGTATACAAGAGAGGATACAAGAGCATAAATACGGCTGACTAGAGCTGAAGTCAGTCATTTTAAGTTTGACCATACTCAAAAAATAATGCATTTCTCTAGGAAAGAAAATGATCAAACGCCTGAAGGCGATGTAGTCAAATACGACCAGCTGCTGGAGTGTATTGGTAAGTCATAGCAATCGGGGTAGTATATGAGTCACTTTGATATCCTGGCCTTCGATCAGGATTCGGAAGGACTCAGTGGTTATTGCTGTTCATCACGGGTTTGATGACTCTAACCTCAATCAGCTCCCAACTCGCGATGGGTATTGTAGCCATCGCCTCACAGTGTGAGTTCCAAACAACACAGAAGCAGAAAGGTATCCAAATGGTAGCGTGCGTAACAGGTATGATTTAAATCTGTGATAACTTAACTAGTACACTTTATTTTCACTTCGACTGTATTGAGGCATTTTCCTGTCCACCTACATTTGGGGCTACATCAGCGATGTATTCGGACGGCGTTTTGTGCTGCTGTACAGCACCCTTGGCGCCAATCTGCTGCAGTTCATATTGATGTTCATCACTAACATTTGGCTGTTCAACTGCGTCAACTTCGCAGTGGGGATAAGGTAGGTATGGAGTTTCGGGTCTGACATCAGAGCTGATGTTCATACATCGATAGCTTGGGAGGGATCACGGCTGCCAAATACGCATACCTGATAGAGTTCAACACACCCCAGTATCGCGCTGTCGTAATCAACTACTCCGCCATGTTCGTGAGCGTCGCCTCCATTTACGTCCCAGGTAAGAGTCGCCAAACCGCTCAATGCTTTTCGATGCAAACGCATCTATTTTCGCAGCCATGTCGTGGCTCGTACTTGAAGTAGACTGGTCATGGCATATCGTTGGTGACTTCGAGTTTAGACCGTGGCGCCTCATGATGCTCGTCTCTCTTGTGCCGGGGTTCATCGGTGCCCTGCTTCTACTCCGCTTTCCCGAGAGTCCGAAGCTGCTGATTGCTCAGGAAAAGATGTCGGAAGCCACACGTGCTGTGGATTGGATTTGTCGCGAGAATACGGGCCGATCTTTGACCAGCATCCTGGGTCATTCTACGTACATTTTGCGACCAGAGCCCCTGGAGGAGGAGAATTCACTAACCGACCGAAAGGATTTTAGCTTATGGTCGATTGTGAGGGATGCCTTGCCGCTGTTTCAAAAGCCGCATGTCAGAAACTTTCTTATTTCCGTAGCCGCGATCTTTGGTATGTTCTACAGGTAGGCGTCCTCGAATATTGTTCGGCCTACTGAACATACACTAATTCGAGTACACCTTCAGTTATGCCGGGATGCAGATCTGGTTTCCGGACATCGTTAACCGCTTCTCCTCTTCCGGTAATTCTAGCGACGAAACGCAGACAGTATGTGAGATACTGGACTCATCTTTTCGAAGGCAAATGGCGAACAAAACTACAGTCAACAGCACAGTGGGTATCAGCTCTCGCATCCCCTTCGGCTTAATTTTCACTCTCGTCTTTAGATCTGCAACGATAACATATCGACTAAGACGTATGTGAACAATATTATAATGGGATTGGCTTTTCTGCTGGGATTCGTTTTGCAGGGGATGTTGTTGCGTCCTCTTGGTAAGAAGTGTTTGATCCTGGGAGCACTAGCTACTTCGGCCCTCAGTGGAGTTCTTCTTCACTTTATGTCGAACTCCATCATCGTACTCATCTTATTCTGCCTGTATATTTTAATGCCTAGCCTGGCCGTAGCAGTCGTGTTTGGCGTGATGGTCGACCTGGTTCCCACTTATCTGAGGTCAGTTTCGCTTTTATTTTCTGCACTTTGAAATATTTGGGCTCATCATTGTTCCATAGAGGGAAGGCAGTCAGCAGTTGCTTCACTGTAGGTCGCCTAGGCATCATTTTATCTACTAATCTAATCGGCATCTTGCTGGAATCATCCTGCAACATGACGTTCGCCATAATTACGGCTTCTATGATAGGTGAGTTCACTTCGATGATGGTACACTATAACAATGGTCTATGCTTTGTAGTCTGCGCTATGCTAGTGAATATGCTGCCCATTTAGTCATAGTTTTGACTTTTTGAGATTGAGTGTGTTACCGATTTGCAGAGGAAGAGTTCATGAAGGATTGGTAAAAGATAAGTGAAATAAATGATTTGCTATTGGTTTACAACAAGTTGCCTTGATTTATTCCCAAGTAATACAAGTTAAGGTCTACGTTAACAGCACATTCAAGCATTCGGTTCGTGTTAGGGTAAGGGTTAAGGTTAATAGTATTGATTACAGTTAAGTAAGTAAGTATTCATTTACAAAGTATTCTGTTTAATGTACAATAACTCGTTGCGTGGTCCAAAGATGTTGGTGGATTATGTGGTAGAAAGTGGATGCCCGGATCCCAAGCAAGGCGTACTTAGAATGGTTCCTCGGCTGGTGGAAATTCAGCGGTATGGGTCTTTCTATCACAAAGGTAAATCATTAAAACCTTAATGTGAATGAGGGGAATGGTTTACCATGTCAGCGTTCTCCAGTAGTCGGTTGTGAAGGATCTGAGCCAGGGATGCTCGTTTGCCAAACCTTCGATAGAGAGGAACAACATAGGAGAATAGAGGATCCAATTGAATAAGAGGAGTGAAAGAGATTGGGCGGTAGATGCGTGGCTCACCTCACTCGGGCCCGATCACCGTAGTAGGTGTCGAGGTCCTGCAGGTACTTCAATGCATCGGCCATGGTGCTGATGTCGTTGTTGCGCGGAGGCCGTGACATCGAGCTCACGGTGCTCTGTACGAGCAGGGTGAGGGTCACAACCAGAAGGAGTCCATAGCGCACAGAGGAAGTCATCGTTGGGCTGGATTCAAACAAACAAACAAACAAACAGAAAATCGCATAAAATTCAGACCCACGTACTATTTGCATAAGTCGTATCTATTTCTGTGCATGTGTGAAGGGATCTGTTCTAATTTCGGAAATATTGTATTAAAATTCATTTGAAGTTCGCAAACACTTTTTACTTTTACGGATTCATGTTTACAAATGAGGTTTGTTGCGTCGTCGTCCGCTACCCATCCCCTCCCCGCTGCTATGAATCCCGAGAAATGAATTAAAAATGAAATCAAGAATGACGCGTACATGCGTGTGGCGTGTGCGTGTGTGCTTATATGTATATAAGTAGGAGTGGAAGAGGTTTAGGGAAAGTTCTTTTGTTGTGTACGAGTAGAACAAACAGTATGTTTATTACCCTGCCCCAAGCCCTATGCCTTTGGCCATTGCCCATTCGTAGAGCGGACTGGACGAATCACCGTGGGATCTAGTTCTGCAAAAAAACCAAAGCTCGGCATGAGCGTGGGTAGTAAAAAGAAGATTGGGAGGGACAGAAGGCACCGAAAGTAAATAACTATTCAACATCTCGACCAGAACTCAAGCTGTAATTAATCTAGATAAATTAATAATTAGAATAATTAAAGCACTTTTTATCTTAGGAATTTTTCCAACAATTTAGGAGTATCTTTTTGGCACAACTTTGGACAACGATCACTTTCGAAAGAATGAAATTTTGAGAATTTGTTACAGGAACGGATGATAACGCGGTAAGAGAGTAAATTATAGAATCAGGTAACAGACGTGTAAAGCAAACTTGTAAAGTAACTTTTTGGTAAAACTTCGACTTTGGACAAAAATCGAAAAAGTGAAATGATCGAAAAATTAGTCACTGAATGGATGATAGCAAGGTAATAGAGTAATATATGGAATCAGTAACGGATGTCAAAAAAAAAAAATGTAAGGGTATCTTTTTGGCTTAATTTTGGACAACGATCGCGGTCGAAGGAATGAAATGTTAGAAAAAATAGTAACAGGATGGATGATAGCGGAGTAATAAGAGTAATTTCTTGGAATCAATAATGGACACGAAACGCTTCACACACAGAACAATACTGAAATTCAAGAGCTTCATGAGCCAAACACGATCGCGAGTAAATTTAACCTTTTACAGTGTTTTTGTTTCACTTTTATTCGAATTTCTTTAGTTTATTGTTGTACCGATTCGTGGTTGTTCTTGCTTTAGTTTCCACAGTAGTGTTTTTTCGTTTTGGTTACCTTTGGTTGAATATGAACGTTTGTCAAGAACTACACTAAGAGCCGCTGGTTCGCTCCGAGCTGGAGAGGAGTGCTCGACTAGGACGAAGATTCACCAATGATGGCTGGAAGTGCCTTGCCTCCTTTTATATTCAAAACCGAATCGGAGTCGCATTCGCAACCAAAGGCAGCGGGCGGAGGCATAAGCAGAGGCGGAGACTCGCGAAAGCTACTGAGTTGGGGGCTGAGGGAACCGTCGGCGCATCCGCCGATAACGCACTGAGAGAGCCCGAACCCGACCAGGGATGGAACGATGGAAAATGATAATTCGCAGGTCATTTGTTGCTTCTGCCTGTTGCTGATGTTCTTGTTGTTGTCGTTGCCGTGGTCGTTGTTGGTGCTTTTGTTGCGGGTGGTGGCACAGAGTACTGTTATTTGCGTTATCCATACGCTCGTCTTTTCTCGTCAGACCAGGCCAGGCCGCAATTAAAAGTAGATGAGGCCAGAAGCCGAAGGAGTCGCCGTCACCACAGTTGGCATCAAGGAAATCGGACAACTTCTTGGCAGTTTTTAATGAGCCCTCCACGCTTCTTCAACGACATGTCAAACCCCACGAATGTCAAAAACGGAATAGGAAACTTTTCTCATCATCATCATCAGAGCAGAAGCACAGAAAAATCAGAATAGAAAACAGGGTCAAATCAAGTGATATGGAAAAATACCATCAGAAGAAGCGGAACAAGTAAACGAATGAGAATTATTCTACACGAGGGGGAGTTCCAGCCGTGGTGTCGGCGGCGGCAGTGAGCCTCTGATTGGCGGGGCTTCTAATGCTCCGTGTGGGGCTGGATGCGCCGATCGATTCCAAAGGATTAAGGCGCGAAAATTAATTGAATTTCACTCGACTCGCGGTCGCCTCATGCGGATCGCACCTGAAACCCGCTGCCGACTGCCAACTCTCGACGCAACTGTCACTTTCAATAATATTTCAATCCGAGACACGAAAGCCTCCAGCGGCCTCGGGGGCGGGAAGCATTTGGAAAACTGATAAGCGGATTTCTGATAATGAGCCGAGGATGCGTCATCGCGGCGAGTTCGAGAATCCATTAATTAGCGGTAGAGCCTGCGAAAAAGTAGTAAACTCCGATAGCTTTGTGGTAATTAGTTTTCAAACAAATATTTGAGGTGCCGTCGAGGAGGGTGGCTGGAATTTTTTTTTTTTTTTAAACATAAATAGACGATGTACGAACACTATATGTGAGAGAAAGAATATACAAGTTAAACGAAAATTTTAAACTAGGTTCCAATTTTAAACCATCAGTTCATCATGTCCCTCAAATCAGAACAGAGAAGATGTAGCGACCAAACAACTCGTGCCCAACCCCATTGCAACGACTTTTGGCATCCCCATCTTTGGGGTTCCCTTCGTGTTTACGTAGTCGACAAGTGGGTGTGAAAATAATTAGTTACGGTTAATTATTAAATGTCACCATAAAAAGTTGCAGAAGTCGTTGAGCCGCGTTACCCCACGGGGGGAAGCCCTCTTATCTAATCACGGTATTAGAGGAGGCCAATGGTTTCCCCTTTGATATGATATGATTGGCATTAAATTGATTTCCGATATGTTTGCCAATGGTTTCACTGCGACTGCAAACCCACAGAATGCTTTTAAGTGGCTCTTGGTTCTTTCCGCCTATCAAGGTTCCGGGATTAGGTGTTAAGTGTTTAAGTCCTGCGTCGGCGGCGGCAACTCGCACTAAGTCTGGGGTCCTAAACGCAGTAATTGTCTACCATTTGGCACATCGACGAAAGTCAGTTATAAAAAATCATAGATGTTGAATTCAAAGGAGAGATAGTGACGTTGTAGGCAAAACAAACTTTATCTGCATAATCTGGAGGATTCTACTAAGCCACTTTAACAAAAGGAGGCGTTTATCAAAGATTGTAATACCGTTTGTGATGATTCAATATTAATAATGCGTTAATAGATAGCACTAGAACATTAAATCTTTATTAGGACAAGAAATGTTTCTACCTTCTGTGGTTCATAAAAAAACATAGGGAATAAATGTAGCCATGAACAGTTTACTTATGATATCGAAACGACAACGGCAAATTAGCACGAAATACTAACATGTTTCTAAAGCTTGTGTATAGCTTGAATATATGTATAATTAAAATGCTTTCAAAAAACCGCTGTTACCTGTTAGCTAATGTTAATTAGTTTTAAAATATTAATTGCACCCTGAATATTTTTCTAGAAATGCAATTCATTCTCATGGCAGTTAATCTAAAATCTTGACTATAATGTTATATTTGTTTAATTAGATAATTTGTCTCCAAAAACTAAATGCTTAAAACTGTGTTTTGTGAGGACAGAGCAGCGTCAATGACATGTATCCATTGACTCTACAACTCATTAAACCTCATTCACAAAATGACTGAATAAAAAACAATAGAAGTAGATAGAAGCGAATAGAAGCATTTAATACTGAAAACTAAGTAAAACTTTTTTCATATTGCAAACGATGTTAATTTGAACTCAACTCCCACCAGTCAGTAGCACGCAACAGGAAAGATTTAATTCTGCGTGGCTTAATTAGAGCACACGCATCTTCCATAAAAAGTTCTCTGGTCTGGTCTCTTCGACCTGGCCGAGAGAAGAACTTTGCCATAAAACGGAAAGCTATAAACGAGAAATGTAGACAAGCACGGAAACAGCAAAAACAAAAGCGTTTACAGAATCCGAAAGCTCCAGCACCGAGCTGGGCCAACAAAAGCTCTGACGTCTGTTTGCTGTTTGCTCTGACTCGACCGTTGACTTTGAAAAGCCAGTGAGCCGTTGCTGGGGAGACACGTGTAACGTTTTGGGTGTTAAGCTAGTACATTGGTTTAAAGTACAGCTCCCAAAAGAAACGCAATGAAATGCGAAAGATTCTGGAAATGTTCGGCACTCTCGTTAAATGCCTTTTAACATCATTAGTATGACGTAAAATTATTATTAAATTTAGCTAGAATCATAGCAGTTCAGACTGGCGACGTCCAGTAAGTTGCCATGGGCTTTATGGTGATGTACAGATGCTTAACCCTTTCATTTGGGGTCATCAAATTTGCGAAATTTTCCACTTCGCAAACGATCGCCGGTGGATTTCGCCGGTCGAACGCGCGAGGATGAGCTGAGGGAGGGGCAGAATCAAGAGGAAACTCATGCGTGCTGGGTTCAATTAGTAGTCACGATATATATTCATAATGTATTCATATGTATAATTGTGAGAATTCAGAGTGTACAAAGCGGTCAGAGGCAGAGGGCTTCCATTCCACTTGACAAATTCGATGCAATTAGGAAATGGCGATTATTGTTGAGATGTGTTTCTTACTAATGACTGGTCTACCACAAAAATTAACACTAGAATGCTTAAGGTACCTTCTTATACGTTTATATTAATATCTTCATCGAATCGAAGAACAATGGCTAGCGCAAATATGATAGCAATAACAGCTACAATGCTACTATGTCTTCCACGATACACGATTCATTACGTTAAACAAAGGAAAAGTTCTGTCCCTCGAACAAACATTGGCATCGTCTGGTTACTGATTTCCACCACAACCTGGTCCATGTTGAAACTCCAACAAATCCCAGAATCCTCTGTTTCCACCACCTGGTAAGTGTCGGCTGCTTTCGGCACTTGCTAAACTTTTGCGACGCTGTGCTCTAAGCTCGCTCAGCAGGTGAGTCCGAAGAGCAGCGACAACCATGACGACGACGACCACGGCGATAACGACAACGACGACAACGAAGTCGGCGACATCAGCATCGGCGATGGAGACGACGACGACGACGACGTTGGCAACAACAACGTCGAAGGTGATCGCGTTAGTTTCTTGATTTTCGGCTGTTCTCCGCCACGATCGCCGTTGCAGCCGAAGCGCGGCTTCGGAAACGCGGCCGAGGCGTTGGCGGTTATAAAGGGCCTCTGATCGGCAGTCTGAGCCTCATTTAGACGAAAATCTCAGATAAACGCGCTCGTGATCCCGTTCTCGGAAAAGAATTCAAACTCCTATTAGGAAAAACCTGCCTCAAGAAAACACAAGCAAATCCAATAGGCTTTGCAAATCGGTCTTCAATTTTTAATATTATTTTGTTTTTTAATAGACCAAAAAAAAAAAAAACAAAAAATTAAAAAAAAAATTACTATCACTTGTTTGTTTTTAACGCGAACGCGAAGTATTGGACAGTGATGGCAACGCGAGCCTTTTCCAGTCAATTCGTCCAGTCGAGTGTGGTTTTTCCTTAAACAAAACTACAGTAACGATCGTTAGTGAGTCAGCGTCAGTTTTTAAAAGATCCTAGTGTTGGAGCCCCTGAACCCCCGCGTGGCTAAGGCCAGGAACCAGTAATCCCTCCCTCTGCCCACTACAGCCTCTGCAAACCTTCACCGGATACTATGAAGCTGTTCACGTCCGGTGCCTCGAAAAATGCAAGTGAGTAGTGAGGAGAGGGTTTCGTTCTGAGTGGGGCAGTAGAAAGTGATCTGGTTTAGAAGCAGGTATTTCGGGTTTGTGCTCGGGTTTGGGTTTGGGTAGTCGGGTCTTATCTTCTGTAATCGTGGCCTGCGCATCTCGTGAGGTGTCATCGTCGTGTGGCGTCACTTGCCATTGACAAAGGTTTAGTTGTGTTTAGTTATGTTATTGTTGTTGCTGATACTGCTACTGCTACTGCTACTTTCGTGGTCCGAAGACCCCGAAGAAAAAACCCATAAAAACATCGACTCAGCGACGCCGCGTCAGATGCGTCGGCCATTGAACGTCGAACGGCGAACGTGAAACGTCGAACGAAGCACGGCCGCCGCATAAAATGTTTATGAAAGTATCTAACTGTGCCAAGGTCGCGTCATCCTAAGGCTCACTCGCTCTTGGCCCCAAGATTCTGCCAGACAGCGTGGAGCTTCTGGCCGCATCGGTACCAAAGAAAAGACGCGAAAAAAACACCACAGTGGGAAGAGATCGACAGACAGACATCGTATGAATATGCTAATGGGACATCGCACGCGTCCGATTAGAATATCTTTCGGCTAGAACATAACCATAAAATGACAACAAAATATCAATCTATACCAGCCAAATTTACAACATTAGCTGCCTGACGTATGTTTAGATTTAAAATGTAGATTTAAAATTTCGTATCGGATTCGGTTCACAACATCCTATTGACGAACGAGTTTTCGTTGTAAGATCAATGAAGAAATTTCTTACAAAAGTAGAATGGGAACGGCTCCGGTTCTTTTATTGGCCGATACCAGGTCACTGATCGTGCCGCTGATTACGTATGATCCCTGATGCTGGATTGGGTTGGCATGGAAAAGGTCTTATTCTCTCAGGGCTTCCAGGGCTCGATAGCTAATAGTAATGCTTTCGGGCAATATTTGTGTGTTTTCTTTCCGGGAATTTTGAGAAAATCACCGGGCATTTCGATATTGATAAGCCATTTTCCTAGTGTCCAAAGATCAATCCAATATACTAACATGTCGCAAGTCATCGAAGTCTCTTGCAAACTACTTGCCGGACGCCCGATCGAGAGAATAAACTGAGAAGTCTTGTGTTGTGTGTGGGGAAATTGGTCAACAATACCGAGTGAAATCACGCGCTCTGAGCCGGAGAGTGGAGTCGTCGTCGGGCTCCCTTATTAATCGACGACACCGGTTGCCAACACAGATGTAGTCCGGCCAGAGCAGAGCGATTGCTCTAATTGGTCTAAAACTGATTGGCAACGCGGTAAAACGGCAGCGGTAGCGACGATTCCGAAGTTTTGCAAACGTTGGCAACGAGTTTAGACTGGAAACTGGAGCCTGTTGCCCACTTTGAGGCATGAAATGCCGAGGTCAGATCGCATTTCTTCCTTCCTCCGGACCGTCAGGCCGGTGCGCGTGGCTGTCGGCCGTTACCCAGATCGGCTCGGATCAGAGCGAGCATACGTAATTCGATCGTGGTAATATTTGGAAAGTGAAGTGGGGTCTAAACAAGGTGGGACCGGGCGCCACACGACAGTAGTCGGTAACAAGTTTTTGATAAAATTTCGTGCTTCGCAAAAACTCTTGGCAAATATAATAATAATATACTTCAAATTGCAATAATAGAGAGAAAAAATATATCAGATAAAAGCTCAAAACATGTAGTAGCAGAAAAATCAATAAAAAAAATAATTTGTGTATTCCTAAATTATCTACCAATCGTAGAATAAACAAATTTAAATGAATATTAATTAATACTTAATCCGGCTACTTGTCAAAGAAATTTGACAGTTTTTATAACGCAGTTTTTATATCGTCAATTAGAATAAATAATAAAATAATGCAATAAAAAACATAAACACCTACCTTAATGTATTTTAAGTTTCGGTGGCTGTTTATTTTCGCAAAAACACTTGTGCTCGAAATCTGCATATAAAAAAGGAGAAAATTTAGTTAAATAAAAAATATACATAGAGGGTGGAAAAACAAAAAATAAGATTTCAACGATCCAAAATACCGGTGTGGGCAAAAACCAAGACACAACATGTATTTGTGAATCAACAATTAGCGTTTCAATAACAAATTAGTTTGGGTTTCGAAACAATTTTCCATATGAACGACATCTGGGAAATTGAGAGTTATTTCAATGTGGGCAATCGATAAATCAACAGTTAAAACACATTAAATATTAATAGAAAATATCAAACAACGATGGACGATATAGGCAGACAGACAGACTGATAGATGGACAAACAGAGACGAGAAGAAACGCGAAAACGACTTTTGGTTTTTGTTTTGCTCTTTCCTTTATTTCTTCTATTTTTGTGATGGCCATAAAACAGATTTTAAAAGACAAACACAATGGCGCGAACGGCGCGAGACAAAGCGTAAAATTCCCATGACAGAAAAATTAAAAATTAACACCTGAGTTAAAGCCAAGTTAAAGACCCCGCCAAGAAAGGGTTGGGCCAACTTTGGAAACGAAAACACAGTGGAGGGCCTGGGAAACAGAGCCAGAGGGCCTAGAAGGCCCAGAAGGGACTCGGATTAGCCCAGATTCTGACGGCCCAGAATTCCGGGGTAATTACATTAAAATAAAAATGTTTACCTAAACAGAGACCCGGAGAGAGAAAGAGGGTGAACAATTACAATTAAAATATCAATATCGGCAAAAATATAAACAATTGTCGGGAAAAAACACCTGTTTATACAACTGAAAAAGCCGACGATGAACAGACAAACAAAAAGAGAGACATACAGATAAACAGACAGACAAAACGACTTATAGACAAAACGACTACTTGACAAACCGTCAGCAAGACAAATGAACAGATAGTCAAATGAACAGACGACGAAAACACAGATCGAATTAACTGCATTTCAATGGGAGAGTTTGGCGCCATGCTGAGTTTGACAGCGGCAGCCTCGATGAGGTGAGGTGAGGCGCCGACGGTCGCGCACGTAAATTGTGTGAATTGTTAGACAAGAGGCGGAAGCTGGAGACACCATCGATCAGTGTGTCAATCGTTCGATCTCGTTTGAATGGACGGACGGGCAGACAGATGGAGGGACGGACGACGATGTGAGCGCGACCAAACCGTTCGGCAACAGCAGTTCGTTCCGCAGTCGGTGGTTCGCGCACTGGCGCGATCGTCGCGGGCCTCGAGGCGCTCCGGTTTAGTGGGTCATGCGTTTTAATTAAATGCTGATCTTAACCTCTAGCTAGCGAATGCGCTCGGGTATTTTTCCCAAAATCAAAATTCAAGTGAAAAACGAAAAACAAAAAAGGAAAAAAAAACCAAGAACAAAAACTTTAACCACACAAAAAAAGAGAAAAATATGATGAGATGTCATTGGAGCGAAGCGCTGGACTGAGTGCAAGGACGGAGCAGATCGGGCAGAGCGGTCGTCCAGCGTCCGCCGCGAGTTGAACTTGAACTCCGTTCATCGGGCAGCCGAAACGAGTTTTCGCCTCTCGTCGCCCTTTGATGAAGCGCTCCGATGCGTGCGCGGTTGCTCCACAGGTGCAGTTGCATCATCGACAGCAACAACAAGAGAAATAATTTCCATTATAATGATAATGATAATGCTGATGATGACAACAGCCATGGCAACTGAAATTGAAATAGAAATTTATACGAACACTTGAATGGTGTTAATTAAAATATACCAAAATGAATGCAAGAGATCCCTACTTGAGTTAAAACCATGAGAGCTACGCATTCTCATTGATTGTTGTTATTGTTGTCGATGCTGATGTTAATGTTGTTGTTATGATAATAGTTGACCAATGGATGTTGTCGAATTTGTCATTGTTGTTGTTTTCAGTCAGTCAGTAGTTCATTGCAAGACGTTCAAGGAAGGATCGAGACCCGTCGGCATCTCCTCGTTCAATATTAAGGTGTGTTTACGTCGTCGTTTTTGCGGGCTTGACTTCATATTTCTTTTGCCGATTTTCGATTACCGATTTGTCGTCTCTGTCGTTTCCGCCTTCACGCATCCACTTCATCGATCGCTCGCTGGCTATTCGGAATAGGAGGACCTTAACCAAGTTTCCCCGGCGATGCTTTTTGCCTTACGACTACTTGAGGTCGTTCGTTGACCCGCCGCCGAGAAATCGTTTCGGGGAATTTGATATAATTTCGCATGCGTTCGACATCCGAAGGTTGCCACCAGACGATCGTACGTTCTGCTGACCTCCCTCCATCTTGCACGCCCTCCTTCCACAGCAATTACTCGTATGATTGGCATGGTTGTTGCTGCTGTCATTCTAGTAGTTGTAATTGATAGTTGTATAATTGTGGTATTGATTCGCAATTTCGGTTATCTCTTTTATTTTTTCAAGATATCCTCAAGTTGGCCGTGCTCGGCGTCGCCCTGCTGCTGATCTCGGCACTGGTGATCGTGTGCGACCCATTGCAGATGATTGTGAACTCGGTAAGTAGTTGTTGTCGTCGCACCCTCTCGAATCTTAAGTTATCATCCATTCTTCCTTCTTTCTCGTTCCATTCTTCCTACTTCCATCCTTCTTCATGGAATTTTATTATCCTTCCTACTTCCTTTCTTACTCCTCCCACTTGCCAATGCCATCCAATCCTTAGGAGCTGACGCTGCGCACCGGAAGCCTCCTGTACCGGCTGTGGCTGAAGCCGCCGCTAGACGTCTTTCTCACGGTGTACGTGTTCAACGTGACCAACCTGGACGCCTTCCGGCGCGGTATCGATGCGAAGCTGAAGGTCGAGGAGGTGGGACCGTACGTGTACCAGGAGTTCCTCGAGAATCACAACGTCACCTTCAACGACAACAACACGGTGACCTACAATCCACGCCGCACCGTCAAGTTCATACGCGAGCGCTCGGTGGGCGATCCGAAGCTCGATCGCATTGTGGCGCCCAACATCCCGTACATGGGCATCAGCTCCGCCGCGTCGAGTTTCTCGTCATTTGCGGCGATCGCGATCAGTGCGCTGACAAAGCGACTCAATGCCCAGGCCATGCTGGAGATGTCCGTCTACGACTACCTGTGGGGCTACGAGGACAACCTCGTCCACTTGGCCTCGAAGATCATTCCCAATGTGATCAACTTCCAGCGTTTCGGGCTGATGGATCGGGTAAGTCATAACATATCAGGTTTCAAAGTTCATGCGACTGAGATAGTCCTTCTTCTTCATTTGTTCATACTTCTTCATCCTGTTTCCTTCTGCTTTCATTATTCTTCGCCCTTCCTTCATCCGCCTTCCTTCATCCTACTTCATCCTGCTTCCACCTTCTTTCATCCTTCTTCTTCCTGCTATCTCCTTCCTTAATCCTCCTTACATCGTCCTACTTCCTTCATCGTATTTCCTTCATCCTGCTTCCTCTCTCTTTATCCTCCTTTCTTTTCCTACTTTCTTCCTTCTTCCTTCATCTTCTTTCATCTTCCTTCATCGTGCTTCATCGTTCTTCTTACTTCCTTCATCCTCCTTCCATTATCCTACTTATTTCCTCCTACTCAGATGTTCGACGAGGGCTTCAACACGGTCACCATAAAGCTGCCGGAGGACCATCGCAAGCCCTGGATGCAGCCAGCTACAGAGAGCGATGCCAAAGACTTTTCGATCGACAACTGGAACGGAATAGGAGGAATGAGAACCTGGAAATATCAAGAGAACGGCAAGTAAGTAAGACAACAGAGATTCAGATTCACTCACACTTAGACTGCAGGCAGATGCCTCATGATATACTGAAAGCATTGGCATACTTTTAGGCCTTATCTGAATGAATGAATGAATGATCGGGAGAAATGATATATTCGCGCTAATCGAACTCTTGTTGTGCCTTTGCAGCAACACTGCCTGCAACACTCTGCACGGCACCTACGAGGGCACCCTCTTTCCGCGCAACATCAGCAAAGGCGACACCTTTCGCATCTACCGCAAGGCCTTCTGTCGCAGTCTGCCCATCAGTTACTCGCATCCGAGTAAGTTGTCCGAGTTTCCTCCCTTCCTTTCTTCCTTCTGACGATCACATTACGCTTTCCTTGTCCCACCTTCCTTCCATCTAGCGGTCTACGAGGGCATCGAGGGATACTATTTCAAACTGCAAGAGAACGCCTTCGACAGCGACCTGCGGGACCCCAGCTCGTCCTGCTTCTGCAAGGGCAACAAGTGTCTACAGAAGGGACTCGGCAACATCACGCCCTGCTACTACAGTGAGTTGAACGAACAACTCTCTTTCTCTCACTCCAGATACTACCCGTTACTACAGCTCTTTTTTACTATTGACAGACATTCCGCTGGCGATCTCCTTCCCGCACTTCTTCAATGCGGACCCCAGCCTGCTGGAAGACATTGTGGGCTTACAGCCGGACGAGGCCAAGCACGGCACTGAAATCATAATCCAACCGGTGAGTCTCGGTGAAGAATTCTCTCAATGTTGTATCCTGTTTCACTTTCTCTTCTCTCGCTTTTCACCACCTCATTGTCCCCCTCTTCATCTTCCTTTTTTAGCAACTGGGCATCCCGATGCGCGTCCGCTCGCGCTTCCAGATAAATCTCCTCATGGGCGATATCAAGTTCAACCGCGACATGAAGCGCTTTCAAAACACCGTGCTGCCCATATTTTGGCTGGAGATCGTGAGTGCTGCATTGCCGTAAATCACTACACATTCAAACCCTTCAATATGCATAACCTCCTTTTGCAGGGCATCGAGAACTTGACACCCGAGCTGATTTTTCTGCTGAAGGTGCTCTTCAAGATCTGCCCGCACGTGCAGCGCGGCATCGTCATAGGTTTGATCATCGCAGGTGTCTCGCTGTTGGGCAGCGCCTTCCTACTCTGCTGCTGGGTGCCGGCGCCCTGGCAGACCGTTTACCCCGCGCAACCCTCGGCCCCACCGATGGACCCCATGAAGCCCACGAAGGGTACAGTCGGTGCCCTGCTGCTAGCGAAGAGCTCGACATCGTTGCCGCTGCAACAACAACAGCAGCAACAGGCCGAGAAGAAGTCACTGCTGGTGTAGACGACACCTGAGGCAGAGGCTGAGCCTTTGGCTGAGGCTGAGCCTGAGGCAGAGTAAGAGGCTGAGCCTGAGACGAAGGTTGAGCCTGAGGCAAAGGCTGAGCCGGAAGATGAACCTGAGGCAGCTGGTCAGACGTCGAGGACTTCAATGCATTTCTAAGACCCCGAACTCTGTGATATAAATATAGGAGGTCGCTGATCGGCAGTGACCGACACGTTTAGCGTACAGGGTGCAGGAGAAGGAATTTAGACTTAGTTCTCGCGACCCCACGAGGGCCGATTTTATTCTCATTTTAGAAACAACATGAGATTAACTCATGTGACTCATTGTAAATACAACTAAGAATAACTAGGCTAGTAATAAATTAAGTTATGTACAGATGGTGACGTCGTCCTTGTTGTTATTTTTATTGCTGGTGATGGTTGATGATGGTGAGTCCTCCTACTCGTAGGCGATGGTGTCCTGAATCCACTTCATGTAGTACGAGGTGCGCGTGTAGACATCGGGGAAGCCCTTGATGGCGCAGCCGGAGCCGAACGACGTGATGCCGGCCAGTATCCAGGGTCCGTTGCGCGACAGACGGCATTGCAACGGGCCGCCGGAGTCACCCTGGAAGAGAGTAGGAGAGCGGTCAGTGGATGGTCGGAGGGAGTTGGTAGATTTACGTACCACGCAGGTCCCGCTCTTGCCGTGGAGGTTGCCGGCGCAAAGGTGCCCACGGTGGATCCGCACGAAGCTGCCGTAGGCATCCCTACATCTGCGAGAAACACGAGAGATGGTCCGGGAAAGAGTCAGGAAAAGAGAGAGAAGAGGAATAATTTCCACCCAACCTGTTGTTGTTGTGGAGCGGCACCCTTGTCTTCAGTAGCACGTCGGTCAGGTCGCTTGAGAGGTTCGACTTGCCCCAGCCCGTGGCCACGCAGTCGACGTACGGCAGTTCGCGGTAGTCCGACTGATCGCTCGGCCGCTGTCGCCGACGCTGCTGCTGCTGGGAGCCCATGAGTCCCGCGTACTCGGCCGCCTCCGCCGCCGTGCGCACTTTCATCAGCTTGTCGTTGCGTCGTCGCGGCCATTGGACAGCCCTCGATCGCTCTTCTGCCTGCCGCAGCCGGCCGAGGATCTTCGTGCTCATCAGCTCGCTCATGCTCGGGCGCGTCACGTTGCGGTGACGCCGCATGTGCTGCACGCTGCGCAGGAAGTTGTCCGCCTTCTCGGGCAGCGTCGACACCTCGCCGTCCAGGGGGTCGTTGCTCTCGAGTGGGTCGTCGTCCAGCTCCATCTCCTCCTGGTGCTCGCTGTTGGCCTCGTTGTAGACGAACGGCAGGCAGATGCGACGCACGTTCGAGCCGGTGCTGAGGTCAGCTGGCATCGAGAGCTTCATCAGGACGAGGTCGTGCAGGAAGTTTTGGTAGCGCTTGTGCAGGACGATCTTCTCGACCGGGATGCGTTGCTCGTAGCCGGACTCCACGAGCCGGTCGTGCTCGCCCAGCACGACGGTCCACAGAGGAGGCAGCGGCAGGTTGAACAGGTCGCTGCGGTCAAAAACCAATAAAAATGTGTTTGTCGGAGTATCACAACGGGTTGGTTGGAGGACTAATGGGGTCGAATAGGGGTGGATGGAGGTCGAATGGGTCAGATGGAGGATGGTGCGGTGCTCACTTGTGGACGCAGTGGGCTGCGGAGAGGATCCAGAAGCGGTGGATGAGGACAGCTCCGCACCAGTGGCCCAGGAAGCCCATCGACGGGTGCAGCAGCTCCAGCGAGGCCTGCCACGGGAACTGGCCCTCCTGGGTGGGGGCGCCGGCGATGATGCGCGGCTGGCGCCGGTCTGCGGAGTCCCGGTGTTCACGTCGAGCCGGTCGGGCGCCGCAATCTTGAAGGATAAGGAGGCAGATCTTGAGTACGGAAGTGGGATGGGATGGGGAGGAAGGATTGCGGTCGAAAGGACAAACACGAGAGCGATGATGCCAGTACGAGTTCGAATGATGTAGTCTGGAAATTGAATTCAATTCCACTTTAAGATCCATCTGAAATTCCCATCAATCCTTCATTTATATATTCTCGCTCCAGGGTGGACCGAAAATAAACCTCGCTTGGCCACGGTTTGTGGGACAACCGAGCGATTACGACACCAAATTAGCAATTGCGCAATTTCCCAGAGGGCTTCGAAGAAAGAAAGTTTTCCCCAACTGTGACAAGATTGCGTATTGCTCAATTCCGAACTCGGCGACATGTTGCTGCAACATTTCGACCGCAATCTGAAGATGGCTGACACCAACCTGTTGCGTAGTTTTGTTGCTCGCGATGATCGTGCGAGCTCTGCAGGCAGGTTGTCGATGAGATCGTGTGCAGGACGAAACCGATGCCGAGCATCAAGTGAGGAGGAAAATGCATTTTTTCTCATATTCCAAGCATTTCCTCGAACACGTCGCACACTCACTTCCTTTCGCTTTCTTTCACTTCCGTTCAATCGAAATTCTTAATCACTGAACTTCCTTTTAACATTACTTAAAAATAATTAATTTGATTTACTTTTATTGTTCACTTTTTATAATCCGACTTGTGACAGATGACTTAATTTTCACGCTATGGCTTTTAAAATTTAAACTTGAACTTTAAATTTCTTCCAAGGAATCACAGGAACCAATTTATTTATCACTTAATCTTTATTTATCACCGAGGTTTCAATCTGTTTTTTTTTTGTCTTCTTTTTGATATTAATCAATTTGAACTTCAACTTTTCTTTTCATTTCTTTTCGTTTTGATGCGGGGCTTTCAAAGGTTTTAAATGAAAGAATTTAAATGAATTCCGTATTTTTGGTATTTTATCACCCGAACAAACGACGAAAATCCCGCACTATCCGCGACGTTGCTTTTGCGCCGAGTCGAGTACGCGTTGCCAACCTTCGTCACGTTTCGCTACCAGCACTTGCTACCCGAGACCACAGAGAAGAGATCAGAGCAAGGGGAGACTTTCACGGAGCGGGCGCCACTGGACGGGTCCGCGGTTCCACGGCTTGTGAAGCTCCAGAAGTGCGATTTTCGGCTTAAAGCTCCCAGCCGCGCGACTCGCCCGCAGCAGCAGCAGTTGCTGCAGCAACGGCAGCGACCACGACGCGTGGCGCCTCCGACGACTGCGACGAAGTTACGTAACGCGCACCGATGCAGCGACAGCAACAGAAGCAGCGACAACAACAACGGTAGCGACAACAACAAAAAGTAGCGAACAAAACAAAAGCAACGGGCACGGCAATATGAATGGCAGCAGCAGCAGCAGCGACGACGACGACGTCGACGAAAATTTTCAAGTTCACACAGTCGATCGTTTTTTGGCACCGACGTCTGCGTTCGCGTCACTTTGTTGTTGTTATTATAGTTGCAGTGTTTGTGGTTATTCTTGTTGTTGTTATGTTTTGAAACTGTTGTTGTAATCTATTGTTATTATTGTTGTAAATAATGGGTCCACCGCGTGTGTTTTTGCTGTATTCACGTTTTATTGGTCAATCGCTTTTATTGTTATTGCTATTATTATTGGAGTTATTTTGTATTGTTGTTTCCGTTTGTCGTCAGCGACAGACCGATGCTGATGATGATAATGATATTGGTGGCTCTGATGACAATCGGTCTGACTGTGGTTGTTATTGTTGTGATTGCAATTAGCGCCTTTGACCGTCGTCGACCAACGATCGTTCGCAATTGCTCGAATCGAATTGTTCGATCGTTGCCGCTACTCATCCGCGTTGCCAATCGACTCGTCGACAGATGAAATGCAACTGTAAACGCTCGCCGGAGCCGGAGTCGAGCAAAATCTTTCAATCGTTTTCCTCTCCATCATCATCGTCATAGTCACTTTTGTTGGTGGTTTTGTTGATGCTTTTCTTATTGTTATTGTTGTTGTTTCGCTTTGTTTCGTCTTGTTTTCTTTTCTTTTGCCTCGCTTCATTTTGTTTTGTTTTCGTATTTCGCCTTCTTCTTTTGTCTTTGTTGTTGTCTTTCGCCTGCCTTCCCCGCATCACCCACAGCGATCACTTGTTGTTGTAATTGTTGTAGTAGTTGTTGTTGGTAACGGTGTTGCATGCAGCCGTGGGGGTTACCGCAGCAGTCGAAGAAACCAAAAGTGAACAACAACAGCAGCAAAAAGCAGAAAAATCAAAACAAAAATAGCAGGCAGTTGTTGCCGTTGTTGTTGCTGTTGTTGTTGTTGCTGGCTGGTGGCTCAGCGAAGGTGATCGCGAGTGCATAACGGCATCTGTTGTGAGGTTGACTTTCGTTTTCATCCCATGCGGCCGCCGGAGTTTTCCGTCTCTTCCCTCGTTCCTTCCACCGGCTTCCAGACTCGCCGCCTCCTCTGTATCTCCTTCGTCTTCTTCTATTTCACTCTGTCTTTGTTTCCCCCAACAGCATGAGCAACGGCAACAATAAAACTACAACAATTGGCGTCTTCCACATCCTCAACAACCCGTGACACGATCGCCATCTCTCTTTCACTCCTTATCTTGGTTGCAACTCATTCAGGCCGCGTGACAAGCGTAATTGCAGCAACATAAACAAACAACGATCAGAGCAAAAGCAACAGCACCAACAACAAAAGCAACCAAACGGGAAGTTGCTGCCGTTGTCGATGTCGCTGCCTCAGTCATGGTCGCTGTCGTCGTCGCCGTCGTCGTCGTCGTCGCCGTCGCCGTGCTGCCGACGATCGCAACCCACGCCTCGTTCACTTGGGGGCGGCGATTGAAATTACGTACAAGGTGCGTTGTTGTAACAACAATCATCATCGTTAACAACATAGTTGTTGCTGTTAGAGGTGTTGTTGCCCATCTTCCCGCTGGCAATGTTCATGTTGTTGCTTCTTTTCTTTCTGCTTGTTGCTCTTTTCTTACTTCTTGTTGCTGTTTTCTTTCCACTTGTTGCTCTTTTCTTTCCACTTGTTGCTCTTTTCTCTCTTCTTGTTGCTGTAGCCATTATAACTGCTTGTTGTTGTTGTTATTGCAGTTTCCCTTTTGTTTCTCGTTGATCTTGTTCATCATCTTCCATCGTCGACGAATTGATTGTTTTCTTCATTTGCAGTTAACATTGAAAAGTTTGAGGATGTTGTTGGCGTTCGCATTGTTATGAAGATTCTGCCAGTTGTCGTTGTGGTTGTTGGTGTTGTTGTTGTTGCCGCTGGCCGGCGGGAGGGAGTTACAGTGGGCCAAGTTGGCTGCTTAATTGTAGTTTTTCCCCTCCATAATTATCCCACTGCTCTCTTCTCTTGTCTCGTCTTGTCCCAACTCGCCTCCATCCGTCCTGCGTCCGACGACGTCTTTCGGCTTTAGAAAGTTGCCTCCAGATGCTAATTTTCAATTTCGTTGTTGCTGCCTTGTGTTGCCGTTGTTTATATGTGGTGTTGCCACCGTTGTGTTTGTTGCTGTTATTGTAATTGTTTCGTTGTTTGGCATTTTCTTTGAATTTGCATTCGTCGAATATTTGAATGATAATCGCGAAAACCAACGAAAACAACATGAAAAACAAAAACCGAAAAAACAAAAAAAAAAAAAAACAGAAATAGACACAAAACAACAACTCGGAATTTTAATCGTTCATTTTCTTACGTAAAACAATAACAACAAAAATTCACTAAATTGTAACTTAACCCTTCGGTGTCGGAACTTCAAGCATTCCCGGTGATCATTTGGCGCGAACGATGGCCATTTCTTTCCATGGCCATCAACTCACATAATCACATGCTATTCATTATTTTGTTTTGAAATCTTTCTTTTTTTCTGATTTGGAAATAATTAAAGTGGACTAATTAGGTACTATTATTATTTTAGTGTCTTCTTTTTCTTTTTCCCCTTCGTCATCTGCAGTCGTTTCTTTGATTTGCTTCACCTTCTTGTTGGATTTTCTTTAGGTTTCTCTTTCTTACTGTTTTTTTCTTGGATTCTCTCCACCTTCTTATAGGACTTTTCGGTATATCTCTCCACCTTCTTATTTAACTTTACATTGTTCTTCTTTACCTCATTTCGGGACTTTTCCTTTGGTTTCCTCCACCTTGTTACTTGGATATTTTTCCACCAGTTGCCATATTTTCACACTTCGTCCCACTGTCCCCGGTTGCGTGTCCAGGCGTCACGAGGCCTCGCGAGCCAACTGCGTGGGGGCGACGATCGGAAGCGATTGCTTCAGAGGAAAAAAATTAGTCACAAGACAAACACGAACACAATGCAGCCGATGAAGCTGTCGACAGCGACAACAATGCAAGTCAGAGAAAGAGAGAGAGAGAGAGAGAGAGAGCGAAGGAGAGAAAGATTGAGAGAGAAAGATAGGGAGAGAAATCGAAGATCGACAAAAGACCTTGGCTGCGGATCGATGGATGGACCGATCGAGCGATCAGATTACATGGATGCCATGCAATGCAGTAAGCGAGTTGAATTTAATTTCACCATCCTCATGCATTTCTCAATGTCGTTGACGGTTGCTGTGGCCTGTTGCTGTGGCTGTTGTTGTTCGTCACTCGGTGTTGGCGGTGCATTGTTCCGTTATTTCACAGCAATCGCAATTGCATCATACCAGCAATTGTTGCGTCGACGCACGTGGCAGCATCTCCACGATATGGGCGACAAAAAAAAAAAAACAATAATTATAATATATAATAACAGCAACAACAACATCGTACATCGCCGCACGTCGATCAGCTGTGCGAGTTTCGTGTGGACCGGCGAGAGTTCGAAAAACTCGCCACGGCACAAAAACAGCAGCAGCAGCAGCAACGAAACGACAACAACAATAACAACAACACCACCATTTCAATTGCATTTTCCAGCTGATGTTGTTGTCATCACCCGCCCGCCTCTCCATCGTTTTCCTATCCGCACGCCATCTCAGATGATATCAGATGGTATCCGCGACATCGACGAGATGCAGATGCATGTGTTGTTGCTGTTGTTGGCTGGTTGTTCGCTTCACTTTCCCCTTCGTTCGGAGCGTCGATCCGATCCGTCGGATGCGAACGCAAACGAAAACGAAAGTTGAAGAGTTGTCGAGTTTCCTGCATCTGCAAGTTTGCGCTTGCAAATGGATCTGCGAGATGATTTTTTTTTTCCTTTTCTTTTCTTTTCCTTTTATTTTTATTTTGCTTTGCTGCTGCTGTTGTCTTGTTGTTGTTGTTGCCAATGATGCTGTTTTGTTGCTGCTTATTTTGCTATGGCTGGTGCTGCCGTTGCCGATATTGCCGTGAGCACTCGCCTTCGAAGTGTTGCCAACTTTTAGCGAACTCAAATATTATTTCTGTAATTGCTCACATTGCTATTATTGTTGTTGTAGTAGCTGTTGTTTTTGCACCTCTGCTACTACCTGGTAATGGCTGCAAATTTATAACAAATAAATAATAAACTCCGATTGTTGCCATTCAAATTGCAATTGTTATTGTTGTTGCAATAGCTCATAGTTATTGTTATTGTTGCTGTAATTGTTGTTTTTATTGGTGTTGTTTTGGTTGCTTGTGTCATTCCGCAGCACGTTTGGTTTTGATGGTTTTTCCTCCCAGCTGTTTCCATCATCCTTCGTCGGCGAGTTTCCGCGCCTCGAGCAAATCTTCGCGCTTATTTATTCACCCTCCGTTGTTGTTGCTATGAGCGTTGTTGTTACAATTGTTGCTGTTCCTATTGTTGTTGTTATTGCTACTACTCCTCATCCTCCTCGGCTGCAAACGCTTTGAACCACGATGAACTTTTACTGCAAAAGGTAAACATTTGCCTTTTGTCTATTGCCGGCGTTTTTTTCGCTGCTTCTCCGTCTTCTCACTCTTCTTCTCTTCACTTCTCTTATCTTTTCTCTCTTCTCTTCTTTTCTCTTCTCTTCTCGCCTCCCACTTCTCTTCACTCCTCTACTCCCTTTCCTGCTCTCTTCCTTGAGCTTTGAGGCACCGCTCGCGACTGATCGTTTATGTCTCTTTTCCCTCAATCACCCAACAGACAATAGCAGGAGCTACGAGTTGTTGTTGTTGCAGTTACCAAGAGCTACGGCAACAGTTATTGACTTTGGCCGCCGATTTGTTTGGCCGAGTGCGATGAGGAGGAGATAGAAGGCGGAGGCAGGGAAAATATATTTATGAGGGATGACGAGGAGGGAACCGAAACACCTCGATCGGTCCATCAATATGGATTTAGATCCCGCCTCTCGCTCTACTCCTCGTGGTCCACCATTGGTCATTCTCCTTCATCCTTTTTCCCCCACCCCCCTACATCCGTCGTACTTTTTCCTCCAACCTCCCTTCTTCTTTTTCGTTCATCCTTCTTTCTTCACTATTGTACATCTTCCCCCTCCTTCATCTACTTCCTCCTCTCGATCCATCCATCCATCTATCCATCACTCCGACTGTCAATCCCATCATAATTCCCAATCGCACCAGCCCATTCCTCCCTACCTCCTTCCATACCATTAGGAAGGTCAGCGCGTACGCTAAAAATATCCCCCCAAGTAGAGTGAGAAAGGATGGAAAGGGGGGGGGGGGTGAGAAGCGGGTGGTCATAAATCACAGTCCTAATCTTATCGCAGGTGCTCGGCGTGTGTCGCTTGCGGTTGCATCACGGGGCGATTTTTTCTCCTTCTCCATCACCGGCGAAACTTTCCCCGGCTCACAGACAGACAGTCGGACAAAAGAACAAACGAAAGGGCAGACAAAAAGGAGACGAAAAGGTAGAACAAACGACGGAGACGGAGAGTCGAAAAGGCAGACAAACCAATAGGCAAAAGTACAGACAGACAGTCAGTCAGTGAGTGAGATAGATAGATAGATAGATAGATAGCTATGTAGACACATCTCTGAGATATTTCTAGACATTTATCTCGAGCACACAGTTTGCACAGCAGAAACTTCTTGGGTTTGTCTTGAACTTGAGGCTGGGTAAACAACAATCGGAGAGACACGAGAAGACGAAGACGAAGAGGGAAGATAGCAACCACAATAACAACAACTACAACAACAGTAACAACAGCACCTGCAGAAATAACAAAGACATTAATGAATAATTGCCGAATGGCCAATAATTGTCGAACGCAGAGACAGACAGCAGACCAGCCGGCTTCCGATGCACAGATACGGATACGGATGCAAATTGGGTTTTAATTGCGATTTCCTGGGCGAGCGGGAGGTGAAGGGGGAGGGGGTGAGGGTGATGGTGATGGTGATGGTGAAGGGGAAGGAGAAACAACTGAAGGAGGAGATGGTGAAGAGAGAGGCGAAAGATGCGGAAGGCATCAGGTGCGGGAGGCCAGGAGTAAAGAAGCCACTGCAAACAATTCCTGACAGGCAGAAGGAACCACAACAACAACAATTATAACAACAACTCGAGTTGTTCTTGTTTTCGACCCTCGAATATAAATGCGAAATTTCATCTCTTCTGAATTCTCTACGAATTTTTGTCGCCCTCGCCTTCAGCTTCGGTTTCGACTTCGGCTTCGGCTTCGCCGGCAACAGCTGTTCTGTTGCCATCGAGAATTTATTCGTCTGGGCAATTATGCAATCCGTTAAACGCTTGCGAATTCGAGATACGGCCATGACGACAATCGAGATACTTTGCGAATTCTTATCAGAACGTTTATCGCCGCCAAACTCGCCCCCGTCGCCGTTGTTTGCGGCAGATGCCGCAGAGCCGGCAAAATCTCTCAGATACTGATGCGGCAAAATGTCAACGTGTGTGTGTTTGTGTGCATATGACCCACACACACAAAGCAACTTGAGATATGGAGCACACAGAGGCGACATAGAGAGAGAGAGAGAGAGAGAGAGAAACGAACAAGACTCGCCTCCTTCGGCGGCAACGAATTCGCCGAATTCTGATTGAATTATAATTCCCCACTCGACCCATCGGGCTTGTAGCTCTTCCTTCCTCCCACCCCCGGCCACGCCTCCCGTCCACCCATGCCACGCCCCCAACATCCCATTCCGACTCTTCCGCCGATGCCCAACGGATGTCGGTCGTTCGGTGCAACGAGTCGTGGCGGCGAATAAATTAGGATGCAACATTTTGTTGTCGACGGTCGTCGGTCAGCGGTCGTCTGTCGGTTGCCATTGGAGCAGCAGGCAACAACGACAACAACAAAGACCAACTGCAACTGCAACATGCAAAAATGCAAACCGGATGTGCTGCCAAAATCGATGAGGACGAATGAGTTTATATTGCAATTGTTACGAAATTTGAACCTCGTAGACTTCTCTGGCGGCTGTTCCTCATGGTTTTTCCATGCTCGTATTATTTTTGTCCTCGTGTTTGTTGTCGCAATTATGAGGCAGGCTTCCAAGGCCGAGATTACATATACATAAGAGTAAAAAACGGCTCTGGCTTTGGCACAGGGTCGTCTTACGTGCCACAGCCAACGACACCGACATCGACACAGACCTCATTGATTGCCAGCAGGAAATTTAAGGAATTTTCCAATCGGAGAAATTTATTAAGGAAGGCTCGGTGCAGAATTATTTCAATATCTAAATATCTAGCATTCAATAATGGAGATTGTCTTCGTTTTTTACTCTGTTTCTTTTCATTATTCTCATTATTTTATAATATTCATTACAAAGAATCACCTCTTTTGAAATGGATTCATTAAACGATTGAAATTAACTTTTTCATGAGTTTAAGTTAATAAAAACATCGTTTAAAAACACAAAAAAACTGTACAAATAAATGTCAGGGCCAGATAACGAAATAAAATATTTATAAAAAAATTACATTTTAACGAAATCGAAACTCACCAGTGAATTTTTCCCAACTGCATTCATTTGCTGTAGTTGGTTGCATTAAATCGGGAAAAATGTCTGTAAATATTGAAATAACAATAAAATATTTAAATATCAAAAAACAAAACATCATAAAAAATATATAAGAAATTAATGGATTTTTCTCTCCAAAAATGAAAATTAATATGAAAGTATGAAATATTTTTAATGTTTTTTTTAAGTATTTTTATATGGAAAACCTTGAATTTTGAGTGTAATTTCTACATTTAATAAATTGTTTGAATTGTTTTTTTACATTTCCACGATTTTGTCATTCAGTCACTGCAGTTATTGAAGTTAATTTTATAGCAATAAAATATACTTCATTAAAGAAGAATATATCTTGCCAAAATTTAAAATAGTAATAAATACATAACCCGATAATAAATGAACAAAAATCAAGCATTCTGCTGCAATAAATAAACACACCAATGAAGAGAGGAAGTGAGGGAGACAGATAGAGTCGGTGAATGGGAGGCAGCGACGCGAGACCAAGGAGCGACATCCTCCGAAATAACAATTAATTTCCACACAATGCAACGTCACACCACACAGACCCCAACACACACAGACACCCACACACACAAGCACCCGCACTTCTATGAAAGTTCTCTGGAAACAAAAGAAAAAAGAAAAAAAAAAAAAACAAAAAAATTCAAAGTAAAGCAACAAAACCGAAAAGAAAGAAACAACAGCAATGGAAATAAAAATGTTTCTCATTTTCAACCGAGCAGCAACTACAAAAACAACACCAACAACACTAGCCATTGTTGCATCCACGATGAGTTGCTATTGATGGAATGGGCGCGTGCTCGTCAAGAAGAAGAAGAAGGAGATAACATCTCGAACCGAAAAAAGAAAGACAAAAACAACAAAAACAAACCCAGCAGCAGCAGCAACAATTAAAACAACAACAACAATGGGAGGAGAGAGAAAAAGCGAGAAAATAAATTTGAATTTTCATGCCGCGTAATTTTCGGAGTGTTTTTGGGCTAACGAAGTTGTTGCTAGCCATGTCCGTGTTGTTGTTTTTGATGTTGTTGTTATTGCAACAGTTGCACATGCAACCTCAACCCCGTGCTACAGTGTTACGACAACAACAACAACACCAATAAAATTCACCCAATGCAACGACAAAAGACACGTCGCCCAGAGAGGCGGAGAAGACGAAGAAGAGCTGCTGGAAATCTGGGTTATTTGTTGTTGTTGTTGTTGTTGTTGTTGTTGTTGTTGTTATTATTATTGTAGTAGGCGTTGCACTGCACATACTCACACATTTCATTTACTATTAAATTTGACAACAACAATCAAGCGACGACCACGACACAGAAGCACGACAACTGGGCGTCGCCTCAGCCTCTGTCTCTGCCGAGACAATAACAACAACAACAATGCCTAAACCAACACCAATGACAACTCCGGTGAGTTGCAGGAACAACAATGAGGCCGACGATTGTGGTAATTGTCGTAATCCATGTCAATGTCGCTCGCCTTCCGCAATCAACGCAGGACGACGATGCACGATGGCCTAGAAGCAGCAGCAGCAGCAGATGCAGCAGCAGCCGCAGAATCAGTTGCAGCAGCCCCGGCGACCGAGCAGCAGCACCAGAAAAAACAACAAAAACAACAACAACAACCAGAATCAATGTCACCTGGACCGATGGGGCTGGTGGTGTTTGTGTTGAGCAGCGGCTGCACGCGGAACGGAACGTTGGTCGAAGGCTGCGCCATCCGCAACGAAGACAAGGACCAGGACGCCGGGACGGCATTGAGCCAAGAACAACAACAAGTGTAACAACAACAACAACAATAAGAACGGCAGCAGCAGCAGCAGCAGTAGAAGAAGAAGAAGAACCAAGCAACGGGAGCAGCAGTTGCAGACCTCGAAGACATGTGACTCGAGGCTGCTGCTGCAGTCGAAACGGCGGAAGTGGAACGCGAGGACTGGAGCGACGGCGAAGAGAGAGAGAGAGAGTGAGTGAAGAGTGAGAGAGGGGGAGGTGGGCGTGTCGCACCTCTGAGGAAATGAAATGCGGCCGGCGCGGTTGAAGTCGCTGCCCCGGCCTCTGCCGTTGCTCTGCCGCTGACAGGGCCACAAAGGACGCCGACGTCGGAGTCGCAGAGCGAAATTATTTATTGGCTGACGCTGCTGACTGCAGTCCGATCCCATGGCGTTCCTCTCTCTCCCAGTTCCGCTCGCTCTCCCAATGCCAGTTCCGCTCTCTCGCGAAGTTGAGATGTGTTGCAAAAGCATGTAAACGAAGGAGTTGGCGAGAGAGATAGAGAGAGCTTTGCAGAGCTTTAACATTGAAATTCATGCTGCGAGAGATTAAAATTACACTGGGCCTCGAAACCGAGCCCATCCAAGCCACTGAGAGAAAGTGGAAGGAGATCACGGAAATTTTGTTAATTATAATACAAAACAAATTGACGGATTTTGAAAAACCGATATCTAGGGACAATTTTATAACTTTAACCCAAATAGATAATTAAATTGTGTTTCTTTTAATATTCTATACTTTCTACTTTATTCTAAATGTAGTTGGAATCAAGTACGGAAGACTTTCTTCTAAATAAAATAATGATTTCTTATTTGTTTTAAGAACATATTTTATTCCCCATCACTCATACGCCCCGACTTCTCTCAGTGTAGGCCATGCAAAAATGCCGCAAACTGGAAAATGCACGTGCTTTCCGACTGCAGGCGGAACCACGACAGACAGACAGGCAAGCAGGCAGGCAGGCAGTTGTGTGGATAAACAGACGGACAGACACCCGCCCGCGCAGACAGATAAGAAGGAAACACAAACAGAGCAGACGCTGCTGCCGTCGCTGGAGCGTCGACGTCGTCATGGATAGATTTCGGCGATAAGCAGAGGCAACAGCGAAAATCAACAACAACACAGCACAGCCTCCGCAACCTTGTTTCGTTTCTGGTTTCGGGTCGCCGCGCGAGGAAGAACCGAGCGATAGTTCGGGTGCAAGTTCTACAACGACGACGGACGGTAGCGTCGACAGCGACGACGACCGCACAGTCGGCGTCAACGATGGCCGGGCGCTCGTCGCGCTGGGCGTATAAAAGGCTTTCGCACACGGGGACCCAGCATAAACGCTTCCGCGCCCCAGAACCCGACGCAGCTCCGTGGTCCGTGCTTTCGATCGCCATCGTCGAAGAGTCAAACTCAGAGTCAGAGTCAGACGCTAACCGAAAGCCATCGAGCAACGTTCTTGGTGAGTTGATGTAGTGATAGTTGTTCTTGTTGTGGTTGGTCTTTTTGGCATCGCTGACGTAAAGTTGTTGCTGTAGTGATGGTAGTCGATGCCATAGTCATGGTATCTGGTACTAAAGTGATGGCATTTGATACTATAGTACTATAGTATATAGTATTTCTGGTGCTTAGTGCAGGGATCCGATGCTATAGTGCTGATATCCGATGCTTAGTGCTGGTATCCGATGCTGTAGTGCTGATTTCTGGTGCTGTAGTGATGATATCAGATGCTGTAGTGATGGTATCTGATGCCAAAGTGATGGTATCTGATACTTAAGTGATGCTATAGTGCCGATTGGTATTACTGTAATGGTCGTGATGGTGAGACTTGGCGTGTTTTTCATTGTTGCCACCTGGTGCTGTTGCTGCTGCTGGTGCAAAGAAAACAATTACATTTGTTCCCAGCGAACAAAAACACCATCAAACGAAAATGAAATGAAACGAAAGAAAAGTGTGTAAAACTATTCGCCGTACAAAGTGAGGCGTGGCGGGCTCCGCTTCCGCCCCCATCGTCCCTACGCCCCACCTCACCGCACCCCACTAGCCAGGGAACAAAAGGCTGCCGGTGGCTTTGTTCGTCGAGTGGACAATTAAATGAACAACAACACGGCGGAGGAAATGAAAACATGAGCATAAAAGTGTTGAACACGGGGCGAGGTGCGCGGTGCAGCAACTGGACCAACTCCCGGACGTATGGTAGTCGAGGGAGAGGAGGATGCGGTGGCGAGAGTCCGTCGTCCGGCTTGTGTGCTCGTCTCATTAGCGCCCAGATCGTGGCCGAGACCCACAGCGGTTGCGACCCACGAACGTGGGTGGCCGAGGATTTCTCTGCAATTTTCGCAAATTTCAATTTCATCAGAGACTCGTTTTCATTTATTCAGCACACAGTTGTTGTTGAAACAAAAAAAGGGTATTCCATCTGGGGAAATCCTTCAGCTCCTTGACTTCTGTCGAGAAATCCGTTTACTTTTGGTTTTTCTCGCTCACACCACCCCCGTCCCAAACCGCTGCCAACAGCGGACAACTGCAACAGCATCCTTGACTCTGCTTCCCCGGGAACGACGGGTGGGAATATAAAAGAGTCGTACTCGAGAACATCTTTTTATGTTTCAAATTAAATTTGAGTTCTCCTCCAGCAGCAACAGCAACAGCAGCAGGAGCAGCAGTCACTCGATTTTTCCTCTCCGCCCCACGGGCGAGGACGAGGCGGACACGGGCATTAGAGAGCGAGAGTGAGAGTGCCAGAGGTAGGGGGTTGCATGTTGTTCTTTCTCCACTCGAGGAAATACATTGCACTCTGTGAGTGGTTCCATTCATCTGCACCCCGACCCCTTTTGCTCGTGATGTAGATTTCCATCACAAGGCTGGTCCGGAGAAGATCCTGCAAGGGCCCTCAAGCTTTTCGCCGCAGAACCCTCCGTAGCTCTTCAAGGTTCCTCCGCCACAGACGACCTTCATCGAGTGATGATGACCTCGATTCCAGATCGCTTCATCCAACAACAACTCGGACCACAAATGAAGACATTTTATTAGGACAGTAGTTGCCACCTATTATGAAATGTGGGTGTTGTTGTTGCGGTTTTTTCCAATTTCCGGAAACGATTCCATCGCCGAAATCCACTCAGCTATTCCCTGTGATTAAGGCGTCCGAGGGCTCGTTTGTGCGAAATTAATTCGCGTTTAATCGACGCACGACACTCGACATTCGATGGCCGGCGTCGACAGCGGCCAAATATCGAGCGTTAATATTTAATGGCTTATGAATCGGGAGTTCGGACGCAGTGGGGGCCACGAGGAGTCGCGTGGCGGAGGCGAGAAGGCAATTGTAATTAAGCGCTCGCATCGCATCGCAGTCGATGGTGGGGATTAGCGAGCGACAGCTGAAAAGTCGGGCATTAACGATGCGCTCTCCCCCTCTCTCGCTCTCTCCCTCTCTCTGTCGAGCATTAAGCGGGATTTCCCGAGGCACTCGTCCTCATCCCCTGTCGCCAAGTCGCCCGGGAATGGCTTCCATGAAGCGTTTACGGTCATCGCCGCCGCCTAATCGCGGCATCAACGCAACTGTCGCCATTCGAAACTGATTGAGGAATCCATAATTTTCCGTCCGTTCCCCAGGGATGGCCTGCAGGGAATCGATGGCACATCAATGCATTGCTGGGTCAAGTCGAGTCTTCACGAGTCGAGTCTTCTCGAGTCGAATCTTCACGATTCCAATCTTCACGAGTCCAATCTTCACGAGTTGAATCTTCATGACTCGAATATTCCCAAATCTCCTTGGGAGCTTCTTCTCGGTCCTGCTCAGTCCCTGTGATCATCACATAAAGAGAATTCTCAATCGACTTCGCAAAATTAGAGACATTTCAGAGAATCGTCTCAATTCACGTTCCTGTTCCGCGCAATCAAATCAGGGCAATGGATTTCAATGTCACCCGCAGTTTCCTGCGCCAAAGGACACGCTCCAGCATCCACCTTCATCTCAACCCAAACCTCGCCACACCGCACCGCACCGCACACCTCAACTGATGCCATCCCGACCGCCGCACGACAGGAGAAAAAACAAACATTTTCAGAAATTGTTGCCGCTGCAAGATGAATAAACATGGAGTAAGTGAGGGGGCGTGGCGGTGAGCGAGAGGAGGGGACAGGGAAGTGGGGCGTGCGTGGCGTGGCCCGCGGCACAGGGAGAAACAATTCAGCTACCGTGGCGTGCGCTTTGATGCAACAGCAGCAGCAGCAACAACAGTAACAGTAACAGCAACAACAGCATCGGCAGCTGCAGCTCCATCGCCTGCCTCGCTGCCGCCTCCTTTGGCTCGTTTATTTAGCAGCGCATCCTTTCAATCTCCACACGACCCTCACAGCCCAGCTCGTCGGCCACCTCGCCAGCATCGCCGGTCCCCGCCGAGATGGAGATGATTGAAGGTTGCGGGCTTGCATGGAGCTAATGCAGCGTTAAATGGAAGACTAAGCGCTCATTTGGCCCGCAAGGACTCGCCGGATGCGCCCCTGGGTCTCGGGCAGCCATCCGGCGACGAGGACGCCACGACGCAGCCTTGCGGGGTCAGGAGGTTCGGCGTACGTGACAGAGATTTCAATTGTTCTTCTCTACTTCTCCTCTTGCCTTTTGAATATTTCGTTCCTCGCCAAACTTTCGAATATTTCAGCATAATACAGCGATTCTTTAAAAATTTCCAACGTTGTCACAACATTCGCTATTCGTCTTGCAATTATTGACTCGTTCCTGAAGCTCATCACTTGCCTTCCCTTCTTTCCTTCTTCCTTTCCGCAGTTTCAACGCTTGTCTAGTCAACCCAGCAGCAACAACAACAAAGCACCATGTCGATCTCTGACTTCCGCAAGAAGAAGCTCTTGTTCCTGTTCAACGTCTTCTTTGGTGAGTTAAGGGTTGTGGCCAGGGGAGGGGAGGCGACCGATGGACTTCGTCAAGGGTCCTGGAAATCAAGAAGCCTATTCCATTCGCCGGAAACGAAGCGTCGCTCGCCGGACTCCCGTTGGTAGCGGCGCGTCGGACAGCGTTGTTTCCGCTTCGAGCCGGAAGTGCCGCCATATTGTGCCATAAATATCAATTTGAGCCGAATTCTCACACAAACTACTTCTCTTTCCTCCCTCTCTCTCTCTCTCTCTTTTTCTGCTCCTACAATTCTTTCCGCCGCCCACTACCGACCACTATTGCAACAACGATGCCTGCTGCTGGTGATCGTCGTCGTCTGTGCTCGGGCTGCCCCTGCTCCAAACACACATAAAATCGGAATAAATTATTCTGGCACCCGCCCAATGCATGCCCGCCCTCAACAATAACAACAACAACAACAACAACAACAATGGACAATAATAAAAACAACGCCAGATGTGAACCAGAGCGGCGAAATCGACGTTAAGGACTTCGAGTTGGCCATCGAGGTACGTTAGTCGACCGCAGGAAAATGAAAAAAAAAAAATCAAAACAATTTATTTGCATGCAAATAATCGCCAAATGTTCTCCCTTTTCCACTCTCTCTCTCTCTCCCTTTCTCCCTTTATCCCCTCGCCCAACCCTACTTTGGCACCCTCTGCTCGCGACGACTGCAGCGCGTCTGCCAGCTGCGCGGCTGCGCGAAGGACACGCCGAAGAACAAGGAGACGCACGCCGTCATGCTGGAGATCTGGGAGGGTCTGCGCTCCAAGGCGGACAAGGACAACGACGGCCAGGTGAGTGGCGTCCCCAGCACAGCCCATCCCAACAAAAGCAACACCACCGGAAGCCCATACGAATCCCCAACGAGCGAACTCTCGACAACCTTGACCAGCGAACGCCGAAACTCGAATGTGAGGTCGAAGTCGAACACTGTCTGTCAGTCACGCCCCTCTCGCCAAAGTGGCTAGTGGGCGTGGCCGACACGGTTCGTTGTTCGCACATCTTTCGCCTCTCAATAGCCATCGACGACCGGATGCGGGCGAAGCGGGAAACGAGACTGCGTTGCGAATGCATCGAAAATAAATTCGCCTCAAAAAGCGACACAATAAATCCTGCCGTCTACGTGCAGGACATTTCTTCGTCCTCCTTCCGTTCGGCCGTTCGGTTTCTTTTGTCTGCACAGCTCGACGTCCACCAACCTCTATTATGGGGGTGTGGCGAAGGAGGAGGAGACGAAGCGCCGCAAGTGAAGCCTTCATCCGTCGCCGTCGTCAGATCAAGTGCTGACTTGGCTCGACGGTTTGTCCGTCCGTCCGTCCGTCTGTCTGTGCGCGGAATAGACTGCCTGTAGCCTTTTTATGGAGTTCGAACAACTTTATTGCCGGCACTGACAGCGGGTGGGAGCGGCAGGAAGTGAATTAGGAGTAGTTGAAGGAATTTGGGTGAATTTGAATATTTCCAGCGACGTGGAATAAAGCGAACGAGAATTCATGCCTTGATTCCCCAGATTCGCAAATATTCACAGGGTTTGGATTTCAAAGGAAACTGCTCCGATGCCGATGTTTCTCCTCTTTTGAAAGTCGCTTCCTCCACCCTCCTGCTGTCAGTCACTCATACGCCTTTCTTAATGTTGAGGTCCGCATTCCTTCTCCTCCTTCTTCTCGAGTAGCTTCAGCTCTCCCAATGAGCCGCATTAATAAATTTTAATGCGAAGTGGGTCCTTGCATTGCCGTCCCCAACAGCCGGCTGCAGCAGCACCAACAAAGAGTCGACAAATTGAATTGTCAGCGAGCATTTTTCATTTTATTTACAATAATTCTGTCTGCCTCCGCCTGCTGCTTCCTCAATTGATAAATTGCGTTGCCAACTGCTACTGGACCTGCAGCGACGATGCTCCGATGTCGTCGATAGTGTCGCTCGCACTCAGCGACGACAACGACAACGACAACTTTCGTCCTTTCGCCGCATTTTCCATGGACTCGCGCGCAGCTCGACTCCTGGCAGGCCGCCAACGGAGTTACGACGACGTTACGAGAAGCAGCAACCAACGCATTGTCTGCGCCGAACGATGCAATAATTTAATTCCATACAGCAACAACAACAACAGGCAAATGGCCAAAGCAATAACAAGCTTCAGCAGGCACCCAGTTGTAGGCTCGCATTGTTGGACATGCCGCAAGGAGAGGATTCCGCCACCAACAAGCCAACCGCCAACCGCCAACAACCAACAACAGTCGTATCCACGAAGAAAGTGAAATCCCGGTCATACTGAGAATTCCGTCCTCCGTCCTTCTATTTGTCTGGCCGATCTCGATCCCCTGCCACCTCCTCCTCCTTTCACCCACTCAACGTGGCTTCTTCCTCTCGGTTTTGGGTCAATTCGCGCTCTTGGGATGGCGATGACCAGACCGAGGCGAGGCCAAGAGCGGGCGCAAGTTTTGGCCGGCTTGGGGTCCGGGCTCGGGTCTGAAATGCATCGCGTTGGCAACGAGCCGCCACTCAACTCGCCCAGGCGTGTGTTTTTGTTTATAAGAGGCCTGTTTGTTGTTGTAATAATTATGTTCATGCAGCTTGTTGTTATTATTATTGCTAGCTGTTCGTTGTTGGTTGTTGCTGGGAGGTGCCGATGTTGTGGTTGTTGGTCCTGTTCTGACTAGTGTTTGGCACTCATTACATTGGTTGGCCACTTTTCGGTTGCTGACGCTGCACCATTGGCTCCCATTGACCTTCGGCGAGGGCTCGCTAGGGCCGGCGCCAGCTGGTCGAGGAGGTTGAGTGGCTGGGAGTTCGCAATAAATAACGTGGTGCGATTATGCGGCTATTAACGGCCGGACCTTGTTTATACGCCCTCTAATGGGCCACTTGAAGTTGCTTTAATGATGGACGCCTATTAAAGTCACACTCTTTCTCCACCTCACGTTCGCGTGGCACGCAGGTCTCCGTCGAGGAGTGGTGCAACATGTGGGACGCCTACGCCAAGGACCCCAGCAGCGCCATGGACTGGCAGAACAAGTACATGAACTTCATGTTCGACCTGGAGGATGCTTCCAACGACGGCGGCATCGATGCGTCCGAGTTTGCCCTGGTCTGCTCCAGCTACGGCCTGGACAAGAAGGAGTGCGAGGAGGCCTTCGGCAAAATGGCACAGGTAATACCATTAATTAAGCCTTCGCATATCGCGGTTGCACAATTTTCTTCGCATTTTGTGTTGCAGGGCAAGTCCGAAGTGTCGCGTGACCAGTTCGCCGCCTTGTGGAAGGAATACTTCGCCGCCGAGGAGCCCAGTGCCCCAGGCAACTTCATCTTCGGCAAGACCTCGTTTTAACGGCCCGATTGTTTGAGACGAGATCCTCCCTCAACATCAACCGAATCCAACTCAATGAAATTACTCCAAATGCCTTTCGAAATTTTCAATTAAACACTTAACAAACTATATATATATAAAGAGATATTTAGCAAAAGGAAGAACATGTAACATGTCTTAGGAAACAATTGAATTTTAAACTATATTGAATAAATTTTAAAATTGTTGAAATCGAAAACAAAAATAAAACCTTTGCGAACGACGTTGGTTGTGGAGGTGGGACGTCGAGTCGTCGTCCTGGGCCTGGATTTCCGTCTACGAACTCCGGAAACTTTGCGGAATTCAACTTAACTCAAAGATTACTTTAAAATTGCATTTTGTAAACTTAGATTTTTGATCGACATTGATATATAAATAGTTTTTAGTGTATTGTATTGTGTGAAACTGTTTCAAATTCTAAGCAAATGTTTGTGTGTAGCATTAAAGAAATAAATATATATGAAATCAAAAAGAAAGTCTTCTTTACTCCGGAAAAGAATAATTGTCAAAATGTAGTTTAGGGCAGAGAGAGAGAGAGAGAGAGAGAGAGAGAGAGAGAGAGAGAAATGTGGAGAGATTCCAAAAGCATTAAGGTTTTTAAATTTTGAATGGCGTGATTTTTGGTAATCCCGAACCAAATGAATTGACGCATATATTTCATGTTGCTAAATAAGTTACGATAAAGTTAATTTACCTTACTCGAGGAAACCATTCTGGGAATCCCGATCCACTCAACCGATAAGACTGAATGCTCTGAAATAAATCGAGTTCATTGTAAGGCGAAGGTTCCCTTATTATAAAGCGAAATTTAAATGCAGACAAACCTCATTAGACTCGAACCCACTTAAGTGAATCCACACCCTCACCTCGAGCACTTTGTTCGAGGCGGGGCTGTTGATTGCGATGCAGCCCGAGCATCCGATAAAGGGCACATGGCAGCCCTTGAGCTGGAGCCAACCCTTCATAGCTGACCGCCAGCCCCAGCGCCACCGCCACCGCCGACCCCCCGCAACCGCCACGCGTGCAGCCGAGGGTTGTCCACGTTGTGCACGCTGCACACATTGAAGGTCCTCGTGACAACGTAATGTGGTTGCTTCACCAGTGCAGGACGGCTTGGGGAGGGCTGCGGTCTGATGGCCACCAAGAGGGATGCAATAGCGGATAAGACCTTGCCCTCGTACACAGCCGTCGACGTCGCCGTAAACTTGAATCACTTTTCCCGATCGAGTTTGTCTTAAAGACGAATAAAGCACATATAAAATTGAAATATCACTAAGAATTAATTTATTTAAACACTATTTCCGTAAACACACGCAAATTTGAAAATATTCACGAACATATGATTCAAAATGCCGGCTACAATAAAGCTTACTGTGAGCTTTCAACAAAGCTCCTACCCAACAGTCTTAACAGAGAAGAATACTGTTAAACTTAACGAATTTATTACAGAGTTGGAGTCAAATGTTTTTGACAGATGCTTGACAACTCGACGCCGGTGAAGAAATGCCACACACTCAAATCAGCTGTTTCCCAGCCGATGGATTTATTTTATTTTCATTGGAAAGAAAATCATACTCAATTACCTCACTACAACTCAACCTAATTCCCAGTTATGTCCAACATCGTGCAGTACATCGTGGTCCGCAGCGACCTGCGCTCCGCCCTCAACTGGCCCCTGGGAGCGGTCATCGCCCAGTGCTGCCACGCCACCGCGGCTGTGATGCATCTCAACGTCGCCGACGAGCAGACCCAGGAATACCTGAAGGACCTGGACAACATGCACAAGGTGGTGCTCGAGGTGAGTGCCGGAAAATTTATATTATTATTCATCTGACCACATTTCGTTTGCAGTCCAAAGATGAGGCGAGTCTCGTGAAGCTCAGCGAGAAGCTGAAAGAGAACGACGTCCAGCACAAGTTGTGGATCGAACAGCCGGAGAATATTCCCACCTGCATCGCCATCAAGCCATACCCCAAGGAGGCAGTACACAAGTTCGTGAAGAATTTGAAACTCCTGAAGTGAGCCGGTAGTAGGCGTGAAATTGTGCATTTCGTCCCACACTGGGAACTCTCTTCAATTCTCTCAGATAACCACCAATCGAAGTCCCTTAATCCCTAAGAAGGAGTGGCAAACAGCCGAAGTCCAACGCGAAAGAAAACGCATCATTTTATAGAATAATATATATTTATAATAATTTTATTAAATACATAGCTTTTGTAAAAATATTAACTTACATTTACAGCTACTTTATATAAATATTCATAACTTTATTTTAGAACTTTATTACAAAACATAATTATCTGTTATTTATTTAAAGGTAATTATAAATTATTATTTTGGCATGCGAATCTTCGTCCTTTCGAGTTTGTCAATTTCGTTCTCGCTCTCCGCGGAAGGATTGAGGATCAAAGCCGATGAACAAACAGGGTCCGAAGCACAAGTAGCGACATCAGCAACGAGAGCCCGGTGGGATCCACCGATCGCCCAACAACATTATTGCTGTAGTAGTTGGCGTCGCTGATGATGCTGCGACTGCTGTCGTTGATGGCGCCACTGGGCTCCGCATTTAGTTTTTTGTCGATTTGCGCAGCGCGTTGAGCTCCTCCTCCAGCCAAGATTGCAATTTCTCCTAGAATTGGGCGTACAAAACGATGAATTAATAGAAGCAACTTTGAGGTGACGGTGGTAGAAAAGCAGTCGAATTACTGTTAGCGCCAAATCCTCGAAAGCGTTAGAGAGGTGAAAGCCAGCAAAAGACGAAAGGTCCACTTCACCAGCAGCAGCAGCAGGAGGTGTGCGTGTGCAAGTGCGAGTGTGAGAGTGTGAAAGTTTGCTTATACAACTACAACTATTGCTACGTTAAAAGGAGGTACTGGAAGCTCAGCAACTTCCGTCTACGACAAAATAGTTACGTATGTTACTACAAAAATGTGTTAGTTCGGCCATAAACCGTTTCCATACTGAGTATTAGGATAGTTTCTACTCCCAGAAGGGACTTGGGCTTGAGGTTGGGCGACTGGTGGAACCGATGAAGACTCCTGGAGCCCGACGTTTCGAATTTCAACGATTGCACTTTTATAGTAATGGATTCTTTAATGGCGTTTGATGATTTTCTTACATTTTTTAAGATTTTTCTGAGGCACTTGGTTAGTTTTTCATAAAGTTCTTTTAAGACACTAGTGTTTTTTATGTGTTCTTCTTCCACAATTCAAGTATAGTCTTTTCACATCGCATTCATAGTGATTTCGCCTGCTTCGATCGCGATCGTGATCGCTCGATGTACTCGATTCGTTGAGGGAGCTCGAGGTCGAGCGCCTGCTTCTAATCGGAGTTGTGCAGGTTGTCCTGGTAGTCGTCGTACTCGTCCTCGGCCTCGGTCTGGTCGTCCTCCTCGTCCTCGTGCTCGTAGTCGCTCGCGTTGCTCTCGGGCGCCGTCACGTCGGGCAGGTAGTCCTTGTGGATCGGCGTCGAGATCACCGGCTCCTAGGGTTAGGTTAGGCAAAGCACAGCGTTAGCAGAGCGTGAGGTGGTGTGGGTTGTGGTTCGTGGATTGTGGATTGTGGGACGTCGAACGTGTCGCGGAGCCAAAGGATACCGAAACCAGAGAGACTAAAGACACCGAAACCAGAGCATGCAACATTGACATCGAATGACCAAATTTTGTTAGTTTGCGACCGCCACCGGGAGGACGTAAGTGTGGTTGTGTGTGATTAGTTAAGGGGTGGAGGGGGTGGGGATCCCTTGAGATCATCATCATCATGCTAACCTTTGGTGGTCTCCAACCGCAGCCGGGCAACGGCAGCCCGTCCGATCCCAGCGGGCAGGGTGCATCCAGGCCGGGCACGCCCTGCTCGCCCTTGTCGCCGCGATCGCCCTTCCGGCCGCGCTTCCCCGGCGGTCCTGCGTCGCCGCGGGAGCCCTTCTCGCCACGTGGACCCTCCTGGCCCGGAATGCCGTCGGTGCCCTGCATTATTGTTGTTGTGGTCGTAGTGTTGTTGGTGGTGGTTTTGGTGGTGTTTGGGTAAAAATTAGTACCAACGAAATAAAGAGAAAGAGAGAGAGAGAGAGAGAGAGCGTGATAAAGGTGGGGTAGAGTGAGACAATCAGTGCTTGTTGGTGGACATAATCATGCAATACAATCGACTAGCGGCTAGTGACTAACATCGAGTACAACAACAACACAAAACTAGACACGAGCCGCCTGACACCTGACGCCTAGCGCCTGATGACCGGCGGAGCCTCGGTCGCTAAACCTGCCCCGGGAGCAGGTCGTCGTCGTCATCTGCGCCTTCGCTTCTTTTCACTTACCGGCAGGCCCGGGTCGCCTCGTTCGCCCTTCAGTCCGGTCTCGCCCTGAGCGCCCTGCAAGAGATACAAACAAGGCATTAGTTGGGGATTCCAAGACTCAAGCCTCAAGCCTCAAGACGCAAGATTCTCAATGACTCCAGGAGTAGCCCGCACTTACCTTCATGCCGTCCAGACCGGGAGGACCCTGGATGTAACCGAGCCATGGCGCACCGAAAAGATAGAGAGTTTGTTAGAGAGCGAGAACGAATTAGCGAAAGGATTCGAGGGGATCGAGTGGGTCAAGTGGGGAGAGGCCGGTGAAGGCGCCAACTATTTACAAGCGTTAGTTAGTAGCCTTTAGCTTAGAGGCAAGCTATGCTAAGAAATCTCAAAGGATGAGTGTTAGTAGCGTTATCATGAGATTGGACTCAGGAGTTAGTCATCAGTCATTATTCATCAGCTGGAACGATGCAGAGAGGAGGCTGTACACGGGCTGGAATGGTCGATTTCGGGTCGCCACGAGGCTTAGGAAAGGAGCGGGGATTATCAGAGAGATAATATTGGGGCGTATATGCAAAGACGTGGTTCTTCAAGTACGTTTTATGTAAAAAATGATCATTTATTTAGATGCACAAATGAAAATGATAAACTTATCATCATCACAATCACAATATTCATAATAATGACAATAAAAATTTTCATAATAGTTTTAATAATATTTTCATAATACTAAGAATAATAAAAATAATAAGAAGGATGTTAATAATAATCATATGTTTAATACTATTAATAATAATCATAAGGTTAATAATGGTAATTGAATAAAGACCAAAGGATTCGAAACGATTAGTTTTTGTCGTTATGAGTTGTTAGTTTTTTTTAGTTGTGATTTTCTTTTGTATATTATGTATATATATATACTAATAATTTAGTAGTTTTTGATAATTGCAAACGTAATTGAAACTTGTACAGATATTTGTGGCATAGTTTTAGGGTTGTCACCTAGTTAATTGCTTTGAACAAATTACATTTAGTAAAACACACACACACACATATCTTTCTTTTTGCTTTTGCTTTGTTTTTCTTTTCTTTTCTTTTTGTTTCTTTTTGTAATACTCTTAGGTGTTTACTTTTACACTGCTGGACATCAACAAATTTACAATATTTATAGGTCTGTCTGTCCGTCGTCTGTATTCGTTATTCTAGCCTAACCTAGTCTGGGATGCTACTGGGGGCAGGCGTGGCAGGGGAAGGATGTGGGAGGGCGGGGAGTCGATCGGGATTCTTGTCATGCTCAAGAGCTCAGCTGGTCGTGCGTTCTATTTACAATTAGTCGAGCGTCGCCACCTCTCGGCCCTGGCGCGTGTCGAAGCGAAACCGGATGACGAGGCGCAAGCAGTAGGAAGCGGAAGCGGTAGCGGTAACGGTAACGGTAGCTCGGTAACGGAAACTAGTGGTTCCGAGAGATGGGATTCGCTCTCTCTCTCTTTCTCTCTCTCTCTTTCGCCATCTGTGCGTCTCTTTCTTTCGCTGACTCTCCCTAATTGAAGTTGGGCATTAATTGAACTGAATTGACATTTATGTTTCGGACGCCGTCCATCCGCGGTTAACCAATTGTAGGAGTTTGCACATACATACATATATGTATCTGTGTTGTTTTTATAGTTGTTCTTGTTCTTGTTGTAGTTTTTGTTCATTACAAATATACAGTTAATCGTTAGTTAAATGCTAGTTAAGTATAATACTGCTACTCAAGGATCCATTATCTTGTCTCTTCTGTCTCTCTTTCTGTCTTCTGTCATGCTCTTGCTGCAAACGTATATATATAAATGTATATATATATATGTATATATTTATGCAGTTTTGTGTAAAGAAATTTTTATAGTCGGTAAATTAGTCGCTCGTTTGAATTTATTAATGCTCGTTTGAATGCTTGTCTGAAACCCATAAAACACTGAACTGTTTGTTTTAGTTGTAGTTGTAGCTAGCGATATCCGAATACTATATGTATATATATATATATATATGTATGTATATATAAAATCTGTTGTTTCGAATAGAACTTCACGTTGAGTTGGAGCCAAAGTCGAAGTCGGAGTCAACCCGAAGGCCCATTCGAAATGTCTTAAGGTTAGAGGTTAAAGGTAAATGCAAAGGTCAAAGTTAAAGGTCAAAGATGAAGGTCAAAGTTAAAGGTCAAAGATGAAGGTCAGAGGTTAGAGTTAATGTTACTGTCAATATTAAGATTAAAGTTAAAGTTAAAGTTAAGCTTTAAGATTAATGTTAATGTTAGGGTTAAGGTTAAGGTTAAGGTTAAGGTTATGGGAATCATCTAACTTATCGTTAATTGATTTTAGCCTAGCTAGGGAATACATTATCATCATCGGGAATCGTTAAAAATATGTTGTATGTATATATATTTATATATAAATATGTATAAGTTGTAATACTTATAATGTTTTACTTTCTTTTAAATTTATCTTTTCTTTCTTTTGAATTCTTTAAAAATGGAAGATATTTTATAATTCATTTTTCTTGTCTTTTCTTTTTTTCTTTTTACTTTGTTTTTGTTTGAATTAAATTTGTAGAAATATTGTACAATTCTGAATCTTTTGATATCTTTTTGTCCTTCTTTCTTTCTCCTTCCGTCTGGCGATCCTACAACGTTCTGTTGTTGTTGTACATTAATAATATGAATTTTCTTTTATTTTTCCCTTTCTTTCTCTCTCTTCCCCTTGGGGTCTTTGTATTTTGTATAATTCTCATGTAAATGTATAAATATGTATGTCATTTATTCAAGACGATTTAAGCTTTCCTTTTGTTTCTTCACTAAACTAAACTTATTTCAATTTTCATATCTTAATTTTCGAACTTCTTCTTATCTTTTAAGTTGCCTCGTATTCTCTGAATTTCTTCGCTAAGAAAGCCTTTGCATCAGCTCGTAATACAAAGCGCATGGACGGTACCTAAAAACTGCTTTCTTCTCTAACTTCACAGGCCTGGCTGCAGGGAGATCGGATAGAGTGGACAATGGGAGTAGACTTGAAGACTGGGGACGGCAGGACACCTGAGGATGCTGGGTTCGTTCTCCAGACCTCATTCACTAAACTATACAAGGGGAATTCCTAACCAGATCTTTCTGAATCTTCTTTAATTGAATATCTTAATTGAATTCTGAATGGAATCCCAATTCTCTGAACCGAATCTAGCCTATTGTAACCTCTTCGGGTCAAATCTCTGGTAAAAAAAAAAATACCGAGATCTGAGGTCAAAAAATACTCTAATAATATCCATTTCAATATCTATCTTAAACTGGCCTCAACAGACAGATGACAGTAGCTTAAGTAGTGGCTCTTATTAAGTAGCAATTCTAAACTCTTCTTGCTAACCAATACAACAACTCCTTAATTAGATATCCAAAAGGTTCGTTGGCATCATCAAAATAGCTCATAAATGGTGGTTAAGAGGGGGGACTGAGGTCGTAGCGGGGAAATGATAATGTTTGGTTTACTTCAGTGATATGGACTCAATGGAAGAAGGGACCTGACAAAGCCATCGATCGCGATCGGTTGCTTGAACCCAGGTTGAACCACCTAAATGTAGTTTTTACGCTTGGATTTCGGTTTACGTTTTTCAAATTTTGATTTGTGTTTGGATTTGCTATTACTTTTGATTTAACATATTTACTTTACGTTCATAATTATAATGATTCTTCTTGATTTTAATGTTTCTCCTTTGATTTCAATATTTGTTCTTGATTTGAATGTATGTCCCTTTGATTTTAATTGTTTTCTCAAGATTTTAAAATTTCCTTTTGATTTTAAGGATTCTTGTTGATTTGAATTTCTGGCCTTGCTCTTGATATGGTTCTATAACATGTCAATAATTTGGGTTTGCATTTCGTTTCACTTTGCCTTTCTTTTCTTTGTTTGGTTTGTTTTCGTTTTGTGTTTCAAATTCTGTTTTGTTTAAATTGATGTTTTTTTTTATTTTAGCAGTTGTTTGCTTGGTTAAACTGGGTTTAATGGCGCTGAGCGTGACCTAGGTTTGGATTAGTAGTAGCCCTTAGTAGTGCCCTTAGTAGTAGCCCTTAGTAGTGCCCTTAGTAGCCCCACACCTGTTAGGAGCAGAAGAGCAGAAACACACAGAGGTACGTTAGGATTAGTGACCACGGATGGTGCTGCCGATTAGGAGTTAGTGGGCGTGGGTTCGGAGTGATTGAGTGATTGATTGAGTGGTCGAGGTGGGCTGGGGGGCGGAGTGGTTGAGCAGTTCGGTGGCAGAACTTACCGGTAGACCCGCCTTGCCGGCCGGGCCCGAGGGTCCCGAGTCGCCGCGCATGCCCATGGGGCCCTGAAATGGACAAAGAATTGAAAATTGTCAATTAATAGTCCGGTCGAACATCAGTCGATTTCGCTCAAACGACACTCACCGGAAGTCCCATCGGTCCCTGGTCACCCTTCTGGCCCTTCTCGCCCTGCATGGAGAGGAAGAGAAAGGAAATTATAAATTAGATTAGAGTTGCAGTGCGAAAGATCCGGCCAAGGTTCAGCCAAGATCTAGTCAAGATCCAGCATTGATCCAGCTAAGATCCAGCCCAGAAACAGCCTCGTTCTACTCACCGAGTCGCCCTTGCGTCCGTCGAGGCCGCGCTCGCCCTGCGGACCCGTGTGTCCTGGCGGTCCCATGGGTCCGGGAGGTCCTGGCGGTCCGTAGAGCTGCAGGAAAAGCATCGATAAATGCATTCATGAATCAATGAAGAAGTGGCCAAATCAACCAAACTTACATATTCGATGGTCGGCATATGGGGGGCGTCTGACATTCCGTCGTCCTGGCGCCGTCGCATTTTCCGGTACTTCTAGGAGAGAGCGAAGAAGATCAGACAAACGGCCTTTCGAGACATGGCTCGACCGATACTCACTGAGTCGCCGCGATCGCCCTTGTCGCCCTTGACGCCGGGGTAGCCGGGCGGCCCGGGCAGCCCCGGTGGCCCCATCAGGCCCGGCGGCCCGATGTCGCCGCGGTCGCCCTTCTCGCCGGGCGGGCCCTGATAGCCGGGCAGCCCCGGGGGTCCCTCGATGCCGGGTTCGCCGGGCAGGCCGTCGAGACCGCGCGGCCCCAGGGAGCCCGGTTCTCCGGGTTCGCCGGGCTCGCCCTTCTGGCCGTCGCGTCCGTCGCGGCCGTCCTTGCCGTTGTTGCCGGGTGGGCCGGGGGGTCCGCGCAGCAGCGTCACCGGCGGGTCGTCGTAGTCCTCGTCCTTGGCGCCGCCGGGGCCGAAGATCTGGAAGCGGGCGAGAGCAGAAGGGGGTTAGTGGAAGGGCTCGAGGGTGGTTCGAGTGCGGACTCGGAGAGGACTCGAAACCGGCTTCGAATCCAATCCAAAAGCGGTTCGACTCGGGTTACGAAAACGTCGACTGCGAGGTGGGTTCGAGTCCGACTGCGAAGAAGCTTCGAATCCGACTCCGACATCAAAGAAGGTTCGAATCCAACTCCGAAAAGGGTTCGACGCCGACTCCGGAGCGGGTTCGTCCACGAGCTGGGTTCGACTCAGCATTCGGACTTCGAAACGGGTTCGTAGCGGGTTCAGAACTGAGGCAACGGTTGCATCGACGCCTCCGATTGTCCCGGGGTGTGTGCGGTGTGAGTGCCTTTGAGTGGGTGCCTGTGGGTGCCAGAGGGTGCCAATGTGTGCCGGCTTGTGCCAGTGTTTGCTGGTTCGTGCGCCTGTGTGCGTGTCTGTGAGAGCCCCTGAGTGGGAGAGTGTGCGAGGGCCAGCGAGCGAGCGACTGGAGCGAGTCGAGTGCCCTCGAGCCAAAGGCACAACCGCGCTCCGGGCCTTTGTTCGCGAAAGTGTGTTAACGACGCTGCAAGTGCCACCACGCCCCCTCTAGGGCAGGCCAAAAGTAGTGAGAGAGACGGGGAGAGAGCGTGGGGGGGGGGATTTGTGCGTGTGTGTGTGAGTTGATTGGGAACCACGACCGCAGCCACGCGCCGCCATCGCCATCGCCAACGCCGTTGCCGTCGTCGCCGCCGACCACTTGTCAATTAATTGCCGCTGCTGCCGACGGTGCCCGAGCCCCGGGTGGACGGGAGTTCGAGGGGCGGAGGCGGCCCCTGTTGGTTGGCTCGTTTGCATCGCCCTCATCCTGGGCCTGATCCCACTCTTCGTCATCAACACCCTCACCCTCCTCAACCGCAACCTCAGCCCCCGCCCCCCACCATCATTCCCATGATCAGCCTCAACCTCATCCCTTTCCCGCCCCACCCCTCCGGCCACGCCCCGTTTTTCATTTTCCGCAACAGAAATTTAAGAAATTAAAACTCGACTCGTCGACGCCGAGCCTTCGACTTCAAAGCCACGACTTTTGCATATCGTCGAAGTGGTGGGGCGAGAGGAGATGGGGAGGGGCGGTTGAGGGGGCCATGGGCGAGGGGGGGGGGGGGGGGGGAGGCGAAGCGAGGAGTCGTGGTTGCTTCTCATGCATCGTCGAGTGTCAGTGAGTGAGGGAGGACGAGTGAGTGGGAGAGTGTGTGAGAGGGTATGAGTTGTATGAGTAGTACGAGTGTCGGTGAGTGTGTTCGGGTGAGTGCGGTAAGTGTGTGTTTGTGTGAGTAGGTGTGTGTCTGTGTGAGGCTCTTGCGAGGCGTTCGTGTGCCGTAAAATTGTTCCAAGTGTTGCAGAAGGCGAGTTCGAGTAGAAGAAGCTCAGCACAACGACAACAACAACAAAACAACAACAATAATAACTATAACAACAACAGCAATGTGGCGACAATAACCAGCCAACCAAGGCGGAAGAACAAGAATAAGTTCCACTATCTACGAGATACTTAAAGATATTAAAATGTGAGTGCAGGGAAAACAACAACAATAAAAACATGGGGCATACGACAAGGAACAAGGACTAAGCAGGAAAAAAAAACCGAAGAAAAAATCCAACAAAAAAGACACCAAAATAAGAAACAAATAAGAAAAACCAAATATTAAAAAACAAAATACAAGAACAACAACGAAAACAGGATCCGTGGAATTTGAAACAAATATAAACATGGAGTCGTCCTTGCTAGAAAACAGGAGCAACAACAATAACAATAGCAACAGCAACAAAAACAATAACAACAGGAACAATAACAGCAACAACAGCGCCAACCGAAGCAGCAAATAAGACGGAGACGACGATGGCGGCGGCGGCGACGGCGATGACGATGGAGCAGAAGAACTCAGAATCCACGGGGGATCCCGCTGGAGGGGAGGGGTCGGGGACCGCGGGATCTGCCACTCGATCCTACTCCTCATCCCTCCATCGCCGCATCCTGCATTGCCTCCCCCCCACACTCCGCGAACCTCGCTCCGTCGAGATAACATTTTGGCTTAATTTGTATCCGCGCTTTTGACTGTGTGTGCGTCTCGTGTTCGGCTATGTGTGTGAGTGAATGCGCCTCCCTCTCATCCCCCTCCTCCGTCCCTACCTTCCCTGCTTCCGTTCATGGCGAGTGTTGGTGTTGGGTCTGTGCATGTGTTTAAAAAGTTCCCGCTGAATTTAAGGAGCATCGAGCGGCGACGAGACGCCAGTCGCGACTCCAGGCCGGGGCCGGGGAGCGAGGAGCGAATTTCGAAATTCGAGGGTCGAGGAGCGAGGACCGGGACCGAGGATCGGGGGCCGGAGACTGAGGAGAGGGGATCGGAAGGAAGATCGTGGGTTGGAGGCTGGAGAAGGCCGTGGAACGTGGATCGGAGTCTGGGCGTTGGAGGACGGGGTCCGGGGCCAGGGGATCGAGGAGCCAGGAATGAGGATCCGGGCACCAGGCGGGAGGAGCGAGGAGCGCGGAACGTCCTCGTGGTCCGCGCGAGGTCGGGAGTCGGCGGTCGGAGGTCGTCGAAGGAAAACACACGAGCGGCGAAACGAAAACAGCTCGAGCTACGAGAAGTTGCATGTTTCAAAATGTTGCCGACGGGAGGATGGGGAGGGTGAATGAAAAGGGGTTGGGGGGGGGGGGTTGGATTTTGAGTAGATTGCATTCACTCGTAGCCAACGCAAACACGCGTTACGCCGTGTTTGTTCTTTAAGAATTCGGCTGGCGAACTTTAAAGCGAGGCCCGAAGGGAAACCTGCGAATGGGACGGAGGAGGCCAGACGAAGGGATGGGGGAGGACCGGAGGAGGGCGAGCGAGAGACGAATTGAATGGATGCCGGAAACCGAGGCAGGAAGCGAACCTGCTCCGTTAATGGAGGATCCGCCGTGTGATGAATGCGCTTGTAATTAAAACAATGAACTTGGGGCGGGAAATCGCAGACAGAGAGACTCAGAGCGACACAGAGTGGGGGAGAAAAAGAGTGAGCGGGAAAGGGAGAGAAGGAGAGACAGAGGGAGAGAAGGGAAAAAGGCCGAGATAAACCTTGGTTCGGGAATCTTTCATCTCTCCAACGATCTCTCTTTCGCGCTCCATTTCACTCTCATTTACTCACTAAATTTACCTTTGTCTCCTTTAACATTTAATTTTTTTGCTCTTTCTCCATTTCATTTATGTATCTCTTTCTCCATTTCTCTGTTTATTCATCTCTTACTCCATTTCACCTTTTCTCCCACTTTCCTCGCACTCACTTCATCCCATCCCATCCCATCCTCCCTGGCTCATTTTCATTCTCTTCGCAAATTGAATTTATTTTGAATTTAATTTCCATTCCTCGCCAAAGACCACGGCGACCTCCTCCTCTCTCCCTTTCTCCCTCTTTCGTGCCTCCCTCCCTTCATGCTCCCGTCGTCTTCGGCATCTCATTTGCCTCCTGCCCTTGGCAAACGCCGGCGATTTCTCTTAATATGCCCACATCGAAAGACAATTTTTCACGGATTCCTCTTTGCGCCCACTCTCGAGGTGGTCCTCGGGACTGGAGTCGGGACCGGGCACCGTTTCCGGTTCGCCACTCACCCCACCCCAGTCCCTGCGAGGGCGACTCCCCGAGGGACGCCTTCAAGGGCCTCCTTCGCTTCCTTGGGAGCCCCTTGGCCTTCCTTTGGCCTGTCCTTCGTCCTCTTGAGACCTGCCCTGCCTTCGTTGCCTGGAAAGCCTTCTTCGCCTCACTTTAGAGCCCTCCTTTGTCCCCTCGAGGGACGGACGCCTTCTTCGCGCCCAACCTCCGCCAGGAAATCGCCTCCGGGTCGAGGTTCCCGTCTTGTGGAAAATGGCCTCTGGAACAAATTGAGCCGGGTACCGAGGACGGACAGAGGCCAAGCAAGGGACAAAGAGCGAAACCGACTTCGAGACTGGGGCCGAGACCGTGGTCGATGCCGCGGCAGGAAACACCTTGAGACAATAAAAATGACTCCAACCTTTCTTAATGTTCCACAGCCCTCTTCCCTTCACTTCCCTTCGTGTTCTTCCTTGCCTTCCCTTCCCTTTCCCTCCGTTCCTTTCCTTCCTCTCCACCCTTCCTTCTTTCTCTCGGTCTCCAGCTTTGGGCTTCGGCTTCGGCTTCGGCGTGGAATTCTTATCGGTTCTTGTCCACATGCTGCGAGTAACGTCCGAGGTCGGGTGGTGAGGGGAAGGTGGGTGGTGGAGAGGGGGAGGGGGGGGAGGGGCTGATGGACGTGGGCGTCGCTGGCTCTGAATGCGAATCCAATTGAAGACACCAATAAACGGTGATTTTTCAAACTTTATCAAAGTGCTTAGTCCGACTTGTTGTTGGCATTGTTGTCTGATGGTCATATTGTTGTTTTTCTTGTTGTTGTTATTATTGTTGATGTTGTTCTTCATCTTCTCCTTCTGGTTGTCATTGTTCTCGTTCCCATTGACGTTGTTCTTTCTCTCGGTTGCAGCTTTTTTTCCTTGCTCTCGTCTTTATCCTTGATAATGTCCTTGTCCTAGCCTCGATGTCCCTCTTGCTCGCTGTTGTTGTTGTTTTTATGGCTGTCGATGTGCGTTTTATTGCGTATCTGGCGAGCGATAAGAGGATTTCCTCCAATCGACCCCACCAACCCTCGTCCTTGCCCACTTCACTCCTTCGCCCTCGGCTTCTTCGATGACTTCAGATTAATTGCGCGTTCTCTGATCCCTCGACCTCCGAGCTCTCTCTCCATAGAGAGCCCGAAATTCCTCAGCCCTCGTCCAGTCACCCCTGAAGTCTTCCTTCCCTCAGCCGACGATGAGGAACGCAAATCATTTTGTCGAGGGGAAGGAGGTGGGGCAGGAGGCTGGGCGTCAGCTGGCGGCCTCATCAACGACCATCAAATGCGTGCCGATGAGTCGCAGATGCTCCCAACTCTCTCTCTCTCTCTCTCTCTCCCTTTCCTCCCCGCTCTCCCTCTCTCAGTCTCCCACTCACTCTCTCCCTTCACTCTCTCAGTCTCACTCCCTCTCTCTCAATCTCCCTCGTACTTCCCATGCTCTTCTCCCAAGAAAGCCGAAAAATTACTTCGTTCAGGGATCGAGGCGAAAGGCAAAAGCAAGAAGACGAAGAGAATGACGGGGAGGAGGAGGAGGAGAGAGAGAGACGGAGCAGAAAGCGTTTATTAAATTCGGAAGCGTTTAGGAAATCGCAGCCGAAGATTCGCCGAAACTTTCGCAATTTTCAAAGCCGTCGTCGTCGTCGGCTTCTTTTCGTCTCCACCCTCATCCTCCCTGGGGCCCAACCTTCGCGCCTGGTCCCGTGTGTGCGTGTGTGTGTGCGTGAATTTACGTCGTGTCGAGTTCCCCGCATCGCCTCCACGTGTCCCCAACGATTTCTCTCGCACTCGTCTCTCTCTCTCTCTCTCTGTGTAATCTGCACAAAGCAAAGCGTCTGCCCCTCGTCCTCCGGCTCCGTCTCCACGTCTCACACTCCCTGGCCTCCAGCCTACCGCTCAGCAGCTCCCGAGGACGCCTTGTCGACATCATCAACCGCCATAAAATAAAACTTGCCTACGCCAAAGGGTCTGGGGTCCGAGGGCTGGGCGGAGGCTGGAGGGAGGCTGGAAAAAAGCGGCCGACATTTGCCCATTGTTGCCGTTTGGTGGAGTCGAATTGTGTTGTTGCTGTTGGTGTTGGTGTTGCTGCTGTTGTTTGTGTCGATCTTTTGTTGTTGTTGTTGTATTAGCGTCTATTGGGCTCTAGGTGCGGACGGTCCTTCGCCAGACCCCTCACCCCGCCACGGCCGACCCATTATTTTTGAATCACGAAGTCGTTACGCGCCGCCAGTCATGTAAATGTGCGTCGCGCTCTGTCTCTGTCGCCCCACACCTCGCTCTCTTTCTCTCTCTCTGTCTCTCTGTCTCATCCTCTCCTTCACCGCTGCCTCATCGTCCTCCACTCCCTCTCCCCGATTCCTTTGTGTCTCTCGTGTTAGTTGTGTGTGTGTGTGTTGGAGCAAGTGTCTCTAACTGTATTAAACATGTATCGCGCCATTTGCGTCTGTGTCGCTGTGTGTGTGTGTGTGTGTGTGTGTGTGTTGGGGTGCCTCATGTTTCGGCCACTCGTGCCTCTCACTCGATTTTCACACTCTCCCTCTCTTCCCTCCCTCCTGCCCCCCTACCTCCCCCCATCTACCACCACTTTTCTCTCGCCGCATTGCGACGGGCCTCGCAGGCGAGTGAGCGAAAAAATAAAAGAAAATCCCCCCGAAAACAGCGGCAACAATGGGTGGCAACAAAAAATATATAATAACAATTACAACAACAACAACAACAACAGAAACAACAACAATAGGCGGAAGAAGAAGAAGAACACCATCGACACGGACACGAACACGGACACGGACATGGATAAGGCTGAAAAGAACAACTCTAACAAAGCATGAAAAAGGCGCCATCGCAACGAAGCCCCTCGCTCAAGTGCTGGAAATTTCATAACGTTCGCCCCCCTGCCCTGCCCTGTCCTGCCACAGCCTCGACCACAGACACCTCTCTTTCCCACATCCACCTCCTTCTCCCTCGTCCTCTTTCAGGCCCTTCGACCGCCCACTGCCCAGCTTCGGAGCGCGCGCCTATGGGAGGCGAAGCTACTTCTCCAAGAAGAAGAAGAAGCCTCGTGAGCCGAGTTCCACCATCTTAGTCTTCGTCTTCTACTGCTTCTTCTGCTTATTCTCCCAAGCCTAGACAACCCAAGGTCCAGGGTGGGGAGGAGCACAGGGGGGGAAGGAAGTGGCCAAGGGTGTCGTCGTTAAGATAGTGGAACGAAATTGAAATTTTTGCGGCTTTTTATGACTTTATTTGCTGCTGCTGTACATGTTATTGCCAATGTTGTTGTTACGGTTGTTGTAGTTGTTGTTATTGGTATTGCTGTCCACGTTGTTATGTAGTCCACAATTGTTTCCTTGTTGTTGTTGTTCTTTTTCATTGTTGTCCACGTACGAAGTTGTAGTAGTCGCAGTAAAGACTGTTTGTTGTTGTTGTTGATAAGCAGCTTAAAGCCATAGCAAGAGACGGAAATCAATTGAAGTCCTTTCGAGGCGATTCCAAGGCACAAAGGATCAGGCGGAAGAGGAGGGGGTGGAGAAGGGTGGGATGGAAGTGAGAGGTAAGAACAAGCATTATAAGACGCTTACACCAATTGAAGACGCCTTCGCACGGAATCCGCTTCCTGGTACAGGAATGAGGACGAGGACGATTCACGATCGCAATCGGGCTCAATCGATCCAGGGCTTTGCGCGAGTGAATGGGACGAAAAACGGGAAGGTAAGGGAAATAACGGGAGAAAAGAAAAAGCAATAGAAAGGAAAGAAAAGGGATGAAAAGAAATGGAAAAGAAATTGATAGAAAAAGGAAAGGTAGGGAAAGAAAAAGAAAACGAAAGAATACGATTAGTAGAAGGAAAATAAATGGAAAAAAGGAAAGGAAAAGAAGTAACGATAAAGGAAATGAAAGGAAAGGAAAGGAAAAGTGGAGGGAATTTAAAGGAAAAGTAAAGGAAAAGTAAAAAGGAAAGGGATAGCGAAGGTAAGGAAAGAAAAATAAGTGTCAAATTTAAAAAGAGAAACAGATAAAAAGCTAGGAAGCATAAAGACAAACTAATTGTGACCTCCACAAGAGTCAAGCAGGGATTCCTAGGACTCTCGGTTCCTACCGGGCTACCAAGTAGAAGCTTTCTAGTAGGATTTACCTAGTAGGACGCCCTCGCGATTTCCAACATGTCGCCGCAGTCGAGGATCCTCGGGATCACTCAGGAATCGTTGAATTTTCATGGTCGACACTTGGTTTTCAAGTGCCTTTTTCCCCTTTCCTACTTCACTTCCTTCCCATCCTTCTCTTCTTTCTCTTCCCCCTGTGGACACATCACTTCCGTCTCTCTCCCTGTCCCATCTGCCGCACCCTCGAGTGATGGAGTGTCCGCGTCGCGCCTCCCCACGAGAGACCGACAGACAGGAGTCGGAGGGACGTTGGTTGGTCGCGAGTGGGCGGCGCGCCGTGCGGCGTTTTTATGCGAGCGCGTGTGAGTTTTTCTGATTTTTAGATGACGGCGAACACATGTTCCACAGACACAGACCCCCTCAGTCCTTCCACCCCTCCCCCCACCCCTTCAGCACCCCTGTGTCGACGTGTGTGTGTGTGTGTGTGGCGCATATTTCATCGCTTCCTTCGACACTTGTCGACCTCGTCACGTTTCGACACTAACGCGCTTTTCATCCTTCCAACGTAGCTCCCCTACCGCCACCTCTCGCTCTCCCCCTCTCTCTCTCTCTTGGCTACCATGCAGCACGTCCTTCGAAGAGCGACGGAGAAAGACAGAAAGGGACAAGAAGAAGAGAGAGAGAGTAGGAGAGTAAGAAAGAGTGTGTCTTTTCATCAATCCGGAAGCTGATCTATTTTTGAACGTAACTTTTATTGGATTCATAACGCATCAAGATCGGGCTGGTGTGTGTGTGTGTGGAACATGTACTACAGTAATAACAACAACAACAACTGCTACTACTAGAACAGCATGGAACAGCTACAGATTATGTAACAACAGCAACAACAACCACAACAACACCAAGTAATAAGCGCATTCCGTCATCGTGCAAAAAAGTCGAGGACTTCGAGGGCGTTTGCAGGACAGCCGTTGGTCGAGGGGGGTCGGGTGGAGGTGGTCGTCGTAATGCATTTTTTATGCGTACCTTCCTTCCCCCTCCCTCCGTCTCCCTCACCCCTCGCAGATCCTTCCGCAGCAACGACTTCGAACTGTCATCGGTCGGCGTCAAATGAACAGCAGCTGCTGCTGCTACTGCTGTTATTTTATTGTTGCCGATGTGGATGTGATCGCTGTTCGTTGCCCTTGTTGGCGAACGTCCTTCTTCTTGTTGTTGTTATTGAAGTTCTTGTTGTTGTTGTTGTCGATGTCTATATTGCTATTGTTGCTGTTGCCGTTGCCGTTGCCGTTGCAGACCGTTTGAGCGTCTCAAGTGGCAATAAAAACGCTAAGTGTTCCGCAGTGACGCCATCGCCGTCTGTCTGTCTGTCTGTCCCCCGGCCTGTATCCCCTGGGAAGTCGCAATCGCATCCCCTCCGGAAGGGATGAATCCACGCCCTTGCCGCTGTCGCCCCCTCACGACCTGCAACCCCAACCTGACCGGTCGCAGTCTCTGCCTCCTGCCTTTGGCCGGGCGTCGAAAATGAACTCATAACGCTTTGATTTCGACGAGACCCGTGGGAATCGACGACGCACGACGACGACGAGCATCAGGTGAATCGCGATCAAACAACGCAGGGGTCGACCCATCGACCCCCTCTGTTTCCATCCCCCATTTGGATCCACCAGCCCCAGTTGTTTACATTGGCGGAGCCGGTGTCGGCAACACATGCAGACATGCAAAAGGTGGGCGATGGCAGGAGGAAGGTGAGGGGAGGAAGAGGATGAGGATAAGGGAACGAGGTGGATGAGGGCAGAAGGAGGACGGGAGGCAGCGGGTTCGGTCGCCCCCGGTCGACGAGCACCGCAGGAAGCCGACTCATTTCCGAGAACGATACGATTTCTCGCAAATCCTGCCGGCGAGCGGGCGCCCAGTGAGGGTGAGCGACGAGGATTCCTTCGTGATGTGTGGTTTGATGAGGGAAAAGAGGCAGATGGAGCGGGCGAGTGGTGGAGGGCGTGGGTGACGAGTGGGTGTTTGGGGTTATTTACATTTTTACACGTTTTGCATGCGGCACACGCCTCACCATATTTACACACTCTACATTATTTACTCGCTTCACTCTCTTTGTCTTTCCAGCACTTTCCTTTCCATTCCTTTCTCACACACACAATCACACTAGCTTAGTCTGGCTCACTCACTCTCGGTGAGTCATTGGTTCTTCTTTTTCTTCTCATTCCTTCACTCATGCCCTCCACATGCGGCGCATTCGCTTTCCATTCTCTACACCATTCTCTACGTCGTCGCGTAGCCTTTGTACACTATTTACACCGTTTTTACACTCTTCACCTTCTGGGTGGATATGTGGGCGGTATGGGGGAAACTGGCTTGGGGAGATTGATGTAGAGGGGTTTGAGACTTACCCGCTTGCCGCGCTTGCCACGGGGTCCCTTCTCGCCCGGCGGTCCTGGGGGTCCGGCGGGTCCCACCTCGCCGCGTTCGCCTGGTACGCCCGGTGCTCCTGGAGGACAAAAGAGAAGAGAAGATCAGAGAAGGAAACACATAAGAGGTGAAAGGAAAAAAGGTAAATATAGAAAGATACAGGAAAATTTGCTGTCGATCAGCACGCTCTTGACGAGAATCCTTTTGACCAGGACCCAGTTTGCCAGTACTCTTTTGTCCAAACCCAAATTTCCAGCACTTTTAACACCTGGGTGTTATCCAACATCCTTTTGACCAAGATCTAGTTGCCAGGACCCTGTTTGCCAGCACCCTGTCGGTCAGAACCCTCTGCAGATCCTCAGTCATTCATCAATTTAGACTTCTCCCGACCACCTCCCGACCCCAGCCCGACGACTCTCGGGGAGCCATAAAAAGTTCGCCGGCTGCCGTGCGGCGAGCGGAGGTAACTTTGCTCATTTTGCGACAGACAGGAAGACGGACGGATAGGCAGAGCAGGAGAGAGAAAGAGAAAGAGAGAGGGGGGAAGAAAGGCAGCAAGACGCCAAGAGAGAGGGAGAGAAGGCGTAAGATCGACAAGTGAGCGCGTGAAAGAAGGAGAGACGAGTGGGCGCTTGAGAGAAGCAGAGACGAGTGAGCGATTTAAAGAAAGAGGGAGCGAGTGTGAGAAGGAGAGAGTGTGGGAGAGAGTGAGTTCTCAGAATTGTCAACTGGGGGAAAATTAAGATTAAAAATGATTGAAGTTTGAAGGAAATTGATTGCAAGCTGTTCGGATAACAAGAACATCCTTGTTCGTTGTCCTTGTTCGTTTTTGCGGCGCAAACTTTGTCTCCAACGGATGGCAAAGGAGGGGGATGTGGAGGAGGTGACGTTGATGCGATGGGCGACGGCAGGAGCCCCATCGATCCTCGAGCCTCGTGGACAAAAGCATGTTAAGTACTCGGCTCGAGGAAAGCTGCTTAAGTGCCTGGAGTGGGGAATCGAGGAGGTTCCGATGCCTCTCTTCCTCCCAACGAAGCCTAGCAGCCGAGAAACTGGGCCAACATGAGGAGCCAGTTGGCCCCAGAGGCCGCGACTGAAGTGTGAAGAGAACGTGTATGAGAGGTGGGAAAACGAACGAGGGAAGGGAATTATGAATCAGAATCAGAATCCCTTATTGATGACTCCCGTCCTCCTACTGCTCCATCTTCTCCTCCACCCAACATCGCTCACCGGGGTCGGCATGTGGTTCGAGAATTCTCTGCAAACCTCGTCATTATGGTCGTGTCGAATGGGACAGAGCGGGTCTGGTGGTCTCGCCTTTTTCTCTCTCACTCTTACTACCTCATACTCTCCCTCTCCCTTACTCTTCCCCTCTCCTACTCTTCATTTCTCGCTCTATCTGTCTGTCTCTCGGGCCCCTTCCGTGGCAGCAGCTGCTGGTCAAGGAATCGACATTGATTTGTCGCATGTAATTTTCCGAGATAAAATCCGATAAATGTCTGAATGGGAAAATAATTGAACGCAATTCCGGGAAATTGTGCTGGTTTTCCAGCGATGGCGTTGGGGATGCCGATGGCGATGACGATATCGATGACGATGTCGATGCCACCGCTGGAATGGTGGTGAAAGTCGTCAATGTGGAGGGGAAGATGACGTCATGACCTTGCGACTTATCGGGGTAGCGAAAATTCTCGCATGAAACAAGAAGAAGCATTTTCACGCAATGCCATCAACATAATTTTTCCCGTTTAACAGATTTACTCGCGAAGAAATCGTGGGAAAAAGAAGAAAAATGAAGTTTCTCGCATGCGATATTTTACTAAGAATTTCCTTTGCATACTTTGTGGAGGTGCGACAAATGAATTTCAACCACCATGTGACGACCTTCCCTGATCCAAATTCTCCTTTCCTTTCCGTTTTTCCTCTGCCTTCCTCCTTCCCCTTCCCCATTTTCCTTCTCCTTCTCTCTGCTTAATCGCCCTTGTGTCGTTTTCTCGCATGCGACTCCGGAGCCCAATCGAAGCCCCGGCCGTCGTCGACCGCAACGAATGCAAATGTTTCACGGAAGGCGAGATTTTATTCGATGCAATATTTTATTTTCATTCCAAACGGCATAAAACAAAAACAACAGTAGGGAAAAAAGAACAACCGACCGAATGACAAAAATAATGGACAACACAAAAACAACAACCGAATGACAACAAAGACGACAAATACTTTTGAATGGAAATAACTAATTATTGCTGCGATAAGATAAGGCTACGAGACGAATGGACAGGACACGAGCGACCGGTAGAAGGAGACGCCGAGGGAATGCGACGGCCAGGGAAGGACAACAGCCAGGGGGACGAAAGTGGGGGCGTCGCACAGGGACCGCCGACCCTGACCAGGAGCCGGTCTGTTCCGAGGATGGGGGCGGTCGACGGACGAGCAGCAGGGGTCAAATTGGAGCGATACGAGGCAGGTTTTTTTGAAAAATCGCAACGAAATAAGGAATAAAAACCATTGCGAAAAACGAGGATGGAGAGAGGTAGAGGATGAGGGAAAGAGAGGGCGGCGGAGCACATTCAATAACGTGGCCCGGGGGTGGGACGAGAAGAATGGAATTGGAATTCGAAATCGACTTCGCTCGGTCGTAAAATGAGAATAATTTATGGATTTTTCATCGACACACTTTGCGGCTCTCGAATGGCACCGAGGCGGAGGGAAGTGAAGTAAAGAGAGGGGAGGACAAAGAGGAAGAAGAAGAAGAATGCCCGCATTCACGCCTACCGCCCCCCAACTCGTCCCCCTTGGTCGTGGCTCTCCTTAAGCGATGGCATTAAGTGTTTAATTGTGTTCCAAGCAAATTTCAGGGCAGTTTAAAGCCAACAACAACAAGAACAACAGCAACAACAATTACAACAACTGCAGCCACGCTCGACATCCAAACACAATTTAAGTCTATTTCGATCCGCTTTATGAGGATATCGAGCAGCAGCAGCCGAAGAAGCAGAAGCACAGTCGATGGTGGCCGAAGCGACTTCCGTTGGCGGAATTCAACGAAGACGAAGACGATGAAGACGTTGAGGATGAGGAGAAGGAGGAGGAGGAGGACGAGGCGGAAGACGAAGTAGAGGAATCTTGTTTATCGCACAGAAGTCGTAAAGACCGACCGGAGACGAACGAGGACGAGCCAGAGACGTTTCGAAAAGCCCGCCACGCCCCACCCCCCTCTTGGTCCCTCTTCGCTCCGCACAGAAATGACGTCTGCGAGCGGAAAGATTTTGGCCGGGATTATGAAGATTTCTTTTCGAAAACTTCTCTACGAAAATGTGCGAATTCCCTGCTTTGCATTATCCACCCATCCCACGTTCCCCTCTTTGCCCCACTGTCCTCCTCTCCCTCTCTCTCTCCCCCTCCCGTTAGAACAGCTGCGCTGGGGAGCCACAGTGGATCGGACCGGACCGGATCGGATCGAATCGATTCGGCTGAGGTCGGCCGTAAAAGGAGGCGAAGTGCAAAAATGTTGCATGCATTTTATGCGTGCGAAGAAAGTTGTAAAAAACAGAACAGAAGCAAAAATGTAGTAAACAAATACGAAACCCTAAAGAGGAGTGAATAAATATAAAAACAGAATGGACCGAAACAAAAGATGTGATGTGATGGAAACAAATATCAAAAGATGTGAAATTGATGGCCACAAATAGGAAAAGATGTGAGAAAAACAACAAAACCAAAGATAAGAGCAAAATAAAATATAGTATAAAATGTAAGAAGTCAAGAAAAGCGGAGCAAATCACAATAAAGAAGGAGTCAAGAGTTGAAAACGAAAAATATATATAAAATCAAAAAAAAAAAGAAGCAAGAAAAAAAAACAAAAAGGATAAAATGGAAACACTAAAAGAAAGCACGGAAAGGAAACAAGATAGCGCATGAGAAAAATATGAAAAAGTTATGAAAATTGTGGTGGAAAGTAGCGAGGAGAGAAAAGAGTAGTAAAATTTCCATATGCCGGAGCAAATGAAGTGAGAGCGAATCATCAGAATGGGAATACTGGAGAGAAAACGAGTGAATCGCTGGACGAGAAGACTGTGAAGGAGATGAGGAAGGGGAAAAAAGGACGATTGGTTTCATACGGTCGGAAGGGCGGACGATGCGAGTCAATTTCTAGCGAATATTGGGGTTTCATGAAGTCATAAGCAGAGAAATAAATTCATATTCTCTCGATTTCCCAGTGAGGAAAATTGAACCTCTCAATCGCCATCGAGACATCGTCATCATAAATGAGGAATCCCAGGCCATCATCCCATGGTATTCCTCCAAAGATTCCTCTCCCGATATCGGAATTGTTTCCGATCGTAAAAACGACCGACGACCGACCCTTCGAGCCGACTGAAGGATCGCAGCCGAAGCTAATGGCGCGAGCACTCGAGCGTATCGAACGGAATTAGAAAAACAAATAAATCCTGAAGGCGATAAGGAAAATAGAATAGAAAACACAACAAATACCGAGACAAACACAGGCACAAGCACAGAGAAAACAAAAACATCCTCGATCATAAACTTAAATACCGATCACTCTTCATCGCCGTCCCTTTCTAGCTCGCTATTTTTTACTTTTCTTTTCTTTCTTTCCCTCTTTTCCCCTCTCAGCAAATCGAATGGATGGATTTCCAAAGGGAGAACAACAACAACACATATGCATCATCCCTTCTCCCTTCACTTCCCTTCACTTCCCTTCCCTCTCTTTGCTCTTTGCTTTCCCAACACTTTAAACACTCAACAATTTAAGTGGCTCGGTTTTTCCCTCCACGAACACACAACAACAACTGCAAACACAACAACAACTGCAAACACAACAACATTCAAACACAGCAAGAGCGAGGGATGCTGCTAGCGAGGGATAGTGCGTGAGATGGAGGGAGAGACAGCGAGAAAGGGAGGGAGGGCATTTTCCAAATCACATTAATTGGAACTCATCGATTGCTCTTCGGGACGACGGGGCTCGAGTGACTCAATTAAGAGCGAAACCGACTTCTCTACCTCTCTCCCTTCTGCGTTCCTGGACCCTCGCGACACAAGGGCGAGTGTGAGGAAAATCACACGCACCCAGCCTCAGTCGACACACGATCGCTCGGTCCAGCCATCGATCGTTCGGTACGTCGTCCGTCCGTCCAACGGTGACACGCATCGGCCATAAATTTAAGAGCCAGCATTTGTCGTTGGTGTCGTGTGTTGTTGTTGCTGCTGTTGCGTGTTAGTGGCGTGTTTGTTTACGTTCTCGGTGTGTCGCCAACGACCACAAACACAAAAGAATCGACGTCAGCGTCGGCATCTCCCAATCACCGTGTGCAATACCATACATACCAGGTGGTCCCGGAGGACCCGGCGGCCCTTCGATGATGCCCGTCGGGAACTCGTCACCCTTGATGGTCGTGGTGAGGCCTCGGTCGCCACGGTCGCCTTTGTCGCCCTGCAAGAGAATCGTGAGTGGGGGAGAAAAAACCGAACGATTAAGTGGAAGATCAACAGAAACAAAACAAAGAAAGAAAGATCGAAAGATAGAAGGAAAGAAGAGAGCGAGTGCCGTCGATCACCTCGTATGTCGATCGCCGGAGGTGCGGGAAGGCGACACCTCGACGCCCTGCCAGGCTTCCGAGGAAGAAAGCAGTCGAGCAAGTGATCGACGACACCGGTTGCGACACCTCCGATGGAGATGTCACGTAAATCTGGCACAATCATCTGGCTCTCTTCTGCGACACTCACCTTGATGCCGGGAGGTCCGTTAACGCCAGGCGGTCCGACGGGTCCGGGTTCGCCGGGGGGTCCTGCGGGTCCGGCGGGTCCGGTGTCGCCGGGCGGTCCGCGCTCGCCGTTCAACCCGGGCGTGCCGAGTGCGCCCGGTGGTCCCGGCGGTCCTGGGGGGCCGGGTTCGCCAGGCTCGCCCTGTGCGACGACACGTCGAAGGTTGGTTGGAAGGACGAATGCGTGAATGTAAGAGGAAAGGAGAGATTAGCAGGACTCGCGTTCAGGCGGGTACGGGGGGCCGGCGAGGCAAACCTGCGAGCAACATGCAACGGATCTCGCACAACAACGAACTACCATGCAGAGGACTAATAGTACGATAGTAGCAGTAATAGTAGTAGTAGTAGCTTGGGATAGTTCTACGGTTATACGATCTATGGTTAAAAGATCTACGTCTAAAAGATCTACGATTAAACGATCGAATTATGCGATCTACGTTTCTTCTGTCCATCGATCAGAAGTTCTTCGATCTCGCCGTGTCCGATTTGACGGCCTAGGGTTTGGCTCTCTACCGGTTAGCTGTACTACCTTGCGCGCCCGTGGCGAGTTACGGGGCGGTGGTTAGTCGGGGCGGTTAGCGGCGTGGGCGTGGCCAGGGGCCGGACTTACCTTCAGCTGGATGACCGTAGCTGACGACACATTGACGCCGGCTTCTTGCAATCCCTTGCAAAACAAATAAAAAATAAACAAAAACAAACAGAATAATAATAAAATAATAAAAATGAAACCAACAAAACAACGAGACATAACAAAATCCAGCAAAGGCAGCAATGGAAGAGCTGGCAAAGGAAGAAGGAGGATGAAAAGCGAAGCCGAAGATAGAAGAAGTGCCAGGAGGACAGACGGCTGCGTTAAAGGGTTCCGGCAGCGGAAAATAAACCATGATTAGTTCAAGAGGAGGTGGAGCCGGAGGCGGAGAAGGAGGCTTTTCTTAAGTGGCGATATCGTGCTCGCCCGTGGAGTCGGCTGGGTCGAGGGGTTCGTTAGGGTAATCGTTGCCAACGGAAGGAGTGGCGTAGTAGCTGCAAAGGAGCTGGGTGGAAGGAAGGCTTCCTCCTAATACTCGCAGCAAATGAAATCCTCGGGGAGAAAAACTTCCGAAAACAACGGAAAGTCTGTGCGAACTCGCAGCGAATCCGGCCCCGCCCACGCGGCGACGGTCGGGACGTGGATTCGCAACTCTTTCGCTCTTTCGTCGTTGCTCTTTAATAAGGAATTTAGAAGCTGTTGGGGATTTCATTATTGGGTTTAAGGGACCCTGCCGGCGAGGAGACGATGAGCAGGATTATGAGAGGCTGGCTGGGAAGCGCCTTCGGAGCACGATTCGCAAGACGCAAGAGGCTTTGGAACAGTTGAGGACAACAAAATCGTTTGTCTCCTTGAGAAACTCTGGACAATGGTTGTTGGTTCCGGTTCGGATCCGCGCGAATGGGAAGTTCTTGTAGGAGTCTTCCGACAACATTAACTTCGCACTCCTGGGAGAGTGTTTTTTCCGGGCGGTTCGAGAAGATCTATTGGATTGTTTCACTTCTAAATTAGTTTCTCCTTAAGGGAAGCTACTTGTTAGTTGCCTTGTAAAAGGGTTCACTTAGTCCTTCAACCCGCCGGAAGAAGCACAGCGGGAAAGCAGCAGTGGAAGGAAGATGCCAAACGAAAGGCAAATGTCTTGGGGATTCCCGCAACTTCTGATGCTTGCCAAATTCGTATTGTTTCACTTTCATGCCATTGGAGCCTTCTCGGAAGGAGACGAGCGACCGACCTTCGAAAGGAAGAACCAACCCGAAGGCATCTCGGTTCTGGAGAGGCCTGTGCGTCGAATGGAATCCGTTGGCCTCCCTCCTCATTAAAGATGCAGTTGGTTTCGACTGCCATCGACACTCTTTCCCCACTCTGGTCTTTGGCCTGCCCTTAAAGTTTTTGGTTCGGTACACAGGAGAAAAGCAAATGTAAATAAATAAAAGAAATAGCTACGGAAATTCTAGGTGGAAGTAGGAAACACTACGAAATGTAAAAGGCCAAATACAAGAGGCCAAAAACAAATAAAAACCACACATCTACACATAGCCAAAAGAACGAGACCAAATACCGATAGCACTACGAAAATAGACAATTATAAAGGGCAACATTAAAAACATCTCCAACTACGGCAAGAGTTCTACGAAAGACAAATCAATACTACTCAAGTAAGTGGGGTGGGGGCGAGGCTGCCGCCCGTACCTTGACAGCGACGATCTCGGCGTAGCCCAAGGTGCCGCCGTGCAGCGTCGTGACGGATCTTTTCAAGCCCTACAAAAAGGTACAAAGGTTAAGGACGTATTTAAAGCGCTTGTTTTAGTAGATTGAACGACAGCCAGAGCAGATGAGGGCGGGAGAAGCAGCAGCTGCCAGTGGACCAAGCATCACCAAGGTGTTTTCGCTACTCACCTTCACGGTCTGGAAGACATCGATGCCCGGGTGACCGACGTCGCCCTTTTGGCCCTTGTCGCCGGGTCGGCCGGGGGTTCCGTTCTCGCCGTTCACGCCGTTGAGGCCCTGAAAACGAGAGGGCGAAATTGAGCCAAGTTCGAGGTCAAACTCGACAGAGAGCAGGATTTGGAGGTTTCGGAGGATTCGCTCCACTTACCGGGTCGCCCTTCTCGCCGGGGTCGCCCTTCTTGCCGCGCTTCCCCCGCTTGCCGGGCGGTCCTGGGGGTCCGGGCGGTCCTGCAAACGAGAAGAAAACAGGAAGATGAGAACAAAACTTTAGATGCGTCGTCGTCGCTGTCTCCGATTGGTGGGAAAAGAAGACTAAAGCTAGACAAAGCAAAGCAAAGCAAAACAGAAGTTGAAGGAGCGACCCGACGCCCCCAATTCTGTGCCCTCTGCGCCCCGATCTTCTTTTTAATTAAGCGCACAAAAGGCAGCTTTTAAAAGTTCGCCGGCCCCGTTCGCCAGCCGACGCCCCCAACTTTTAATGGGACTTTTGCGGTCCAGGCCCTTCCTCGACGCCTTCCCACCCCCACCCCTCCCGGCCCAGCTCCTGGGTCCCCCTTGCCCCAGTCTTGGCGATTGTTTTGTCACGCTTGTGGCCCAGAATTTATAACCGCTTTCTCGGGCGCAATTGTTGCTCCCACTCTCTCAGTGTCGCCCCATCGCTCGCTCTATCTCTCTCTCTCTCCATCTCTACCTCCGCTGTTGTGGCTCCTATTCTCGGTGCCGACGGGGTTGTTGTAGTTGTTGCAGTGGTTGTTGTCGGTTTATTGTTTCGCCGACGACCGGCAAAACTTGATCCGATAAATAATTTGGCCGCTTTTTGTGCCAGGCGCGCGCTGACTTCGCAACTTCGCGCCGCAGGACCTCGCCAGAGGAGCAGCAGCAGTGGAGGATACAGATGAGGATAATGAAGAGGAAGAAGCGGGGGAGGAGGCAACGGGTGGAGTCCTCGAATTTAAAGGGGCGAAATCCGTCGCTGCTGGAATTAAGTAGGTGTGAAAATATTTAATTACACAACGACCGTTGAAGCAACAACAGAATTAACAACAACAGAGACAGTGGCAGTAGGAGAAGTAACAACAACCACAACAACAACAACAACAACAATAAGATTAACAACATTAACCCTTTAGCAGAAACAATAATCTTTCCCAGTAACAACAAAACGAACAACAACAAAAAGGAAACCAACAACAAAAGGAAAATCAACAAGAACAACAACGAGAACCACAGCAAGAACAAGAACTAGAACAAGAAGAAGAAGAAGAATAAGTAGAACAACAACAATAATTAAAACGTGAACACCAGCAACACCAGGTTCGCTGCCATCGCGACTACGATAAAGAGCAAGAAAACTCAACAAGAACAACAACAACAACAAAAAGAAGAACAACAACAGTAGGAACAATCACAACAACATCCACAGACGCATCCGAATTTTCCAGCAATTAAAGCGCTTTCCACGAGCAGGCGACCGAGGAGGTCGGACTGGGATGGGAGTGGGTTGGGTTTTCGTAATCTAATCAGCGAGCAGCGGGGGGCATCAAAGAAGCCAAATTGGATTCCCGGATTGGTCTAATAATTGTCGTCATTAAGCGGTCGCTCGAGCAGAGGGCGAGCGACAGAGCGAAAAAGAGAGAAAAACGGAGGAGAAGAGAGGGGGAGGGAGAGAATGAGGAGTTCGGTCGGCAGCTCATTTAAATTCATTATGAACTCACAGCGATCCCGAATGCGGACTCGCTGCCGAAATCATCTGAACCGAACCCAACAGAATCCGGAGTCGGAGTCCGGGTCCGGGTCCGACTCCGGGTTCTCGTCCTCATCCTCATCCTCGTCCAATTCTCGCGTCCGATTCCCATCCCGGCCGGGGAAAAAGTTGCTCTGCACGAGTTCTTTAATTAAAAAAGATTTCCACCACTCGCCTGGTTGGGGGAAAATTATGCTATTAAGAGTCTGTTAAGTAATAATAATTGGCATTTAGATGAGAAGCATTCCGAGGCTCCCAACTCCGGCATCAGCTCGGCATCGGCATCAGCATCGGCATCAGCTTTGGCTCTGCTTCATCGTCAGCACCAGCAGCCAGGAGGAGGAGACGTAGGCGGAGGAACCTTCAAGGACAGACGTTCCAAGTTCTGGGCGGCAGGAAGACGAGGACGTGGATTCGGAGGAAGGCAAGGAAAAGAACGAGGACTCGCGAGGATCCGTGAGCAGAGGACCAGGACGTCGTGGGTGTAGAAGAACAGCAACAACAATTCCAACAACTACAACGACAACACCATCGCATTAAAAACGCACAAAAACCACTCGCGAAGCGGAGTGAAAAAGTTTCCTATGGCCGGAATGAAAAAAGTTCGGGCCCACCGTGGACCGTAGAAGCTGAAGCGCAGAAGGACAAAAAGAGACAGAGAGAATCCGTCGGGCCTTTCGCCCCACTGTGCGGCCCCACGCAACGCCTCGCTTATGAATGGAATGGAATGGAAGGGAATCGCGTCGAGCGAGCGAGCGAGGCGAAAATTCCTCTGAACGAGCGGGCGAGGGAGAACGAATGAGGGAGGGGGGTTGGGGAGGAAAGTTTTGTGTGCGGCAGAAAAGAGAGGGAAAAGAGGGAAAAAGTTGAAATAACATAATCTAATTATGTAATCACGATATCATTCACATCATCAACGACTCCATCAACCACGCCGTCGCAGTCGTTGTCGCCATCAAAGTCGTTATTGTTGTTGTTGTTATTGTTGTAGTTGTTGTTGTTGTAGTCATTCTCGTTGTCACAATGATTGTCGGAATCACCGGAACCGACAACAGCAACAAGAATGGCAGCAGCAACACCATTGAGTCGATTCTTAATTCGACGATTTTTTGCTCCCACCCCCCGAAACGGAAACCAAATGAAGTTGTTATCGAGTCAAACTTTTGATGGCGACAATTGAGCGGCCCAGGAAATCCAACGGGGGCCCGGGCGGGGGCCTCGCCGATGGATGGATAATGTTGGAGGCGGGATGAGGAGGGGCTCGAGGCGGAGCGGAGCGGATCGGATCGGTAGACGGAGGCTGCGGCGGAAGAAATTATGTCAAGTGGCGACGACGTCGGATGGCAGGGACGGAAGCGACATCGAGTGGATCCCCTTCGCACACACACAAGCACACATGTACATGGTAACGCACATGCACACACACTCTCCGGCCCTCCACACGCCGACAACTCTTGCTCTTCTCGCAGACACTTGAGGCCTCCCTCGTGCCGCTCGCTCCTGGCTGTTGCCAGCGCTGTGTTTGTGCTCAAGTTGCAGAACTCGACGCACGCACATTTGTCTCTCTGTCCCCCTCACTCGCAGCCTCACCCTCTGCCTCTGCCTCGCCCTGCCCCACTCCCTGCGTTACTCTGCTTGTTTCCCGCTCCCCGTTTGACTTGTGTTTCCGGTGCTTCGGCTCCCGCTCCCGCTCCCGCTCCCGCTCCTGCTCCTCGGTTATCTGTCAGTGTCTTTCCTGTTATCTCCCATGTCCTTGCGTTCCCCTTTCGACCCCGTCTCGCACAAGGACGTTCCCCGTACCCGGGACCCGCTCGGTCGCTTCATCCGCCTCGTCCTCCTCCCAGCTCCTCACTTTGCGCTTCGCCCTCCCCTAAGCGCCCTGCTTCCCCCCAATGTCATGCGATCCCTTTCGCCATGCGTCGTCGCACATCCTGGCACACCGTGTCCTTCGCTTTTTTCGCCTCCTTCGCCTTGTTCGCTTCTTTTTCGCCCATTCTTCAGGCCGATTATTTATTTTCGTCGCACGTTTCTTCCACGTCTCCTCACGCTTCCTTCTTCCGCTCCCGTCTTCCGTCCACACCTTCGCTTTCGCCTTCGCCTTCGCCTTCAGCCTCCTGGTCCTGCTCCTGGTCCGGGCTCCTCCCCGGCATCCTGTCGCGTGTCACCTTCGCAGGACCCCCTGGTGTCGGCTGTCGACTGTGGCGAATATGTTTTGACGAACTTTTAATAAGTGGCCTCGAGTCATAAAACACTCCTCCTCCTCGCCCCATCGCCGTCTCCTCGCCTTCGCCTCCTCGACCCTTTCAGTCCCTTGGCCATGCGAGTGCGGGTGTTTGTGTGTGTGGCAGGCGAGCAGCAACACTGTCGACCACGGCTGCTGTTGCAATGAGCGAGCGGCGAATTTGTTATAAATCTGCCACACGGACAGCAGGACGGACGAATGGGGAGTAGCGAGAGAGAAGGGCCATGGGGTGGAGGGAGGGACAGACGCAGGACGGACAACCGAGGGAAGGAGAGAAGGACGGAGAGGGGGACGAACAGCAGGACAGACGGTGGATGGACCGCAGAGCTATTTGACGACATCTGGGCAATAAATTTAATATATAATCAGCGCCATCTGTCGACAGGATGCGAATGTGTTAATTTGTAACCGTGTTCACACACACCCCAACACACACACAAAGCCACCGACAGCAACAACAAGAAGACCAATAGCAACAACAAGACCAACACCAATAACAACGCCACCAACAACTCCGACAACACCCTCAACAACACCATCGACTCCCACTCATGGTTATGAGTAGTGGTCGTCTGCGGTTTGGCATCAAAGTGCATGTGTGCGTGTGTGCGTGTGTGTCATTAGTGTGTGTAATTTTAGCTGGTCAAAACCTTGTTGTTTGAACTCGCTTTTTTGTTGCCCTGGTTTTGCTGCCCTTGTTTTTGTTGTCGTTGTTTTCCCCAATTTGGCAGGCTTTTTTCCGGGGCCAGCGGCCGAACACATGTAAATTAATTAGGCTACATTGCCCGGCGGGCATCGGAGCCGACCGGAAGCGGAACCGGAACCGACCGACCGATCGACTCCGGGCTCCCGGTCCCAGTGGGCTTCTAATTGCGCCCAGTCGCCGCCGAGGTTGCGGTCGCAGGTCCTCGACCGGCCGACCGACCAACGTCCGACCGATCGACGACCGACCATCCGACTGTCCGACTGACCGCAACTAAACGCATTTACGCAACGCAATTAAAACTACATTCAAACCCTTCGCTCAATCTCTCTCCCTCCCCCACTCCCTCCTGGTACTCGAGGCCCGCCCACAGGGCCCGGCGTCAGCTCATTTCGCTCGAAACTCAATTACGAAGCTGGGTCAACTGGGATCAGTTGACATGGCATCCACTGATTCGGATCGAATTCAGTCGGAGGTCCTTCAGCTTCAGTTTGAGGTTTTATGTCTTCAGTCGAAGGTTCTTCGCCTCCAGTCCGAGGTTCTTCGCCCCCAGTCGAAGGTTCTTCGCCTCCAGTCGAAGGTTCTTCGCCTCCAGTCCGAAGTTCTTCGCCTCCAGTCCGAGGTTCTTCGGCCTCGGTGACTCCACAAAGACGAGAGGATCGAAGGATCCTCGACCCCCGGGGTTCTGACGTCTCTTGAACGACTACAAGTGGCCTCCGTCGCCCGAAGAACGCGAAGGACTCTGAGTGAAAAATGAATCGAATGAATGCCGCACGTCTTTTGCTCTGTCCCGCTCTCGCTCTGTCGCCCTCTCGCTCCCGTGAGGTGCTCAGGTGAGGTGCAACATAATGGACTGTCAACTGGCTGGGCGCGGCGGGAGGGGGCGTGGCGGACGAGAGAAATCCTCAAGTACGAGAGAGTACGAAGAGGGAAAAGTGAAAAAAAGTGGGAGAAAGGGAAAATGGGGAAAGAAAACAGAGACAGAGCGATGGAAGCCGTGGATTCGATCGCATCGTCAAGCAATGAAAGGCATGACCTGGAAGTGTAGCCAGGAGACGAGGGCGGAGGGGCTGCAAGGGGGGCGGAACCGTTGAAAAATGAGAACTGCTTCTCGATGGAAAGAGAGGTTCTTTTTTTGCGAGATGGCCAGTGATAGGGAGAGATTTTCTTACAAAAGCAAGGACCAAAGGAATCTGAGAAGTGGGAGGAACCAGGGAGGTGTGAGGGAAGTTGGTGGAAGGGCCGAGAAGGATCTGAAGAAGTCCTGAGGATTGTTTGGGGAAGGTCTTGGAGAGGTCGGAGAAAGATCTGAGGAATATTTAGAAAAGGTCTGAGGAAGGCTTGAGTAAAGTCTGTGAGAAATACGAGCGAACTGGGAGAAGGTTCTGAGGACGGTCTGAGGAAGGTTGAGGAAGATCCGAGAAAATGCTGAGGGCAGTCTGAGGATGTGCCGGGGAGGGTCTCAGGAAGGTTTGAGGGGAGTTCGGTGAAAGTCTGAGGATCTGCGAAGAATTCGAGGAGGGTCTGAGGAAGGTTTGTGCAAGGTCTAAGGAAGCGGTGTAAAAGGTCGGAGAAAGGTTTGAGCGATGAGTCAGGGACTTCTGAGGAAGGCCGGAGGAAAGTCCGAAGACGGTCGGAGCGACTGGGGAAAAACTTCCTCTGTCTCGAGAAGAGTGATGGCCATAATTAAAAGGTCATGGTTGTGGCGAGGAAAAGAACACGATGCAAAACCGACCCTAAGGAAAGAAACATTGGCCCGAAGAAAAGAGAAAAGACTTCAAGCAGAGAGAGAAAGAGAGAAGACTTCGACGGAGACTCCCCTGAGAAAAATCCCGTCCCGGAGAATTCCAGTGATTCCTGTGTGGATCACGAAACCCAATCTCAGTTTCAATCTCGACTTTCCGACTGCCCGGTTCTCTGGCCCGGAGTCTGGTGCCGAAGCCGACTGAAGCCCTGGATTGGGAAGGAATTGAAGCAAACGGACACACGCACACTCCTTCAGACTCGGCCACGCCCCTTCACGCCCACCCCCGTCCGAACGACTGCAAAGTCAGTCGGATGGAAAAGTAAAAAAACAAACGACGAGCGATCGTCAAACTCTTCCAGAAACGACAGCAACATCAAAGAGGGTAGACCAAATGATAGAGAGAGAAAGAGAGAGAGAGAGAGAGGGGGGGGGGGGGGGGTGAGAGAGACTCGTGCTAAGCTGTAGTAAAAACAAGTCTGGTTGGAGAAGGGAAACGAACGAATCGAAACAAACAACAAGAACAATTTGCAAACAAATGCAAATGTGAGGAAAATCTTAGCTAAATCCCGGATAATCTTATGGAAATTTCACAATTAACAAAACAATGAGTGCAACTACAAAAGCAAAGACAACAACAACAAGAACATAAAAAACGACAGGAACTACAACAATAGAGCAACAACAACACGCTAGCAGTTGAACAAAACCAACCCAGCCAGACACGAAACAACGGCGAAAGAAGGCAACAACAACGGAATGATACAACAACCAAATACAACAACAACGTCACAGTACAACAACAATAACAACAATGCAGTATAACAACAACAACAACAACAACATCTGAAACAACAACCACCGGCACACCAGCAGAGGAAGAAAAACGAGACGCAATTTAAACAATAAAATTTTAATCCCTCGAAAGTGAAGCGAAAAATTTATCGAAAAAATAAAGAGTGACACTTTTTCCCCCACTCCCCACCTAGGAGGAGGAGGAGGAGGAGGAGAAGAAGGGGAGAAAGAAGAGGAAGAGGTCGGAGCCTGAATTGCTCTGTATTTTCCTTTCATATTCACTTTCGATGGATGGAAATGAAATCTCTTCCACGCAATTTCATCGCCCGACGAGGCGAGACGTCTTTGCGGTCGAGAGAGAGGGAGACGGGAGACTAATGGAGAGGATGAACGGCAGAGAGAGAGAGAGGGTGTGGGGGGTGGAGAGTGACAGACGAGGGTGCGACAAGATGTGGGAGAAAATTCAGATTCGAGCGAGCAAATTCAGGGGTAAATCAAGAGATTAATCCGTTCAACGGCAACGGCAACGACAAAAGGAACAATCGGAGCAAAAACGACAGGCAACGACAACAGCAACAACCTCAACGACAAATACAACAACAACAACAACAACAACAATAGCAAGTATAATGACAACAAATATAACAATAACATTGATGCTGTTGCCGTGGCAAAGCTGAAGCAAGAGGAGCAAAACGATAATGATGACAATGGTGATGATGATGATGATGATCAAGTGAATGACGACGATGGCGATGGGAACAAATAAGGCGACAGCAACAACAACAACAACAACAACAACAACAACGGCAACAACGAAAACCACCAACAACAGCGAGGGGAGAAGAGAAAAAAACAACAAGAACCATATGACGACGACATCATCGAGTATGGTATCAACAACAAGAACAACAAGTAATGGAATATTTTTGGATACAATGAATGAATGATGTGATGAAAAATGATATAATAATAGCATCAGCGGCAACAACAACAATGACGCCACCAACAACAATATGCCGAGTGCAGATATGATAGCCAGAAGTAGAAGCAGCAGCAGCAGCAACAGCAACAGCCAGTGATGCCAAGCAAACATATGAATATGCATAATCGCAGCAGGAATAACACAGGCAACAAAAACAACAACAACAACAAAAACACCACCAGCAACAACGAGAACACCAGCAACAACAAGAACACCAACAATACCAGCAAACAACAAGAACAATAAGAGAAACACGAGAACAATCAGATGCGTCGAACGACAGGACGAACGGCGGCAGAGACACGGGAAGAGACAGGGAAAGAGGCGGGGAAAGAGGCGGGAAAGAGACAGACAAATGGATGAATGGACGGACAAATTAAAGGAGAGCCCAATGAGAGGACGGACCAATGAGCGGACAGACGGCTGGATAGACAAATGGATGGATGGATGGGCGAAGAGTGAGAGAGCGACGTGGAGAGGGAGGGGAACGAGACAGAGAGAGGGAGAGAGAGGGAGAGGAAGATTGGCCAGCAGCAAATCTGTTGTCGCCGGTCGTCGTCATCGGTCGCCGGTCCTCATCGGTCGTCGTCGCTGATGGCGCTGATGAAGTGCAGTTTGTGCGGAGTCATCGCTGACCCCAGGCGGACTGAGGGTCGGTTGGGGACGGAAGGGGTCGGGAGGGTTTCGGGTCGGCAGGAGGCGGCTGGGTCGGTTTTAATGCGACCCACCGCCCTCCCGACCGCCAGCCCTCCAGCCCTCCCTCCATCCTGCCCGCGCCCACTGTTGGCGTTATGAATGATGCACGACGCCGGCCGTGTTGGCAAACACGCCAATTTGTAACCAACTCGGGGTGACACGAGGAGCACGACGAGGGCGAGGACGGTCGGCGACAGCGACGGCGGTTGACGAGGCCGAGGGCGAAGGCGTCGGCGGTTGTGGGGCGAATGACGAGGTCGAGGATGGGGGGCTGAGGTTGGGGGTCCTGGGCCGGCAGCGCGGCGTCGGCATGATTTAAATAATTGAGAGTTTTGCGCGCCGCGTCCCCGACCGCGTTCCCGACTCCTTCACCGACCCCGACTCCCGGCGTCGACGGTCCCCGGTTCCCCGGTAGTCGTCCAAAAAGGCACCGGCGGCGACGACATCGCGTCCCAGCCCGTCAGCGTCAACGGTCTCTTTCGCTCGTTCGTTACACAGTGCTCTCACGCTCATTCTCCTTCTCCCTCCCTCATTCTCTGCCACTGTCTCTGTCTCTCTGTCTGTCTGTCTGTCTGGCATTGTTTGCCCTCGGCGCATTCGGAGCCAGCGACATCTGTCGGCGTCCCACAGCAGCTTCGCTACATGGCGAGATGTGTTGTTCAACAACAACAACAACAAAAACGACCACAACAACAACAACATCAAGAAGAACACCCACAACACCAACAAATCCAACTACGACAGCAGCGGCCTCGATGGCAACAACAAGAACGGCGACAGCGACATCGTGCAGAACAACAACAGCAGCAGCAACAACAACCACAACAACGACGATTGCTACGGCGATGAAACATGAAAGTAACAACAACAACAAATGACAACAATAACAACAAATTGAGCCGGCAACATGCGGAGCAATTTTCTTTCATTTCATTTCATTTCATTTCATTTCGTTTCAATGTGTTTCATTATTTTGGTTGATTTTATTGTTGGCGCGGCAAGTGTCGATGGATGGATGGATGGACGGACGGATGGATGGCTGAGTGAGTGAATGGATGGATACTTGGCAGGAGATACAAATATAAATACAGCACAACGACGACAGCAGCAAAAACAGCTCTGATGGTGCTGACGATGGCGAGGACTCGAACGATGGCAGTTAAATGAAAAACTACAGCAACGGTATGAAACGGCATGAAAATCCCATGCGGCAACTGCGGAAAAACCCGGCGACCTCCACCGGACCCTCCCCAGTCCTCCCTCCTCCTCCAGCCTCATCCGCCCTCCTGCAGTCCTGGCCCGGTCCACCTGGAGCTGGCAATTAATTGCCGCAATAAATAAATTTGCCGGCAAGGTAATCGCTCCGGTAATGCCGGTCATCGCCGGCCAACCGGGGCGCCTTCGTCGCTTGTCCTCCCATCCATTCATTCATCCATTTATCCCTCCATCCATCCCTCCACTGAACCCTCCCTCCATCGATCAATTACCTGTGGCGATCGGGCGATCGCAATCGGCTCGCTATCGAAATCGCAATCCTTTCAAAGGACGCGCTAATGTGTATCGATCCGGCTTCTCTGTCTCGCTCACACTCCCTTTGTCACTCTCTCCCAAACTCTCGACCACTCTTTGTCTAGCTTTGTCAACTCCCCCCTCCTTCCTTCAGCTGATCCCACGCCCACTTTGCTTTGATTCGGACTTGCGTGCGAATTTGAATGCGTTTGAAGCCCCATCATAGGGCGGCCCGGGGTCGGGAGGGGGTCCAGTCATTGCCATTGCCATGGCCATCGCCCTGACGGCAGCTGCTCCCAACCCACCGAGCGACCTTTAATGAGCTGCCGTGGCCGCCCCTTAAAGTCGTGCCAATGGACCCCGCAGCTCCGCTATTGAACCGAGTTTGGCTTCTGCCCTCCGGCAGCCACCGACGTCGGCCGCCTCCCGCCCCGCCCTCCGGACTAAGACGACAACGTCCGCCGGTAGCCGTTGGCGGCGAAGAAAGGACGTCTGAAGCCGAGGGAAGGAAGCACGAAAGGAAGGAAGGAAGGAAGGAAGGTGGTGGTGGGTGTGGGCGTGGTCGCTGCAGTCGCTCTGCACGCGGATCCAGTTGCAGTGGCTGCCGCCGGCAATTAAGGCGTCCGATGCGAAATTAGCATTTCCTGGAGATGCGTCATTAAGGACGAAATTGAATGAGGGAGGCGCCGTCGTCGAGCTCCTGCCGGGCACCATCAAAGTCTCATCGCTTGCTTCGCCACTCAGTCGTCGTCACCCTTTGTCCAACCTCAGCCGTCGCCACCCCTTCTTGGTCTGCCCTCAGTCGGGCGACGGCAAATAGAGCCATTAATAACGAGATCCTCTTTCACGTCCGCCGGAGCTCGAAGGGGGCTCCGCGCAGAGCCGCGTCTGCGAGTCCTGTCGGGCGAAGATCCAGTCGCTGATTAAAAAGCCACTCCTCAACCCGTCCCCAACCGACTCGGTCCGACACGCCCCACTCTCGGCGCCCCAGCCCAACGACGACATCTTCTCGGGCACCTGTAGCTCGACCCAGGGGCAGGCGAGCGGCGGAGCCAGCCGGAGAAACCGGAGGCAGAGGCAGAGGCAGCGGCCGAAGCCGAGACCCCGACCGCGACCACGACCCAGGCGGAGACAGAGGCGGTCGGAGGTCGCGGGTCGACGGAGGAAGCGCTCAACGACTCACATCCGGCAGGGCTTCCGGTCTAGCGGCGGCGGGACGGCGGGACGGCGAGGAGTGGACGAGGCTTGAACGAGACTGGGACGGCAAGGGGTCGACGATGAGTGGACGAGGTTTGGACGAGGCTCGGGCGCGATGTAGACGAGGAGTGGTCGAGGCTTGGCAGTGGAGTGGACGAGGCTTGAGCGAAGCATGGACGAGGGGACGACGATGGGGTGACCCTGCGGAGGTCGCCAGGAGGCGGAAGTGGGGCGGACATAATCAAGGTAAGCAAATTTTCGAGCGCCGCACAAATCATGGCGGCCATAAATTCTAAATGGCCGTTCATTTTACGGCCGTGTTTCGCCCCATCTCCACCCTGCTCCGCCCTTCACCCTCCACTCTCCACCAATCGCCCACGCTCGGTCAGGCGACGAACGGCAGACGAGAACGGCCGAGGGAGGAGGCTGTCAAAGGGGCCAGGGAGGGCGGGCGGCAGCGGGAGTCGGCTGTGGAGCATTTAATGAAACATGACACGTTATTTGCTCGAAGTCGTCGTCGCCGTGGTCGCCGGCGTGGTCGTGGTGTTCGTTGGTGGCGCAGTGATTGTCGCAGAGGAAGGGGAGGAGGAGGGGGAGCAGGGGAGGACAGCAAGGGGGACGTCGGGGGGACCCAAATGACGCAGTGCGCGGCGACGTCGACGCCGACGCCGGGGGCCATAAAACAGCGTGCAGTCGAGTCGAGGCGCACCGAGTTGCATCACGTCGGGAGTCGGACGGCGTTGGTGGACGGCCGTCGTCTCTCAGACTGGCTGAATGGCGGACTAACGGACGGACTGAGGGGCAGACAGAGGGGCAGACGGACAGATCAGCAGAGGAACCCACAGACAGACAGACAGACAGACGGACGGACGGAGTGATGATAAATAAACCGCTCTTTTCACGGATCCTCCTCCGCTCCCACCTCCTCCTACTCCTCTTCTTCGTCCACCTCTCCCTCCTCCACCTCCTCCACCTCCTCAACCTCCCCCTCTTCCACCAGCTCCACCTCTCTACCGTGTTTATTTGTTTGGGACTCCGCGAGCTCCACGTGTTTGTTTAAACTTTCACGATCTTTTATTGTTTTTGTTTCCATTTTTTGTGATTTTTTCCAGCAGTTCGAGGCACCCGCCTCGGCCCTTGCATGGCGTTCGAGTGACTCGCGTTCGAGCCCCTCAACCCTCATCCCCAAACGCCACCTGCCGCCCACCAACTGGGCCTGGGGCGGGGGTTCGAGTGGCGGCCGCCCATTAATTAAACTGGCTCGAGAGGCGCCGCGGCCACACGTGGAGTCCGACGCACTCGGAGGCGGTCGGTCGCGTCGGTCGGAGAGGCGAAAACAGGAGAAGGTGGGGAAGGGGGAGGAACAGGCGGAACAGGCGGAACAGGAGGAGGAAATAGAGGAGGTTGAGGAAGCGGAAGAGGCGAAGGAGGAGGCAGCGGAGGAGCAGGGGGGGGGGGGTGGTTGAGGAGGACACGAAGGACACTTGACGGCGACCACGCGAACGATGAGGACGATGGAACGACGAGGACCAGGACGATGATGAGAGGTAGAAGGAGAAAAAGACCTGAAGGGTCCGGTGGCGATTGGAGGCAAGGCTGGGGCGAGTTTGAGCCGCCCTCGTTACGAGCAACAGGCAGCGGACGTGGACGCCGTCGATTCGAGCCCTGTTGCAGCCGCGACCAGCTGACCGATGGACAGACAGACGGACGGACGGACGGACGGAGATTCCTGGAGATTCCTTGGGGCCGGCGATGGTCGCAGGAAGCGAGGAAGGAAAGGAAGCAAAGACAAGAGAGAAGGAGAACAACGAAGGCCACAAGAATAACGAGAACAGCGAAAACAACTCAGCGACAACCCCTACTACAACAACAACGATAACGACACTAACCACCACAACAACAACTCCATTAACATCCTCATCAGCCACACCAACGGTGGGCGTTCGAAGTTCGGAGCCGAAAGCGAGGCCTCGTCGGGATTTGGGGCAGCTGCCATGGTTGGATGGATCGAGCCCACGCCCACCACAAAACAACGACGACCACGATGACGTTGACGACAACAGTGACGACGACACGACGACGCTGAAATCGATGACGACGCCGCTGCACCGCGACCTGGCCCGGCGGATGGAGCGACCAGGACGGCGCCGTCATCGATTGCAGCGATGTCGTCGTCATTTTCGTTGTTTTTGTCGTCATTGATGTCGTTGTTGTTGTCAGCGATGTCGTTGTTTCTGACATCAGTGTCATTGTTTTTGTTGTTGTCGTTGTTGTCGATCTCGTTGTCGTCAACAACCTCGTCAGGCTCGTCAACATCGCCGGCAGCGACGAAGGCTCGCCGTCGATGTCGGCTGCCTGGGCCTCGCCTCGTTCGAGGCTCCAACAGCCGAGTGCGACAACAACAACGAAGACAACAACGCCAAAGGCAACAACTCCAACAACAATACGAATGAACAACAACATCAGCAGCAGCAGCAACAACTGCTCCATAAAGAGCGGCATCGACATTAGGAGTAATGGCAACAATAGGGACAGCAACAACAAGAACACAAAACAGCAACAACAACAACAGCATCAATAATAATAAGGCAAACGGAGGTTTATTTTAAATTTCAAATTTTCACTCGCAACAACAAAAACAACAGCAAAAGCAACAGCACCAGCAACATTTTCGCCGACAATCGAAGCGGCATCGAGCGACCAGAAGCCTGGCGCTTCTTCTTCCCCTTCCTCCCCACCTCCCTCATCTTCCCCTATTTGCCTCCCCCACCATCTCGCTGTCTCCCTCTCCTTCTCTATCTCTCTCTATCTCTCTCTCTCTCTATCTCTTTCTCCCTCTCCATCTCGCTGCTTGAGTTGTTTTCCTTTGGCCGCGCCTCTCAACGTGTTGATTGCAGCCGCTGTTGCAACAGCAATATTTTTTCTGTTGCTGCTGCTGATGATGATGATGATGATGCCGGCGATGGCGATGGCGCTGGCAAAGGCAATGTTGTTGTTGTTGAAGTTGTTGTTATTGTTATTCCAGTCGGGTTTCTTCAACATCGTCGTCTTATTTCGATAGTTGTTTTTTCTTATTTTGAGAGTTGTTGCTGTTGTTGCTCTAATAGTAGTGGTTGTTGCTCTTCTAATAGTTGTTTTTGTTGTTGTTTTAATAGTTGTGCTTGTTGTTGTTTTAATAGTTGTGGTTGTTCTTGCTTTTATAGTTGATTTTGTTGTTCTTTGGGTCTTTCGATTTTCGTCTGCGTCTTCACGAGTTCCCTTCAGTAGTCGTTCGTCTTGTTGTTGTTGTTGTTGTTGTTGCTGCTCCCTTTTACTCGACTTGGTGTTTGTTTTTTCTTCTCAGTTTTTTGTTGTCGTTGGTGTTGTTGTTATTGTGAAGTAAATTAAATTTTCATTGCTTTTCATTTAGATACGATTTTTCCACTTGGCTTTTGTTACTTTTACTGCTGTTGTTGGCGCTCGAGTTTTCATAGCTGTTGCGGTTGTTGTTCTTGTTGTTACTGTTGCTGGTATTTATTTTCATTTTCCTCTCGACGGAAACTTAATTCCCCATCCATCTGGCCATCTCTTTCCACCCTCTCCTCGCCCCGCTCTCTCTCCGCCCTTTCCATGGATCCGGTCCACGATGAGTTTTATTCCGAAGCATTTGTTGTAATCAAAGTTATTGCTGTTATTGTTGTTGTTGTGTTGTTGTTATTATCGTTGTTGTAGTTATTGTTGTTATCGTTGTTCATATTGCTGCTAGTTGTTGTTGATATTCACAGTTGTTTGTTGTTTTTCTTGATACTTCTCGTTGTTTGTTATTAGAGTTGTTCTTGTTGTTGATGTACTTGTCGTCATTATTATTATCTTCTTGTTCTTGTTCTTACTTTTCCAATTTGTTCTTGTACTTCTTCCCTTTACTGTTGTTGTTGCTGTTGTTATAGTTCCTTCCTTTTCTAACACTTAATAATAATATTTGTTCTTTATGTTGGTCTTCCCTGATTCCTTCTTCTTGAACGGCTCCTGCTTCATCATCCCCATCATCATCATTATCAACATCACCATCATCATCATCACCATCATCACCATCATCATCTTGTACTTGCTCCTCTTTCTCTGTTTACTCTGCTTCCTGGGCTTCCTCTCCATCCCGTCTTCGGTCTCATCTCATTTCGTTGTTATTGTTATAATTGCCGTTGTTTGTTCTTATTTAGATGGGGTTTTCTTTGCTGTTGTTGTTCTGCATGTGGTTCTTGTCCATGTTGTTGTAGTCCATGTTTTTGTGGTCCATGTTTTTGTGGTCCATGTTGTTGTGGTTCAATGTAATTGTTTTTCCCCCGATGTCAGTTCGTTTCTAGTTGTTGATGCTCTTGATATCGATGTTGTTGTTGTAGTTTTTGTTGCTGCCGTTTTTGTTGTAGTCGGTGCTGTCCGCGTCGGTCTTAAATTAAGTGGTTCCTAAATAGATCGAGCCCCAGCCTCCCCCTCAACAAGCGAACCCGAACCCGAACCCGAACTGAGCCCTCAATCGCCCACTCAGAAGGTTTCCTCTTGCAGTCATCTCGCTACCTCCATCTCTTTCTCTCACACCCCTCGCTGCCCTCTCACTTTTATCTTTTCCCCCATTTGAGATGCTTTGATCTCCATAAATTTCCTCCTGGTTCCCCATTCGCCGCTTTCCCGCCATCGAGAACCTTCTTTCGGCCAGTTCAGGAGCTGAACCTGATTGAGAATCGCAATTAAATCGTGCTTTCGATGCATTTTTCACAGCTCCAGCAACATCTCCTAAAAGGATGAACCCATCGTCCTCACCTCGCGGGCACAGCAACAGCAACAACAAGAAGAGCTCCAACAGTAGCCGCTACTGCTGTGGCTCTGGCCACTGTTGCTATTAATGCTGATGATGCCGATGCTTCTGATGGTGTTGCTCCCTGCATTGTTGTTGGCGCTGTCGCTCCTGCTCCCGGCTGCTGCCTTCTGGTTCTCTCGTAATGCGAGACCCCAATTAATGACGGCCGTCGCTGGGCAGCGCCAACGAACGCACAACGCGAGGCCGGAGTCGCCGCCGACCAACCATCACCATCGGCCAGTCGATCCATCCATCCGCGAACTAGCCCAGCATCCGTTCATCGACCACTCAAACATCCGTCCGTCCGTCCGGCCGTCCATCGCTCTACTTGTCCGTTGTCCAATCCTTCCATCCGTCCATCCATCGACCCGCCGTCCACCCAGCTCTCAGCACTCACGACGCTGTCCGACACTCGTCGGATCGCCGGCGTCGAGACTAAATAAAGACCCTCAGCGAAGATCGGCCGGGATCGGTTGTCACTCGCACTGGCTGGGGCGCGGATCGAATTCGCGTCCGAGACGGCGTCCGAGTCGGAGACGGAGTCGATCGGTTTGCGTCGGATCGATGACGTTGGCATCGCTGGTTGCGATCGGTCGACGCATCGGAATCGGGATCGTTTCAATTGCTGCGACGACCTCGGGTGCAATTGACCGAACAACCGAACGACGGACCGACCGATGGTCGATGGTGGATGAGGAGGGGTCGGGGGATGCGGGCCCCACCCTTGGTGGATCGCTCCAAGAATATCAGAGGCAAAGCAAGAACCAATCGATCGATCGTCAACATGGCAGAAAAAAAATGAGTAACAGAGTAAAGAACAAGAACAACAACGTCATCGGAATGGGAGCGAGAACGTGAACGAAAAGGGTAAAAAAGGGTGATGTGGAGGAAGAGGGAGGGAAGGAGAATCAAAAGAGGGGGCCGAGGAAGGGAAAAGTGGAGGAACACAAAGGAAAAAAACCGAATCGAAGGACGCACGATGCGTGGTCACGCGGAACGTCCTCGTCCGCCTCCAACCGAATTCCCTCCATCCACCGCTGGGCCGTGGTCGATGGCGAGTGATGAAGGGACGGACGGATGAACAACAATAACCACAAGTACGGCAGCGCTGACGAGGAGGGCGACAACAACAACTACGACTACGACTACGACAACAACACCGGCGAACGATGACGACGGCCAAAAGTTGCGAACATCGGCGATGAATGCAAAAGCAGCGAAACCGAAGAAATTGAAACCTCCAATAAACGCCAAGAGCAACAACGAAACGAGGAGGACGACATCGAAACCATGAACAACAACAACAACAACAACAAAGGCGTGATGAACGTGGAGGACGACAAGAGCAGCAACAACAACAACAACAGCAACAACGACGACGACGTCGACTTCGCAGAACTTCGCCTACTCCGCAGACCGGCGGATCCACTCCAGCGACCCTCGTGAAAGAGTTTCATCCCGTCCCCCCGGACCTGCGTCCTTTGTCGTGGCCGACATCGTCGCATTGCGTTGCGCTGGACGTTGGTTTTCAATCATTTGAATCCATTAATCAATTTACTGCTTCCCCCTTCCGGCTCACCACACGATGAGGATGGAGTGAGAGGTGGAGGGAGACGATAGGGTGATGGTGGGGACGGCAGAGGCCACTAGGAGGACGGTAGGAGGTTGGTATGGCGATGGCGATGGATGGTAGGCAGACGGTAGGGAGACGGTAAGGGACAGTAGGGGACAGTGGGATGACGGTAGGCGGATGTAGGGTGACAGTAGGAGGACGGCAGAGAGGACGAGACCAGGGGAGCCCTTCGAGATTCTCGCATTCCACGCTCAATCCAGAGGCCGCAGCAGCAGCGAGGCAGAGGCAGCGTCGTGGACGCGGTTCGGATACGCACGTCCGATTGCTGGCTTTGTTTTCGTCCCCGCCGGGACTGGGGAGACTGGGGAGAGTGGCCACCGCTACCGCCTCCCCCAACGCCCCCCACCGTCCCTCCTCGGCCGTTTCCAGGCCTTTGATGGTTCCTTTCGGACCGGCGCCCTACACTGAGCCGGGAGCGGGAGCCGACACGGATTACTCGTCGATTCTTCTCACGGAATGAGAAGAGATAAGGTGGCGATTGCGATTGAGAATTCGCGACTGGAGAGAAGGGCGAAGGGTCGGTCTTTAAAAGTCAGTAACAGGACGATGAGACGACGACAAAGCGACGAAATGAAGGATCCCAAGCGGATCAGAGGCCGCTTCAGAGTGCCCTGGAACGCGGTCCGTCAGGGTCAGGGACGCCGAAATTGCTGGGATCGACTCGATTTTGACTCGAATTTCAAAAGAAATTGGCCAGATCGAAGCTCGTGGGTGGTGTGTGGGTGATGGGAGCGTTTGCCATCGGTTTCGCTCAGTGTAGAACTCTCGCTATGTTTCTCTATCTCCCTTTCTCACACACTATCTTTATATCTCTCATACGTAGCCTAGGCAACACATTGCAAAGGAATGCGAGGCAATAGCAATAAGTGGTAGAGCAGCTACAAAAACAACAACAACAAGAACAGCAGCAATTGCAACAACAAGAAGAAGAACAACAACAGCGACCACGAGAACAATATCCATCCACGAGAAGAGCAGCAGAAAAAGCGACTACTACTACTATCGAACCAGAGCAACAACAGCAACAAATGCAATAACAACAGCATGAACAACAGCAAAAGAACAACAACAACAACAACATGAAGAGATGAGCTTCAGTCTCGGGTTTCTATTCAAAAACAATTTAGGGTGTTCTTTTTTTGCTCTGCCTCGTTTTTTTTGGGATTCAAAGTTGAGTTTAGTGGTGGTTGTCGGTTGTTGTTGTTGTCAGTCCTAGTAGTTGTTGTTGTCAGTTGTTATTTTTGTTAACGTCGTTGTTGTTATTTCTGTTGTTGTTGTTGTTGTCAGTTGTTGGTACTGCATACCGACGTCCGCTCGTCGGACGAGCGAATTCTTTTGCTCAATAATAATTAAACTTTTGAACTCGGCGCACACGGGCAGCCACAACAAAAAGAACAGCAACAACAACAACAATAATAATGAATAGCAAAAGCAACAACGAAAAGCAACACAAAGATGAACAACAACAACAACAACGATGAACAACAACAGAAACGAAAAAAATATATCAAGAAGAGTGGTAACAACAAAAAGAACAACAACAAAAGCTAGGAAAACAACAATAGGAAAAGTATCGAGTCGAGTCAAGTGCGCACTCAGCAGCAACAACAAAAACAACAACAACAACAACAACAAAGGACGTAATCCGATCACACGACCACACCTTTCTCCATCACTATCTTTTCTCGCTCCTCCTGGCCACTCGACCCTGGTGGATGCCGTGCATTCGGGAATCCAGTCCATCAGCGGTGTCGTCTTCCTCTTCTTCTCTTCGCCACTTCCACATCCCCATCCCCATCCCCAACGCCTTAACAGCGATACCTTAGCCTTAGTCTTTTCCATCTCCTTTTTCTTCTTCTGCTCCTCCTTCGCATCTCCCGCTCTGGTTGTTACTGTTTTTCCTCCTCTTCTTAATGTTCTACACAGACCATTGTTGTTGTTGTTGTTGTTATTCTATTATCATTTTGTTGTTGTTGTTCTATCATCCTATTGTTGTTGTTCAATTGTTACTTTTTTCTTGGTTGTTTCTAATTTCTCTGCCCTGCCCCGCCCTCAGCTGTCCGCCTCCTGCTTCTCAAATTATCCCCAAATATTCGGGTTGTTTTTTCCACAATTCTTTCTCTCTCCACCCCCTCATTCTCTCTCTTATTCTCTCTCTCTCTCTCTTTGCCTTCCTGTCTCATTTTCCGTCCCTGTCCTGGTCAGTGGATCTTTTATTGCGAGGTCCGAGAAACACTTGAATGAGTTTCGTTTGTTGTTGGTGGTGGTGGTGATGCTGGTGCTGCTTGTGATGTTCTTGTTGTTGTTGTTGTTTCTTTTTAATTGTGTTCTCGTGCTCATTGCTCTCGTTGTTGTTGTTGTCATTGTTGCTGTTGTTGTTGCTGCTTGTGCTATTATTACTGTTGTCAATTCTATTTCTTTTCTTGTTGTTGCTCCAGTCGCTGTGGTTATTCAAGTTGCTTTTGTTGTAGTCACTGTCATTCTTGTTGTTGTTGTCATTACTGTTGTTGTTGTTGTTGTCATTGTCGCCGTTGACCCGAAGGCTCGGTTGGTTGGCATTAATTACACTTTTATTATTTGCCCAATTTTCGTTTCATTCCATTTCCATCATTTTCCCCACCCCACCTCACTCTTCAACATCCTCTTCATCCTCCCCTTCCTCACTTATCTTCTCTCGTCTTCTCCCTAGACTACTTGTTCTACTACTAATTGTCCTACTTCTTCTTCGGCCTCTACTGAGTCCACTTCGTCTTCTATTTCGAATTCTTCCCTCGATGACCCATCGATTTGACTCCGACTCGATGGAAGGTCGAACTGTAGGATGGACGGACGAACCGTGGTTGGACGGAGGGCCGGTCGGGCGGACGGCGGAATCGAGGCTGGGGCGAAACCTAAGACGCTAATTCACAGGCGATTGAATAATTAATGGAGCGCCCGGCTCAATCAGTGCTGCCCTCTGGCCCGAACCGAGCCCAATCGACCCCGGACCCCGGATCACGGCCGCCGCCCTCGAGTGAAGGTGGGGAAAATTCCAAGAACTCGGTGCAGCAGAAGCGGTCGAAGGGAATGAGAAGTGAAAAGAAAATGAGAAGAGGAATTAGAACAAGACCGAGTAGAAGAATCGGCATGAAGACGAAGACGAAGACGACGATGCTGGCTGGCATCATTTTTCATCGGCACGAATTTGGGTCACGTGATGCTAATTGCGTTACGTCGTTGGACGCATCGCATCACGTAATTACGTAATGGACAAAGGATTTCGTGAATCGAGCAGTGAATCGAACAGAGCCGAAATCCGCCAAGCCCACCCACGCCCACTGCCATCGTCTGTTCTCCATCGCTGCGAAGCCCAAAAGCCGGATCTCTCGGATTAGGCTCTCATCTCCGAAGGCATCCAGGGCCATGGACTTCGGGCCCGAGTCGCCGGAGTTGAGGACAAGGAGGAGGGGCTGGAGGCTGGACGATTGGCTGGGGCCGAGGACGAGTGGCTGAGATCGAGATGAAAGACTGAGACCGGGGCGAGCGACTGAGGACGAGGGACTGACCCGACAAGGGCCGGCGGACGAGGGCCTGAGTCTGGGGCCGGTGACTCGCGACGGTGATGACAGCCTAAGACTCCCGGATCAGCGCCCGATTGATTTACGGCGGTCGAGGCTCCCAGAAATTTCAATTAAGGCGCCACCCAACCGTCGCCCCGGGTCGCCTCCTCCGTCGTCCCTGCGACGTCGCCACGCTCTCCAACGTTGTCGTCATCGCCGACGCCGTCCCCATCGGGGACGAAGCCATGATGCACGACTGACCCGGCGATTAATTTGAGGCCTCGACGTCGACATCGGAGTCGGGGTCGGGGTCGGTGACGGGGTCGAGTCGGAGTCGGAGTCGAGTCCGGCGGAAACGGTGTCAGCGCGCGAGGCCGGACAGGGCAAACACAGTGGACCATCGACTCCTCTCTACCCCTCAACCCAAATCCACAGCCATTCGCCTTCGCCCTTCGAGCTGGTACCAGCTGGCACCGGCTGGCAGCTGACAGAGTCGAGCGCCACAGTTTGTTTTCCGGCGCTTCGTGTGCTTTTCACACAAGTGCAGAGGGCCGGGACGAAAAGAACGAGGAGTGTTTAAAAAAACACCACTACCAATAACAGCAATAACAACTATGACGACGACGCCGCCGACTGTGAGAGCCAGATCGAGAGCGACAACAAAGTTTCTCCAGTTCTGTGAATATTTTTAATATATCTGCACACAAAGTTCCGCAGTCGACGTCGCTTCCCGGAACTTCTACGAAAGTAAAACTATGCTATTTGTTCTCCAGTCGACCGAGTCGGAGTCGACCGAATCAGAGCCATCGGAATTGTTGGAGTCGTCGGAGTCGGAGTCAACCAAGTCGGATTCGCCAACAGTCGAAGTCCCCTACAATGGAAGTCGGCTTTGGAGGAACACAAATGACAAACAGATGAGTTGCTAAATAGTTCAAGTCCTACTCTTTGTATTCCTCCTACTCTTCCTACTCCTCCTACCCTTCCTACCCTATCCCACCCTGGCCCGAACCCCGCCCATCTCGTTCGCCCTCGTTCCCCATTTCGGGCCCTCTCCAAGTTGCAGTCAGCAGAGCCCGCGTTATGAACGTAACTGGAACCACTTTCCGTATTGTTCCCGGGCACATCCGGCAGAAGAGGGAAAGAGACACCCATTTGTGGGTTAAGAGGGCCCTTCAGCGGACTCGAGTGGGAGGTGGGTCGGGTTGGGTTGGGTTGGGTCGAGTTTGACTCAGTTCCATTCAAGAGCGACTTCAATGAAGTTAATGATGCGCCCGTTATGAGTTCATTCATTACTCATTTCACCGGCTCCACCGAAGGGCTTCAGCGGTGGTTGCGGGGTTTCGTCTCTTTTTCAACTCCAAGGGAGAAACTCGCCCAAAGTCTTGTTCTCGTTGTCGACAACAACAACACTGCGGAAGGGAAGCTCATTAGAAAAGGGAAACTTCTATATGGAACACCTCGAACAAAAGCGCGAGAAAGAGAATGTTGAAAATTCCACTCATACTGAAAGTTGTCGAAATGAAATTAGGGAAATCGCGCGACCTTCTCCGACTAGCATCGACTCTTGCAATGCTTCTGAAACACAGAGGCTCGAGGGCAAAGGATTACACCTTGATACCTGATATCGATCCCAAATGGATCGCGAGAAACTCGGGAGAGAACCATTCGATTGTGATTCAAATCCGATTCGATCGCGGTCGAACGATTCATACAATATCGACGATGATGATGATGATGATCGTGATTCGTGGAAGCCGACTCGACACTGATCCTCTGGAGACCCTCAACCATTAAATCCACCTCCAGACTCTACTGAAATATTGAGTCCGAGTCTGAGTCTGAGCCTGAGCCTGATGATGATGAGAAATTTCCCTAAGCCGCACTTTGTTTGGCCACCGACCGAAGTAAGACCTTCGTTTATGATGATCCCGTCTTATCGGCCTGATCCTCGGGCCCAATGGTGGTGGTCGCGGTCTCAATGGAGCCTGGAGTGATTTAAATGTTTTTCAAAAGGAGGCGCATGAAGCCCCGGAAGCCACGAAGATCAGTTGAAACTACTCGTAAATGCGTCGGTTTCTGTTTCTGACAGTGACGACGATTCGGCGAAAAATAAAATCTCGGCCGCAGACACTTGGATGCAGCGAGCGAGCCTGCTTAACGACCCCGAGTAGGACGTGTTGCTAATAATAACATCGATGTTGTGTTTACCCAACAACAACAACAAGAACCAGTCACATCAACCAACTGCAACACCGAAAACGACTCGACAGCAACACCGAAAACGACTCGGCAACAAAAAAGAAAAGGAAAGGGCAAACAAAAAACCCAGGCCGATGAGCGAACAACGAGCAACGAACGAGGGACGAGGGACGAGGGAAAAGGAGTAACAATAATAGTTAATAACACAATAAGTAATCACAATAACAATAAAAACTGTAAACGACAAAGCAATGAAATAGGAGAACTTCACTGCAGGTCGTCAACGGGCCAGAGAGGACCAGACCAGACGAGGCGAGACGAGACGCGAACACGGACCCAGACTCGAACTCAAACGCAGGCAGAACCCGAGCCCAAGCCAAGTCCAGAGCCAGGCGCGGAGGTAGCAAAAGAGACAGGGAGCGACAGAGGGTCGGAGGGAGAGAGAAAAAGACAGAGGCGAAAGAGTCGGAGGCCCGACGATCGTTCAGACGGCGCATGGGAGTGCGAGGAACCACGAGGGAGGATCGTTTGGTTTGCTTTGGTTTGGTTCGGTTTTCCGTGCAACCCGAGGCCCTCGGTGATCTTTATCGAGAAAATTATGCATGGAAAAATAATAAAGCCGCAGGGCTGGCAGGCGGCGCGGCAAGGCGGGGTGAGATGAGGTGAGGTGACGTGTGATGAGGTGAGGTGAGGCGACGGAACGACGCAGTGACGGCAGATCGCGCAACAGATCGCCGTAGCGTCAGGGCAACAGAGAGGAGGTAGAAAAGAGTACGAGAGAGAAACAGAGAGCACTGCAGAGAGACAGAGAGACAGAGCGACAGAGAGACGGATGGACCGACGCTCATCATCACGAGGCTGGCATTTCTGAATGAATGGCTCGATGCGAGTGGGATTCTGGGGAAACCACTTCGAGGGAATCGACAACAACTCTAGCAACAACAACGCCAACCACAACAACTAGGAGCAGTAGGAAAAACAACAACAACAACAACGATCACGACAACAACTAGGAGCAGCAACCCGACAACATGACAGCATCTCGTTCTTGCACCACAGCGCAAAATAGTGAAGAGAGAAAGGAGCAAAAGCGAGAAGGAAGAATGGATGGATGGATGGAGGCTGAGAAAAACCCAACCAAAGCAAACCCAGCAGCATCGAGTTAAGAAGAAAAATTTACATTTTCGAGCCGCAGGTAAATTTTTCAATTTCCACTCGCGACCGGGACGAATACAGCAGGGTGATTTTCCATCCATCCCGACCGACCAACCGACCGACCCTCTTTCGTTCCCTTCCTTTACCAATGTCGTAGCGAAACATGTTCTCGGCCTTAAGTATTCCCCGGGGACACACGAACAACCCGATCCCAAGGAGCCCCTTACCAAGTTATGCGCATATTCTGGCGATGAAATCATCGCTCGATGCCCTCCTTCCCTCCTTCCGCTTCTCCCCGCAGGAGAGAAGTCTTCAAGCCCACAATCAGAAAAGAATTCTTCCTACCCACGATTGCAGCCTTCTCTTGTAGAACTTCTCCAACCCACAGCCACCTCTACTCCTCCCATCAATTCCGCCTCCAGCTACTCCGCATTCCCCGCCCAGCGTCCTTCCAGTTCCCTCTCCTTGCTGCGATTAGCTTGGCTCCTCCAGTTGGTCTTTCTCAAGTGCTTGTATGTGGGCTGTGCTGGCCAAGCTGTACTCCCTGTCATTCCGCTACCGATCTACTACCATTCCAATCGGCTGCCTTTCCTACTCCTGATTTACAGCCATTACACTCTGTATCTACTGTGATTCCAATTCCGGTTCTACTACTATTTCCTTCCCATTCTACTGCCGTCGAATCTCAGATCATCTCCAGATCAAATGCCATTTCTACTCTCAAACTTCTGCGCTCTACTGCCATTCCACTCTAGATCTTATACCATTCCAACTCCCGAACTACTACCATTCTTCTCCTAATCTACTGCGAATCCAACCCCCGATCGACTGCCATTCCAACTCTCTATCTGCAGCCATTCCAACACCCGAACTACTCCCGATCTACTTCCTTCCCTTCCTACGTGCCTCGAATCGCACCCAGTTGCGGAACCCGGACCCGGGTCGGTTGTGTTCGCCCGAATGCGACGTCAGACGACGCGTCGTGAGTGCGTCGATTAGCAGCTCGATGCATGAATTAAAACGTGCCGATGCCGGGCTAAGCCGGGCGTGACGGAGCCACCGAGACCCGGCAACGGCAACGGCAGCGGCACCGTCAACGAGACCCGGCTCCGACGCCAGCACCCGGTGGATGTGCGCGGAATCAATGAATCAGACGAGTGTTGATCCCACCGATTATCATCACCCCTCGACCCATCGACCACCACAGATGGTCCAACCGACCGACCGACCGACACTTGTCGATGTTTGTCCTTCTCGGTCTCGTCTTCAATGTCACGGCAACCACAGCAACGAGAATTGTTGTCATTCTTAATGTAGATGGTGTTAGCGATGTCGATGTTGGTGTTGGTGTTGGTGTTGTTATTATCGTTGTTACTGCTGTTCCATTGTTGTTGTTGTAGCTGCCAGTGTTGTTGTGATCCATTATCAAATTATCGCTCAGAATAGAGTGCAGAGCTCCATAAACCATAATCAAATACAGTGTGAACGCATTAAAGACTCTAAAAGGTGTTATTTTGTTGTTCGATGGTTTTGCTGTTGTTGTGTTCTTATTGTTGGACATATTGTAGTAGTTATTGTTATTGTTATTTCTGTTGTTGTTGATGTTGTTGTTGTGGCTATGCATACAAATCGTATAAATCGTAAAAAAAAAAACACAACAATATAAAAGATGACGTCGGTTCGTCGGTCCGAGATGCAGCCCACACCGGGGACCGACGCCGGCCAGAGAAAGAAAACAAAAGAAACAGAGGGAAAAGGAGAGAGAGCGACCGAAGGATGTAAAGAGAGAAAGAGTCGGGGAGTGGAGTGCGAGAGTGGAGGGGAGAGTGAGATGGCGGTGGCGATGGTGATGGTGATGGCTAGACTTGAGCCGACACCGCAGCGTGTTCCGTAGAACGTAGCAATAAAGAGCTTAAAATATTTTTATGGAGTGACAACAAAAGCCAGTGGTTGGACCCGTGGACCAGGACTGGCCGGCGGCAGCAGCAGCAGCAGCAACAGCCGCCGGCTGACGGTGACGATGGACGGTGGTCTGCGTCATAACCACAGCCTCCCTCTCCGCCACCTGCACTTCTTCTTCCCCCATCTCAGCATGGCTTTAGAGGCTCTTGTTTACTCTGATTCTAACCCGTTCCCGTGCACTTGATTAGGAGCGCTAAATGGCTCGACGAAGGAGTCAGTGCCGAGAACGTCCACGACCGCAGGCACAATCGTCTTTAATTGGACCCGTCACAGAATCGTCACAGGCACACAACCGTCTTGCCCAAGATCCCCATTGATTTCACACTCTCTCCCCTTTTTCACACATCTTTCCCTTTTTTACATTCTCTCCCTCTTTTCCCAATTCTTTTCCCACTCCTTCCCCCTTTTCACACTCTTTCCCTCGTTTCACACTTTTTTCCTCCCTTTCTCTATTTGCATATTTCTATCCCTATTTCCACATTTCTTTCTCTCATCTCACACTTCTTTCCCCATTCTCACACTTCTTTCCCAAGCCTCTCATTTCTGTCTCTCTTCTCACACGTTTATCGCTCTCTTATCCACACATTTTACTCCTCTGGTTCACAAATGATTCCCTTGTTTCACACGTTTTCCCCTGTGTTGGCCGGCGTCTCACGGCGAGAAGTCATACCGATCGATGCATCGATCGCTTCCCGCATCGTTCCACGATCAGCGGGGTTCCCGGCAACGGTTCAAAGAGACCCAAATGGAGAGCAGACGATGAGGGCCGCTTGAAAATTCTCTCGAGAGAGCCGCGTGCGGTGCCAACAGACGGTCTCAATCAGCGCCCATCGACCGAACGGCCAACCAAATGAACGACCGAATGAACGACCGAGCGATCCTCACCGGGGTCGCGGCAACGACGAGGGCTGTCGATCGCACGTTCGTCGCCGCCGCCGCCGCCACTGGATCCGTGTAATCAAATGAAATTAACACAGAGCGAGGTGTCACATCAGGCTTGTTAGTGGCTCCAACCCCCCTGCCCCAGCCGTACCGCCAAACCGTAACGAAACGAACCGAACCGAACCGAGCCGATCTACCGCCGATCCGATCCCATCCCATCGCAGCCCAACCGAACCGATGCGATGCGATGTGAATGCTTAATGTGATGCCATGCAAGCGCAGTCGTGGCCCATCCAGACCGGTGTTGGTGTTTAACGCTGATTAAGTTCGTCGGCAGCTCGTGGACGGCGACGGCTACGGCGACGTGGTTGGATGGACGACGACACACCGCAGACGAAGCAGGGCCGGGACACGGGACAGGGAGGCGACGACCGCAGACCGCCGCAAACAGGAGGCCGGCCAGAGGGGTGAAGGATGGACGAACGGGCCGACCGGCGATGGTGGCGCGGGCAAAATAAACAGCGGAGGCGCAGACGAGGGCGGCTCATAAATAGATGCAGTTGACACAGGTTGGCCGGGGCCCGTGGTCAGGCAGTCGCGGAGGGTTCGCGGAGCCAGGGGGATTTCGAACTAGTGCGCGCGTTGGGAAGCCCGGAGGGAGGCAGTGCGTCGCATAAATAAGAGCCCAGCGCTCCCAGGAACCCGGTCCGAGTGTCCGCGAGCGCCCCCGAATCGCGCCCACGAACAAGTTTATTAACGAAGCTCACTACGGGCTGACAACAGGCCGGGCTGGAGCAGGTGGGGAGAGGGGACGGTGGGCGGTTGGACGGGGGGCAGTCGCGGTTAGACAGACGACTAGGAGGCTTAGCACGTCGGCCGATGGCCAATATTTGCGTTGCCAACCGAGCCCGGCTCACGTTTCGCCTCGACCTGGGCTGGAAATCGGTATCGCACCAAGCGACCGAGGGACAGAGGGACGTAGGGACGGTTAAAGGGACAGATGGACGGACGGCCAAGGCTCACGCACACACACAAACGAACACATCTTGGCTCGCACGGCTGTCCATCTTGGACGGTGACACCTCGGAACCTTCGAGACCGCGGGCCGATACAGGAGAATTCCGAAGAAACGGAGAAATTATTGAGCCCGACTTGGATGCCTCCGTTCCTCTCCCTTCTCCCTCTCTCTCTCTCTCTCTCCGCCAGCTCTCTCGCTCTGGCTCGCTTTTAGTCTCAAAGTTCGTCGTCTGTGAATGTGTTGTAAGGTGACCAGCTTTGGAGTTGTAATTAATAATGACAAAAACAACAACGACAACGACAATCAAGATTCAGACCTCGGCGAAGACGAATGCGACGAGGCGGGGAACAACTCAATTCAAGTGAAATTTCGGGCCCTTGACAATGATGGATGGGTCCAGCCTGATGGTCGAGAGAGAGAGACCGAGAGAGTCGCGAAGAAACTCGAAGAAGTTTCGGCCAACAGGGCGCTCCGCAGGGAGCTGGAGGGAGGGGAAACGAGAGAGGTGGAAGGAGGCTGGAGGAAGAGGAGGAAGGAGGTCGTCGCAGCTGGCCGGGAAGATTGATATCGATCAATCGGAGCAGAACTGCATTTCGGGTCGCGATGGAAATTACCTCATTACAAGGGCGTATTGAGTTACCACCGGTCTGGTCGGCTCTGGCCTCGGCCTCGGCCGGTCCGACTGGGTCCCGTCTCTCCAGCCGACGCCGTGGAGGGGCGGACGAGAGGTCACAGTATTGACATCAGGCCCATGGCCGATGACGATGGCATTTCGATGACGATGTCCATTTCGGCCGCGGCCATCCCTGAGGCGATAATCGCCTTTGATGGACGACCCGACAGTGGTCATGGGGACCGGACCGGGCTTGGAACAGGGAGTGGGCCGGGAACAAAGACAGGAGCCGGAACAGGTTCGCCTCTCATCCTGCGGTGTGGGCAGCCGTAACCTTGGACACCTTGATTTAGGTCCAGTCCCAGCTCCCTTGCCAGGACCGACGACGGACGACCGACGACTGACGACCGAGGACAGTCGATGGACGAGGTCCGCCCCTTCGGTGTTTCCACCGCTGGTGCCCGCCTCGCCTCGTTGGATCGCGCTGCCCACTCGGTTCGCCGCCCACCTGTCGTTGCTGAATCTGTGATTCATCTCTTTTTCCAGAGCGCTGTGACGCGGTTATCGCCATCGCCTTCGTCATCGCCATCACCATCGCTCTTCTGTCTGGCTCTTTTTCGCCCTGTTTGTTTGCTGTCTCTCCGCCTGTCCGTCTGCCTGTTTGTCTGTCTGTGTCTGTTGGGCAGTCCGTCCATGGGCGAGACAATGGCGCAGAAAGAATGAAACGAGACAAAAGTAAACTATTTGTCACCGGGAATGAAGCCATTTATTATCCATCATAAACTAGTATTTATCTCCAAATATGAAGGCTGCAAATCCCTCAGCGCGAGGAACAGCAGCAGCAGCAGCAGGAGAAGGAGGAGGAGGAGGAGGACCGAGGACACCAGCTCGGACTCGGAATCAACCCGAGTCGGAGCCTGCGAACCGGCACTTGTTTTTCTTGTTGTTCCTGTTCGGTTTGTTGTTGCTGTTGGAGTTGTTGGTTTTGCCACCTCTGCAACACAAACAGACGCAACAATAAATCATGCCGAGCGGCAACGCACAGGGCTGCGAATGGACAGAGACACCGACAGACAGACAGACAGACAGACAGACGGACAGACGGACGGACAGACAGAGATACCGACAGTGGTTCTGTTGGCCTGACAGTGAAACGTAAAAACAAATACTAAACGCAACGAGCGATGGGAATCGACGATGAAGCAATGGGAAGCAGATTCCCTGGAAGCCCAGAGCAGCACGAAGGGACAGGGGGCGGAAAGAGATGGAGAAGACGGGAGAGAGCGAAGGCGGAGAGGGAAAGAGGATTTGTGCGAAGTGACAAAAGCCGCAGCGACAAAAATCGTTCTCGAAATTTGTTTACAAGCAACACGAGTCGGCGTCGACGAAACCAAGGAACCGTCACGTTCCGGACGCATTCCTGCGACGGGAAGGAAGGAAGGAAGAAGGGGTTGGGGGTTGGGGGGCAGCGACGGATTCGGTCGGCCACTGGAGCCGGCAGCCGACGATGCCGCCGATGCCGACGTGGCCGCCGAGGCCGCAGCGAAAGACGCGTGCATTTATGAAATTCCTGCAATAACAATAATTCCGTCTCGTTCCCGTTCCCTTTCCCGATCTTGTTGTTTTTATTTCGGTGGGCTTTGTTGATTTTTAAGTTGGTTTGTTTTTGTTGCTCTTGCTGTTGTTGCTGCTGCTCCGCCCTGGTGTGGTCTCCACGGGACCGACGGACGGTTGCGAGACCGGGCCCCGAGCCAGAAATAAAGCATTACAAACGACATAAATTTGTCACCAACAATGAAATGAAACGGATTCTCGTGTCGCAGGAAGGGGGATGGGGGATGGGGGAGAGGACGAGGGAGGGACGGTTCGGAACGAGGTCCCTCCTCCGCACGCCGGCAGCACCAGCACCAGCACCAGCAACGGGAGCAGGAGCGGCGACAAACGACGCCACTTGGCATTTGTTTTCACTAATTAATAATGAGATGGTTGTTGTTGTTGCTACTGTTGGTTTTGCTTTTTATCACACGATGAATTATTTATTGGCCATTAGCAAACATTTAATACGAGGGCGCAACCCGACGACCATCGAGGCGAGTCACGCAACACCAACAACAAGAGCAACAACTAAAACACACAACCGCCCACCCACTGGCCACAGGTACACGGCCGAGGACTTCAGGGAAAGGAGGACAAGAGGACAGGAGCGAATGAGGACGAGGCGAGGTTTGGGGTCGATGACGGGTCGATGGGACGATGGCGTTTACGAGCCCGACCAAAATAAAACACAATCAATTGATTTCACAGACAACGGACAACGGACAACAGACGACGACGGATACAAAGCAAACACAGCCGAACCGAATGCCGAACCCAGTGGACGAGGATCCCGAGAGCGGAATCCGGAGCACCTCCGTCGTGGTGCCGAATGGAAACGATGGAAGGCCATCACCCGACTGCCTCCCGCCTGCCGTGGGTCCGAGCGCTTTTTGTTTCACCGACCCGTGTCCACAGAGTGAGACCGAGACCGAGACCGGAACTTGTGGCGGGCAGGTGGATGAGGCCGAAGCCAACCGAGTTAGAGCCAGGGGATCTGGCAACCAGCGAGCCAAACTCACACACACACACACACACACACTCTCACACACAGAGCCATTCGCTTCTCACCTTCTCCCGCTCGCTCTCTTCCTGTCACCGTGGCGAAGGAAATGAGATTTCTGTGCGAAAAACGAGCCAGACGGAGAGGGAGCGAGGGAGCGAGCGAACATCTGTGTGAGATGAGAACAAGTGTGCGTGTGTGTGTGTGTGTGTATGGGGATGAGCATGTGTTGGTCGGTTGGCCCGGCCAGGAATGCGGGATATTTATATCGCAGTGGCATCTCTTGGTCGGGCGGTCGGGCGACTGGAGCGTGGTCTGAGGCAGGGACGGAGGCGGGGGCGACGGTCGGGAGTCGAGGTGGGACGACGGGTACGAGGACGAGGACGGGGACGGGTTGACATATTTGGGGAAAACACTCGTTTACACTTGAAGCGCTGCGGAAACATTTTTTTGCCACTTACTTTTCGCCCCCACCACCCGCATCGGCAACGACTGAGGGAATCGGCAGCGGTGCGGCGAGGTGGGCGACTGTGTTTTGTGGGTGTTGTTTTTAGCGGAGCTGTTGTTGGTAGCGTTTGTGACATTGTTGTTATTGCTGTTGCTGTTGCTGTTGTTGCTGCTGCTGTTGTTGTTGGCCCGGTGCACACAAGTATGCCGAGCATGTTCGAGAGAGAAACACTTGAGCGAGTTATTCCTTAATTGGGAATTTCCATGGATGCAGATCTCGGCGAGAACCCACGGTGCACACATGGCTGAGGGCAGGAGCAGGTCGCCCGATACAGGATGCAGGATGCAGGATGCGATGGGTCGATGGGAGCTGGAGGAAGCTCTTTCGGCGACAAATGGAACGAACTCAACCGCACGGCGATGGAGCGGAAGCGAACGAAAGATCGACGACGACGAGGGCGACGAGGACTCGGTCAGGGACAAAGGCAAGGAAGTCGCTGCCGCCCAAGACGAGGCGGGGAAGGTCGGCGGTCGGCGGTCGGAGGTCGGGTCGAGTCATCTCTGGAGATGATAAATTCAGGATTGGCCTCGGGCTCGAAGCGGTGCAGAGCGAGGCGAGACGAGACGAGACGAGTCGGGCTGCGATGCCCGAAATGAAAATGTCATCCTCAGGTTGCCACGGCCAAGGTGCAGGGAGGAGCAGAAGGAAATGACATTTAAGGAGATTGCCCAGCTGACATGAGCCAGATTAGGTATGTATGGTCTCGAATAAATGCACTGCCGATGGATAGACAGACGGACAGGCGGACAGGCGGGTGGGCAGGTGGGCAGGTGGGGCCCGCTTGAGGCGTCATGACTGCAAATTGCGAATGAATGAATGAGTGGATCGAAAGGAGGAGGGCGTCATTGACGACGGCGACGGAAACGACGGCGAGGACGAGGATAAGGACGTTGGGAAGGGGTCGAGGTGTCGCCACTTAATTGGCCGGTTCAGGTGCGTGCGGCCGAAGGCACGGCTCGACGTCGTCGCCACCACCGCCGTCGTCACGTCGAGTCGTCGATTGGCGTGTGGCGTGCGGACGAAGCGAAGGACCCTGGACGCCTGGACAGCCGGCGCCCATTTGTTTCGCTCAACGAGCAGGCAGGCCGACAGGGAGGCAGGGCGGCAGGGAGTTGGGCAGGGAATCGACGTCGGAGCCTCGGACAGGACGACGCCTAATTGTTCGACTGTCGTCGCAAATCCCGTGTTAATGTCCTCGAAAAACTTTTCCCCTTAACGACGAAACTTGTTTTCCCCTCTCTCTCTCTCTCTCTCTCTCCCTGTTGGTCCTCCGCTTCTTTCGCTTCTCGTTTGCCATTTGTCGTTTTCGCCTCTCGTGGCTCTTGTTCGCAAATCTGCAAATACTTTAAGACGCCGTAATCAAAGTTTATCCAAAACGAGCGGCCATCGCCGTATCGTGTCGTCATCTCCTCCTCCTCCCCCTCCTCCTCCTTCTATCGGGGTGAAAGTTTCATCCTCCCCACAAGACTCCGGCCGCAACAGGAGCCGGAGCGACGGCAGCAACAGGACGACGGCGCCACCAGTTCAGGACAAAGCACTTTTCCAATTAACTAAATCTCTAATCTGCCATAAATTCACCAGCCAAATAATTAAATTTCATGACTCGGGCACTTCGACGACGACGAAGACGACGAGGACGACGAGGAACGACGTCGACCTCCTCGCCACAATCGCTGCCGACGTTGAGCTTGAGGTCGGCGTTGACGCAGCCGCCCACGATGGGAGGAACGTGACGTGGACGTCGACGTGGCAGAGCCAGGTCATCCCCGGCTTATTAGAAGCCACAGATATTTTCATTACTCATGGTCCTGCTAATTGCGCAGCGCCCGCGCCCGAGATTGCGTCAAAACCCAGCCCAGGCCGAGGCCCCGCCCACACACCAACGGCCAGCGACCGACCATCGACCATCGACCGACTGACCGAACGGCAGGCAGGCCACACGACCGACAGGGGTCGGTCCGACCCCGGCAAATAATCATTGATTCGGTACGTGAGCAAATAAGCGGCGGCGCCGAGCCAGCGACTTCCGCAAGGCCCAGGGACTGAGGTTGGACTGGGAGACGGCGCACGGACCGAGAGACGGGGGACGTCGGGCGAACGCCGTGACAAACACAATTAACGATCGTGTACATACCTGCTGTGCACGGACATTCCGTGAGTGGCTGCTCGGACGAAGCCGAAGACGTCGTCGCCTGGCGGCGCTGCTGCCGCCGGTTCAGCTTCAGCTGCGAGACGTCGCGCCGCAGCCGATGGAGGTCGCCCACTTGCAGCGACAGGCGACGCAGGGCGCTCGCCATGTCCTTGTCGCCGGCCGCCGTCGACCTGTCCTCGTTGTCCCGACCATCGTCGATGTCGATGTCGATGACGTCGTCGCTGTCCCTGTTGATTCCGTTGATGCCGACTCGCGCCGTCGTCGCAGCCTCGACCAGGAACAGCTGTGGGAAGTGGAGCTGCAGCTTCGACTCCAGCGTGGCCAGTCGGTCGTCGAGCTGCCGCCAGTGGCGCAGTCGCTCCTCGGCCTGCGTCTGCCGGACGTTGCTGTAGACCGAGAGACCCACGGCGACGACGCACAGCACGTAGAGGCCGACGCTCAGCAGCAGCGACAGCGACGGCGACGGCGGCGGCGACGGGAGGTAGCGGGCGCACAGATGGGCGGCCTTCGCTTTCGCCACCTTCGACTTCGCCGCCTGCGCCGCCGTGGGCCGTCGCTCGGCCTCGACCTCGGCGTTAAGGCGACTAGGGTTTGGATGTGACGTCGACGCAGCGCCGACAGCGACCGTCGACGGGTCCCGTTGTGAGGCGAACGCGCAGGACGTCATCGCCTGCTCCACGTAGCGTCCGCGTCCTTCGGCTGTCGTCGTCGGGTAGCTTTTGTGACCGACTGTTGTCGCTGCTGCTGCTGTCGTTGCTCCCACCGCTGTCACCGCAGTCACTGCTGTTGCTGTTGCTGCTGTGCTGTGCTGCGATTGCGTTGTTGGTGGCTGCTGCTGCTGCTGCTCCGGGCACTCCTGCTTCGGCCTCGACCCGACGAGGGGCCGCCCCATTTTATCCTTTCGCATTATTATTTGCCGTCTCGGTCTCCACTATCAATTTCTCCGTCTGTCTCCTGCCTTCTTCTGCGCCGCCTCCTCCGCTCCTTCCGTCTCTCGCCTCGTTTCGTCCCGGATCGAATGAGCTGCTGCTGCTTCTGCCGCCGCTGTTGTTGTCGTTGATATTTTTGGTAATTGTTTCTTTGTCTTCTCCTCGTTCTCGTCCTTGTCCTCGTCCTCGAGCTCGACCTCGCTTGGTTGCTATTTTTGTATTCCTTGGATGACTCTCGCCGTCTCCCGTACAGCCCTTCCTGTACAGCTTAGCTCGAACTGTGTATGGGTGCGGGTGTCTGTGGGCGCCGCTGCTCCTTTTGTTGCCGGGAATTTGTTGTCCTTTGTTGTCAAATCATGCAAAAGTAAACTGAGCTGCGAAACAAAAGCGACCGAGTCCTTGCGGGCATCACATGTAGTGGCGTCGGATTCGGCTTCAGATTCAGCTTCAGCTTCAGCTCGAGATCGCTCGTCCTCGCTCCCAGCGCCAGCTCCTTCTGCTCCTGACGGCTTCCCCTCTATCTCTCTCTCTCTCTCTGTGTCTATGTCTCTCTTTTCTTTTTGCCTTCCCTCGCTGTTGGCTCGTCTTCGCTACTCCGTCTTCGCTGGTACCGCCTGCGTGAGTCCGAGTCCGATTTCGAGTCGATGGCGCTCGCTCGGTGTCCTCGAAGCCCGCTCGGTGGGTCGGCTGGGTCGGGTTGGGTCGGCTGGGGTCAGGCCGGGTCGTCGTCGTCGCTCCTTCCTGGCTTCGCTCTTTCGTGTGCTTGGAATTCGGGATTATCTACATGGCTGCATGTTGTAATCCTTGCTCATTGTTTGTCGCCCGCCGTGCTGGAGAGCAAAAGTCTCAAGCCGATGCTCCTGCTGCTGCTGCGTCTACTCCGGCTCCTTGTCACAGCACTTGTCCCACTCTGTCGCCCTGGCTGTCGCTGTGGCCGTGGCCGTGGCTGCCGGACTGGATTGGGTTGGGCCGCCTGTGACTGGGACTGGGACTGGGTCTTGATCTCGGTCTTGTTCCTGTTCTGATGACGAGGATGGCGGTGGTGATGGGTTCGGTTCGGTTCGGCCCCGCTCGCGGTCGTCCCTCGTCCCTCGTTCGGGATCCGGCGTCGTCCTCGCTGGTCGGACAAGTTTTGACAGTCCTCCTCCTCTCCTCCGTCTCCCACTTTCTCCGACGTCTGTCTGTAGTTGGGTTTAAATGTCTTCTTCTTCTTCTCCTCCTCCTTTTTCCTTTTGGATTCGTGTCGTTTTCTCCTTCTCTCTCTCACGCGGCTTTGTCACTTTTCTTTATGATTTTTCAGTTTCAGTTTTTCTGGTTTTATTTAAGACTTGTTTGGCTTGATTTGATTTGGTTTGGTTTGGCTTCGTTGTGTTTTAGCTGTAGCTTCTCCTTCTTCCCGTCTCGTTCCGGCACTCGTTCTAGCACTTTTTATATTTTTGTTCTTTCTGACTTTGTTTTCTGTTCGTTTCGTGTTCCCTGTGCGCCGCTGATGCTGCGAAACCCTGGGCGAGAATAAAGAGATCAAATTTAACTTTGAGCGAAACCCTTTCGAAGGGGCGAACGAACAAGTGGCCTTTGTGCGGGACTCGGGCGAGTGGGTTTCGGTTACAACAACTACAACAATCACATCTGCACAAGAACAACGGCCACAACACGCCAGCACTTTGACGGCGATGCTGCTGGTGAGGGCTCTGGCAAGCTTTTTGGGACACTGGGACGACATTCCGCGCAAGTGAACCGCGTCTGCCGCCCGACGGGCTGAGAGGCGGATGTGCGGATGGGTGGATGGGCGGATGGGCGGACGGGTGACGGGTGATGGTGTTGGATTTAATGTATTTTCGGCGAGAAGTGGTTTCGCCTCAGTCGCTGCCGGGAGAGCGGCCTGAGGCCACCACTCGACGGCGACGCCATCGCCAACGCCATCGTCACCGCCGTCGCCTTCTTTGAAGTCGTCGCTTTAAGCATTAAAGAGATCGCTTTTAGACAGACCGAGGCCTTTGAGGGGATCCCAAGGACCGCCAGGCGCAGGCGGACCTCAAAGGATTCCTCGAGTGCCGAGCCACAGGTGCTCGTGGGAGCCTCGGAAGTCCCAGGAGCCTCGAAAGGAGGCCTCGAGGGCGCGAAAGGAAAGCCGTAGGAGCCTCCGAGAAAAGCCTCGGCAGCCTCGAGAGCCCCGTAGATGGCCAACGGAGCCCCCAAGGACGGAGTCGGGACCACGACAACGACCTGGCAGGGTCGAGCCGGCCACTCGGACACACACGGAGGTGGCTGCAAAGTCCATTTAGGTTGACGCCCTGCCGAACTCCCGAGTCGAACGAGTCGAGTCGATTGCACGGAGTAAATTTGCAATAAATCATGGCTGATAACTTGGGTCAACAATGGACGATGGCCGTCCCAGCTGGCCGGGGATGTTGGGACGGGAGGCGGGGGCCGGTGGACGGAGGTCGGTGACCGGGAGCCGGTGGTCGCTGGGCTCAAGTCGACTGAGTTCCAGCTGTATTTGTCGACCAGAAGACGAAACTGCTCCGGTAGGATGTCGAGCAATCGAACGAGATGCCTTCGATCGAGGTGGCAGGAGGACGGGGATGGGGGTGGGGAGGTGAAATTTTGGGGCCGATGGGGCGACGATTGCCAGAAGCTGCTGCGTGTTGTGGACGGCAGAAGCAATGCTGGCAACAACAACAACGATCGGTTAACGAACACATGTGCGAACAACCGAATGACCGACCGTCAGAGTGAGAGACAGAGAGAGAGAGAGAGAGGCGGTCAGCTGAGCGAACAGAACGGAAGGAAAGAAGAGGAAAGGAAGGAATGAACGACCGAAAGAACGTCTTTCAATCAATCGAAATGCAAATCAGGAAAATAAAGAAATTCTCCGGGGTGGACCGACGGACGGACGGACGGTCGAACGCACACAAACAAACATACACACACTCAGTGACATGGCAGCGGCAACAGCGGCCAAAAACAACGACAGCCACGAGAGCCAGATGAGCAGCAGCAGCAGCCACAACAACGGCAACAACAACAGCAACAGCAACAACTGGGATGAAAAGCAAGCAAGCAAGCAAACAACAGGACACGCCAACAAAGCAAGGATTATTGCTGTTATTTATTTGCTAAATTTATTATTTCCGCACAAACGCATAGCAACAACAACAACAACAACTGCAAGAACTACAACAACCACTACCACCAACTACAACTACAGTAAACGCCAGGGCTACGACATCAACATCAAGACCGACAACAACAACAACAGCAGCAACAACAACACACAACAACGGCACCCGTCACGGCTGAGCGACGTGTGTGTTTTTTGTATACATAACATATATTTTGCAGCCTCCCCGGCAGCCCCGCCCCGCCCCGCCCCTCGTCCACACGCTCTCCTCTCCCCTCTCTTTCCCACTCCCACCCCCCTCCCTGAACCTCCCAGGGCCCGTGCGTCGAGCTTCCTTTTTATTCCTTCGCCTTCGCCTTCGTCTTCGCCCTCGCCTTCGCCACTCCTTCATCTGACTTTTTCTATTATCCCCGTCTCGCTCGGACGCCCCGAGTGCCGCCGACTGCCGCCGACTGCCGCCGACCTCCCGACCATCGCACCGTTGAAATTACTTAATTTCGGAATTTCCGAAATTGCACTTCATCCTCTCTCTCTCTCTCTCTCTCACACACTCTCCACTGCTCTCTTTGCCCCTCCCTCTCTCTCTCCCTTACTCTTTTCCCGTTTTTTCTCTCTCACTTGCCGACGCTCTTTTTTCGGGTCTTGACGCCCGATGCGAGCATTCGAGGAATTTTCGGCACTCGCCTCCAACCGGGCGCCCCCCAAACTTGGCTCTTGTAGTTCATTTTCTCCTTATTGCTGCTGTTGTTGTTGTTGTTGTTGTAGTTGTTGACGGTGCTTCTGCCTCTTGCTTTTGTTTTAACCCGTCGTGAGCAGTCGTTTTTCTTCTTCCCTCGCTTGTTGTTGCTGTTGCTCTTGTTGGTGTTGTTCATGTTGTGGTTAGTGTTGTTGTTGGGTTCCTTTACCTGGGAAGGTGTTTAATAAAGTAAAGAGGAATCACAATTAACTGCGCAACAACAACAATAACCACAACAACAACACCGGCAGCAACAACAGCCACGGTAAGAACAACGTCAACAGTAACTGGAACAACGATAAGAGCAGCAGCAACGACGGGGAAAGGGAGAGAACCACAAAAGCAACAACAACAACAGCAACAAAACGACGTCGCGTCCTCGAGGCGCACACGTCGAGACAGAGACAGAGACAGAAACAGGGACCGAGACCGTGGCCGAGGCCGAGAACAAACACGGCGAACAAAGCGCGACAGACGACGCGACAGCCCTAAACGACGACGGCGACGATGGAGATGGCGTTGGCGACGCCGCCGCAGTCTCCGGAACAAGTTGAAAGGCCGAAAGGTGTCCGTAGGCCCGGCTTAGGCTTGGACTAAACCGAACCGAACCCAACTGAACTGGACAGGGCAGGGAAGGCGGGGAAGGCGGGGCAGAGGAAGGAAGCGCAGGACAAGGCGGGGCAGAGAAGGACGAGACGGGACAGGCAGGACAGAGGAGGACGAGACGGGACAGGCAGGACGCGCGCCTCCGCAGCGGACAAAACAAACATCAACAGACGCAGCTGGGCGCAGACGACGTCGACCGCCCGCGGCAGGGCGGGGTCGATCGGGTGGACGGAGGAATAAAAGAACAGACCAACGGACGGACGCTGGACGGCCAGACAGACGGATGGATGGTTGGGCATTTAAGTTAATGCTCTGCGGTCGTGTCGGGCTGGGCCGAACTGGACTGGACTGGACTCGACTGGACTGCGCTGAGTCGGAGACTGGGTGCAAAAGAGCAACAATGAGCGGCGTTTGCGAGCAATTTGCTCCGTTTTTGCGGTCGGTCGGTGCAGTTTTTCAGGACGCGCGCCTTCCGGGCACTGCACAGTGGGCAGTGGCGGCCGTCGATGTGTCGGCCGGCGGCCAATGGGCCGAGGCGAGGCCGCGCCCGACGACGACAACAGCGCGATCAGTGCGCGGATCGGATCGGATGCTTGGCGGCGTAGGATTCGGATTCAGGTCCTCTCGATCCCACTGTGCGGCGACTTAATTATGTGCGCGGACGGCGGCGGCGTCGTCGTCGTCGTCGCCGCTGCTAAGTGTTATTTGCGAGGACAGGGCGACATTAAGTAAGGCCAGACCGACCGAGAGACCGGCCAAGAAACGAGGCAGGGCAAGGGAGGGAGGCCCAGAGGGATAAGAGAGCCGGATGACACTGGGAGAGAGCGCTAGAGAGATGGTAAAAGAGAGGGCTTGAGAGATGGTAAGAGAGATGGTACGACAGAGCGCAAGAGCCAGGGCAAGAGACAGGACAAGGGACAGGACAAGAGCCAGGACCAGAGAGTGCAAAAGAGAGGGCAAGAGAGAGATCGAGGTTCAGCCCACGTTGCTGCACTCGCTGCAGTCGGAGTCGGAACCGGATTCGGAGTCGAAGCCGGAGTCGCGTCACGTTAATCCTTTTTCTGCTTGCTTTGCGGATTCGGCGCTGCGACTGCGGTCGTCCTGGCCGCCGACGCCGTTTGTGTCAGCGATTATTTTAAATATTTCCGCCGTGCTCGGGTTTCCGACCCGCAACTCCTCGCTCGATTCCCAACTCCCAGCCATTCCTCCGCAGCCCGATGTCCCGAAGTCGTCAGCGAAATTTTAATTACATTCGACGCATTTTCGTGAGCCATTTAACGCGGCGTTTCAGCCGACGAGCTCCAACGATGCCGCGCCGACGATGCAGCAGCATCTGTTGTTGCTGCTGCCGCCGAGGGAGCCGCCGTGACTGCAACAGTTGCTCGCCGGCGACGACGCCTCAATGGCTCGACTTAAGCTGCGTCGCTTTGTTCACGCGACTTCTGCCGGCTCGGGCTCGGGCTGGGGCGACTTCGAGGATGCAGCTTCCGATGTACGCCTCTGTCGGCGCTGCTCCTGCTGCCGCTGATGCTCTGTGGAGCTGCAGAGTGCGGCAATTTGGTCGCCCCTTCAGCCGCGCCAGCAGCGAAACACGACGACAACAACAACGACGACAACAACAACGACGACACTGGGGGCCGGACGTGAGCGGCGTAATTTCTTAATTTTCACCTTCCGCTCGGCTCCGGCGTTCTGCGGCTCACAATGCGCGCAATTTGCTGAACGCTCGTTCGCCCGCCTCCTGTGTGCGAGCGAGAGGGCCATCGTCAGGGAGAGGGAGGAGCGCGCACCGTGTCAGTGATGCTCACTCGACTCTTCGACGCGAACCCACTCGATTCGGCTCGGCTCGGCTGGGTTTGGCTCGACTTGGCTCGGCGACCAAATTATTTCCGTATTTTCTATGATGATGACTTTTATTATTATTATTAATATTATGAGATTGTTATCGTTTTTGTTGTTGTCGTTGTTGTCGTTGGTGATGCTGGTGCTGATGCTTGTGCTGGTGCTGGTATCTTTGTTGTTGTTGTCATCGTCCACTTGCTACCCGACTGTTGCTGGAGGATGCCGAGGCAGCGGCAGCGGCAGCGACTGTTGCCGGTGATGACTGGGATGATTATTGCTCGCGCGCTTAATGGACCGAAAGCCGAGCGGCAGGGAATTCGTTGTCCAATGCTCGGACGGACAGATGGACGACTAGCTAAAGGGCGGCTGGTCGATTGGTCGGTCGCTCGGTCGGTCGGTGGCTCGGTTTGGCCCGGCCTCAGCAGCTGCCGCTCAATTGACTTCGAGCCGTCGCTCGGTCCGCGCCATTCATTCAACCCTATCGTCGCCGTCGCCGTCCTGGTCCTGGTCGTGGTCGTGGTCGTGATTGCCAAACTTTCCATCACGCCCTGCCGCCGCCCTTCATCTTCCTCCGCTCGTCCACTTCCCGCCCTTTCACCCCTTCTGCCACCCCTCTTCCCACTCCGCTTCCACCCCTTCTTCCGACCCTCGGCAGTCGCCACGGATCGAATCAATTGCTTCGCAGCGCCAGCAGAGCGCGTGAACGCTTCAACGCGTCGACATCGCCATCGCCGTCGCCTCTCGAAGTCGAGGAGGTCTCGAAGTCCGCGGTCGTTTGGAGCGAGACCAGACAGGCCGGAGGCGGAGGCGGAGGCTGAGGTGGAAACAGCGCCTGAGGATGAGGTGGAAGCAGGGGGAGGGACAGGGGCTGAGGCCGAGGGCGTCGGGCGTCGGGCGTGGCGGGTGGCGGGTGGCGAGGGGATTCCTCAAGTAGTCCGGTCCAGCAAAGAGCAGCGGCGGGCGATGCAGCGATGGAGCGGTGCGTCGCAATTGGGCCTAGTGCAGGGTGAGAGGAGTGAGTGGGGAGAAGAAGAGAGAAGGGAGAATGGAGAAGGGAGAGGAAGGCGGGAGAATATGAGAGGAAGTTGGGAGGTGGGAGGAAGGAAAGGGAACAGATGAAGCCCTGAGAAGCGATGCAGACCTGAGAAGAGCGAGAGGAGCAGGTGCGAGTTTTGCATTTCGCAGCTGAGGGAGGAGGCCACGAAAGGCCGTGGGAGGCAGATGAGTGGACGAGACGAACGTGGGAGAGGAGGAAGAGGAGGAAGAGGGGGCTGAAGCGGAGTCGGGGGTCGAGGAAGAGGCCGTGGCTGAGGCAGAGGCCGAGAGCGAGACCGAGGCTGAGGTGGAGGCAGCAGCTGCGAGCGAGGGCGAGGCCGGGGCGACGCCGGGCCCCGTGAAGTCCCGGCGGCAACTCACAACAAGTAGCCAGCGCCTGCTGCGCCTGACGTCGAGGGCCGAGTCCGGGACCACTCGACGGCTGCCGGCTGGCGACAGAGGCGGCGGTTGTTGTTGCTGCAGTTGTCGCAACAGGGCAGCGGCGACAGCTCGGCGGGAGGAGGAGGAGGGGGAGGAGGGGCAGAGGGTGGTTGGAGAGGGGTGCGGGGCCCGACGGAGGTGCCACTGAATTGGTTTTCATCTTCACTTTTCGGCATTTTCGCGATTTCGCGATTTGCGATTTCGCCGTTGTTTGTTTTTCGCCCACTGCAGGCTGGAGGTGACGAAGTTGTTGCTGTTGTTGTGCTCGATGTAGCTTTTCTTGTTGTTGTTCTTATTTGTTTTTTTCAATTCGGCTGTTTCTCGATTGTGGCAGTTGTTGTTGTTGTTGTTGTTCTTATTGTTTTGGTTTCCGATTCGGTTGTTGCTTGTTCTTGGTGTTGGTGTTGGTGGATGTTGTTGTTTTTTGGTAGTTGTCGAATTTGTTTGTCGTTGTTGCTTTGGGTGTTGTTGTCATTGGTTGTTGTTGGCTGTGGCTCTTGTTCTTGTTTGCGGTTACTTTTGTTGTTTTGCTGTTGATTCTGGTTGTTGCCATTGTTGTCGTTGTTGTTGGTGTTGGTCTTGTTGTTTGTGTTGTCGTCTTCTGTCGTCGTCGTTGTCGTCGTTGCTGTTGTTGTCGTCGTTGTTGTCGTTGTTGTTGTTGTGTATCGATATCCCGTTGTTGAGCCTGCGATTTCCTGACTGCGTCTCCAGAGCCCGTTTGTTGACATTTCATCAGCGAGCGAAGGCACGACGGAGCGCAAGAGCGCAGGAAGGAGGGAGCGAATGACGGGAGGGAGGAAGAAGGAGGCAGGACGGAGGCGAGGATGGGGCGAAGGACGTTCCTCGCCTCCCCCTCCGCCACCCCGGACGAGGCAGCGACGAGACAAAACCTGCTTCGATTTAAACGAAGCCGAGGACGAGAGGGAGACAAAAAAACACGAACGAACACCAGGACGACGGGAGGAGGGAGAGGGGGTGCGGGGGAGCCGCGCGTATGTGCGAATTGTTGTAGTTGCCGTTGATATTGTTGTTGTCGTCTTGTTGCTATTGTCGTCACTGTCGTTCTGTTGTTGTTGTCCTGATTGTGGCTCTTCTTCTTCCTCCCCGGCTGTTGCTTTTGTTGTAATCCACCCCAAATGTCGGTGGCTCAACAACACGAAGAAGAAGAAGAAGAGGAAGAGGCACACCGAGGAGGAGCCGGAGCAGGAGGAAAATTTTCGACTTGGACACAAATCGGGACTCGTCGTGAGCCGCGAAAACAAAAACGAGCCGTGCCTCGAATTTTCACCAATTTTTTTGTGTTTGTTTTTTCGGCTCCGTCTCGCTCGCTCCTCCCTCGTCTTCCCGGCCCACTCGGTCCTCGGTCCTCGTTCGCTTCGTCTCGTCTCGTTTGGTCTGGTCTCGTGTTGTTCGATTCAGTTTGGTTTGGTTCGGTTTGATTTGGTTTTTTTGTTGTTTGTTTCTCTTCTGCCCTTTCGCTCACTTTTTTACTCCACTACGAACACAATTTTCACAACTTCGGCCGCCTCAATTGGTGGCTCCTCGGCGTATCGGTTTGGATTTAGTGTTTTTCTTCCTTCACTTTTATTTCACTTCACTTCATCACTTTATTGCACCACACTTTGCCTCACTTTTCTTTTTTTATTTTCTTGTTCGCCTTCTGCTTCACTGTATTTGGCTGTGGCTGAGTTTTCGCTTTTTTCGGCTCGCGCGCGTTCGTGCACCGTTCTCGGCGCTGGTCGCTATTCAACTGATTGTCGGACCGAGTCGCAGCCAAACTGTCGGGCCGCTCCGCTCGTTGCGTCTGACCCGAGCGAACGAACGAACCTTGCCCTGCACTCGTTCGTTCGTTGCGTTCGACGACTGGTTGGCTGGACAAAGGTTCGATGGTTGGAAATGCGACCGTCGTTTGTTCGTTCGACTGCGTTCGTTCGTTCAACTGCGCTCGTTCAACCAATCGCCCGTTCGACTGCTCGCTGCGTCCGCGCTCGACTGCGTTCGTTGGCGACTGACTCAGCGGCGCTGACGAGCTCCGCGCCGAGGCTCCAACTCGCAACTCTCGTTCTCCAGCAGCAACAGCAGGTCGAGCGAGTGACGAGTTGCAACCAGAGAAACCACCATAACAACAACAACAACAACAGCACTTGGAGTTCCTGCAGCTGTTCTCCCTACGCAGCACTCGTTCCGAGTCGCACTCGCTGAGGCTCGCACTCGTACTCGGTGTGGTTGGCGACTCGCTGTTGTCGTATTTGGTGTTTTTGTTATTGTCGTTGTTCTTGTTGCTGGGGTTGCTGTCTGCGCCAACAATGCTGCCAATTCGATTCTCGACTCCGATACGATTGTGCGAGCATCCGTTCTCATTTCCGGTTTCCGGGCGGTAGCATTTATGACGCAAGCAACAACAACAACCACATCATCATCGTCGTCGTCGTCGCCGTCGTCGCCTCATGGAAAATGCGTCGTCGTTCAGGAGCATTTGTTGCGCTTCCCCGATTCCTCTGCTGCTTCTTCGTCTTCCTTTCCATATTCTTGTGGTTCTTGTCATTGTGGATGAGTTGTTGTTGTTGTCGTTGTCGTTGTTGTTGCCAGGGGTCCGCTGCCGACTCCAGTTTTCCAGATTTACGGCCGTTTCCTCCGCTCCCACTGCGCAGTTCGTCGGCAACTTTCACTTTCCGCATCCTCGCCCTCGCCCTCGCCCTCGACGTCGCCCTTGGAGCGGATGCAGCTCATTTCCCAACCCCCATGAAACCCACGCCCGGGCGCCGCCCCAACGGCCTGCGAAATTGAATTGTCTCCGCCACGCCCTCGCCCCCGCCCCCGCCCCGGCCAGGAAATGATTTCAGTCAATCGCACGACTTCCTGGACCGGGCTAATCGGCGAAAGCGAAAGGAGGCCGAGCCCGTGGGGGGCTCGAGGGGCGGCCAATCGGATTTGAATGGCTCGAGTGAGGTCGGCCTGCCTCTGGCCACTGGAGGCACGCGAACTGCGACCGCCTGAAAAATTGACATCGCGAAAAAATCGCTCGAAAAATCGCCATCGAAGAAATCATAAAAAAATCGCCCAAGAAATCGGCGTACGAATCGCTCAGATAAATCGCCATCGTTCGAGACCGGCAAAAAAATCGCAGAAAATTCCGCGAAAAAATCGCCGAGAAAATCCCGGAAAATTCGCCGTCGCTCGCCCTCGAAGAAATCGCTGACAAAACCGCCCAAGAAATCGCCTACGAAAACCTCGCGAGGTCGAAGGAGTCGGAGACGGGCCGAGCGGCAGCGCAGAAGTCAAGGGCAGCCGCGAGTTCCGCGAAGACCACGACGAATGCACCGAACGCCAGGCCGATCGGCTCTTATCGACAGCTAACTCCACGATGGACGGCGATAAGATAAGCGACAGTCGATCCACGACCGCGACGACTTCGCGACGGCCCACAAATTAGTCACTCGACAGCCGTGAGCGCGGAGACAACGAGCGTTGGAAGCAGAACCCGCCAGATCGCGCCGAACCCGGACCAGAGGAAAGACAGGCAGGCGAGGGACACGAAAAAGAGCCAGGAGAAGATCCAGCGAAGACCTAGGCCAAGAGACCAAAAGTAGCCGAAGACGATCGAGCAGAAAGTCCAGAAGAAGGGCCAGAAGAGACCTAGAGTCTAGTCTGGAAAAAGAGCTGAAAACAGAGCCTGTAGCCAGACAGATGGAGGACGAGACGGACTTCTCGCTGTTCGGCAAGGACAAGTCGAAGCACGACAAGGCCGACGCCTCGAAGTCCGGCTCCGGCTCCGGCTCTGGCTCGGCTGACGCCTCGGGTCTGCCGGCGGAAGCGCAGGGGGCGTCGCCGAAGCAGGTGATCGTGTCGCGGGCCACCGACGAGGAGCGCTACGGGACGCACCATCCGAACATAGGCGTCGCGATCATCTTCAACCACACCGTCATCAAGAAACAGTCGCCGCGACTCGGCACCGAGAAGGACCGGGAGAGCATGCTGCGATCGCTCGAGGCGTACGGCTTCGATGTGCGGGTCTACGATGACCTGGAATTCGAGAAGATCGTCGAGCAGCTGAAGGCAGGTGAGTCCAGGGTGGGTCCGGGGTGAAAACCGAGAGAGTCCCGAGGTGAAACTCGAGAGAACCCAGTGAGAGTCCGGGTTGAGTCCACGGTGAGCCTGGTTTGGACCCCGACTAAGTCCAGGGTGAGTCTGGGATGAAACCGGACTGAGTTCAGACCGTGTCCAGCCTGAGTCCTTCCCCAGACCCAGGCGATCCCCGGGTGCCCCCAAGGTCACTCGCGCCTCTCTCGTCGCGAGGGCCTCGATCGCACCTCCCGACCCCGGATCGAAGCCCTCGAGCCATGGAAAACGAACAATGGTGCGCCCGAACGCGTCACCCCACGACATCTTGTAATTGGATGTCATTAGGCGGCAGCAGCGACGGCGACGGTGGCGTCGGAGTCGGAGTCTTATCTTCCTCCCGAATGACGACCCCCAGCCCCAGCCGCAACCCCCTCGACGCTCGACGCTCGCCCTTATCGCGATCAGCCGGGAGCGGGAGACTTCGCGGAAATCGAAGCGGTTCGAATTGAGGTGGATCGAAATATTTGAATAGGTTGAAATGGAGTTGAAATGGGAGTGGAAAAGATTTGACTATGGGAAAATTGAATACAGGGGGAAATAATTGAATTGGATTAATGAAAATTGAAGAGATGGAGAAAGATTTGAATAGGTTGAAATTGAAGGGAGCGGAAAAGATTTGAATATGGGACGAAAAGGCAGTCGAGGAGATTTGAACGACAGAAAAGCGAAGAGATCGAGGGAGTCGAAGAGATTTAAATGACAGGAAATCGAAGACAGTGGAAGAGAATTGAGTAGAAGGGGACAGAGGAAAGGAATTGAAAGATTTATGTCCAAGTTTCAAGTTGAGACGATTCCACTGACCCCATCGACGCTTTCCTCGTCTCCTTCTCGCCCCCGCAGTCGCCAAGGAGGACCACAGCCAGAACGACTGCTTCGTCCTGGTCGTGATGTCGCACGGGCTCGAGGGCAAGGTCTACGCCAAGGACATGGCGTACCCGGTCGAGCGGCTCTGGAGCCCCTTCCTCGGCGACAACTGCCCGACGCTCAAGAACAAGCCGAAGCTCTTCTTCATACAGGTGAGTGCGGCACAGACAAACGGCGACGGAACCAGAGGGAGACGGAGTGATTGATGATTGTGGTGCCTTCCCTTGCAGGCCTGCCGCGGCCAGAACCTCGACAAGCCCGTGGTCTTCTCGGCCTACTCGCCGATGTCGCGCAGCCTGAACCTGGAGGCCGATGCCCAGGAGAAGCCCCAGGTCGTGACCTACGCCATCCCCAACACCGCCGACATCCTGGTCATGTACTCGACCTTCGAAAGTGAGTACCCGAGCCCAGCCACGCCCACCACGCCCAGCTTTTATGAAGCTCATTGAAATTATCAATTCCCACGACGTGAAATCGGTGCAACTGCCACTTTGGCGTTTGCTATCGATTTCGATCGATTTTATTAACCACATTTGCATCACTTTTCGACTCCTTTTTTTCATCAAATATTGAAGAACATTTTTTTCAATTATCTTTTCTGTTCATGAATGGTTTTTTGTAGTTATTTTGTTTTTTATTATGTATTTATTTATTTTTTTTTTTTTTCGTTTTTCAATTTGATGTTTTTGCCGTTGATTCTGGAATCGATCTGGAGCATTGCTTTTTGAACCCGAGAGATATTTTTCAGTTCAGTTTTTTCGATCGAAATTTGACGAAATTTTCAGTTCGATTTCAGACCTAATATTTAACAATATATTTGGAAAGAATATTGATTTTTTTTATTCTTTGTTTCTTGTCTTTATATTTAAATTCAGAAAATTTGCAATTACGAACCCTTCCTTCCTTTGCCATCTCTTCCAGAGTACTTCTCGTTCCGCAGCCCGCAGAAGGGCTCCTGGTTCATCCAGTCCCTCTGCGCCGTCCTCGACGCGGCCGCCGAGGAGGAGGACGCGGGCGCCGCCGGGTCCGAGGGCGTCGAGCTGCTGCGGCTGCTGACGGCGGTCAACCGGAAGGTCGCCTACGAGTTCCAGTCGAACACCAACGACGTGTCCTACAATCAGATGAAGGAGATGCCCAACTTCATGTCCACCCTGACGAAGCTCTTCTACCTGCGGGTCAAGCGCAGGGACGCCGTCTGAACCCGGCAACTTTAGCGGAACCTGGACCTGGACATGAACCTAGACCGGAAACTGAACCTGGACATCAACCTAAACCCGAACCGGAGACTGAACTTGAACTTGAACCTGAACCTGAACCTGAACCGGAGCCAGAGCCTGGACCTCAGCAAGACCCGAACCAGACCAGCCCTGGCCATGGTCGCTGCCCGGTCCCCGGGGAGGGTTGGAAGCAAGGAAGCCCTGCCCGTCGATCGATCACCACCCACCACCCACCAATTAGCCTTAGTTTTTGTAGCCAAGTCCCAGGTCGTTGAATAAAGCAATCGAGCCACGCCCACCCCGCTGTTTTCTCGGGCCCCGGGGTCCCTGATTTGATTGCCTCGGGGCTGCCCCGACGGACGACGGACGACGGACGAGGACCAACAGACAGCGGTCGCTGGACGACGAACGACGAACGACGGCCGACCTCCGCAGTCTCTGCACGGCCGCGACATGGCGCGGACCCTCGGCGACCGCCTCGCGCTCGTCACGCTGCGCTCGCTCGGCGCCGCCAACCGCGTCCTGGCCCTGGCGCCCCTGCGCTACGACCGCGCGGCCCGCGAGTTCCGGCCCCAGCCCTGGGCCGCCGCCTGCTCGACGCTCGTCCTCGCCGGCCTCGCCGTCGCGGCGCCGTGGCTGATTCGCACCAGCGCCGAGCTGCACGAGGCGGCCGACGTCGAGTTCGACCCGCTGTTCGCGGTCGTGACGCACGCCGCCGTCGCCGGCGACGTCCTGCTGTCGACGGTGCTGCTGGGGCTGCAGCTGCGGCGACGGCGCCAGGTCGTCGAGCTCCTCAACCGGCTGCTCCACCTGCAGCGCGGACTGCGAGAGGGAGGCGGCGATGGCAACGACGGAGGCTTCGTCGTCGGCGGCCGGACGCTGCTGCTGCTGTGGCTGCGCCTGCTGCCGGCCCTCTACGAGCTGGTGACGAACCTGCCCTTCCTGGCCATGCACGCCGGCCGCATCGGCCCCGTTCGGCTCCTCCTCGCGCTGCTCTCGCTCTACGCCCAGGAGATCGCGGCCGTCCTCGCCGTCGACCTGTTCGCCGCGCTGCTGCTGCTCGACGCCCTCGCCCGCCAGCTCGAGCGCCAGATCCACCAATCGATGGAATCGTCGCAGTCGAGGCCGGAGTCGAGGCCGGAGTCGAGGCCGCAGTCGAGGCCGGAGTCGAGGCCGGAGTCGAGGCCGGAGTCGAGGCCGGAGTCGAGGCCGGAGTCGAGGCCGCAGTCGAGGCCGGAGTCGAGGCCGCAGTCGAGGCCGGAGTCCAGGCCGGAGTCGAGGCCGCAGTCGAGGCCGGAGTCGAGGCCGGAGTCGAGGCCGGAGTCGAAGTCGCGGCCGCCGTCGATTGCGTCGCTGCTGGCGCTGGAGGTCGCGCTGCAGCGGGCGACGCGTCTGTTCGCGCAGTCCTTCCAGCTGGCCCTGCTGCTGCTGCTCACCGTCAACGTCCTCAACCTGCTGGCCAACCTCTACGCCCTGCTCGAGCTGCTCGTCCTGACGCGCCGGCTCGACGGCAACTCGGTCGCCTACTGCTGCAAGCTGCTGGCCGACCTCTGCGCCCTGATCTTCGCCGCCCAGGCGTGCGTCGACAGCGTGCAGCGCGTCAACTGGGCGATGCTCGACCTCGAGCTCCAGCTTCAGCTCGAGCTCGGACTCGCCGCGACCAACGAACACGACGTCGCCCTGGTCCGTTCGCTCGGCCGGCTCGAGCAAGTCCGGCCGCTGCAGCTGGACCTGAGCGTCCTCGGCCTGTTCTCGCTGCGCAACGACTTCGTCCTGTTCGTCGTCTCCTACTCGGCCAACTTCGTCGTCCTGATTCTCCAGTTCGAGATCGAGAAATTGTCGAGCCATCGTTAGTCGGAAATATTTTTCGATTTTAGTGAACTTTTCAAATTTTCTTTATTTCACCAAATCACGTAATTGACTCGAAGTTTGTTTCGGCATCGAGAATCGAAACAGCGATTAAGTAGTTGGTATTTACTCGTGTATTAAGTTCTGTTCTGTGCCTTGTAAGAGCTTGCGAAATTCACTGCGAAAATTGTTTCTTACTGCAAAATCAATAAAACCTAAAAAATAAAAATATTTTATTAAAAACGGGCATTTAATGATTCACGGAAGTAATTTTAATACTTCTTAATTATTTTTAACATTTAATAATAGGATTTCTTGACAAATGAATCCAACATGTTTTGCAGGCATTGCAGGTCGTCATTCATACCCGAGACACAAACCTGAACCAACAGCGGTGAGTAGCCGAACTGGGAATGTGTTTCAGCGCCGACAACTGAAAGTGTCAAAGGGTTTTCAATACCATGTTGCGCAGTGGCCTCAAGGTTCGTACTGTGGGAGAAAATTATTTAATATATTTACTTACGATTCTCGAGCCAGAAGTCGCGTCGCTTCGGAAGTCGCGTCGCTGATTGGGAGTAATCGCGGAACAGACGCGATTTTCGAGCTTTTGTCCTGGACACGAACCAGAACATTTCAAATTGTGGTGCGTGGGCGAACTAAGTCTGGCTCTCACCGCCGACTCGCGATCTCTGTGGACACCCAGTGGGCACAGTGGGCTTAACTAACGAATCCTGATGACCACCTGACCCACTTCCTGCCGTTGGCAACGCGGTCATCCTCACCCAGCCCTTCCTCACCCTGCCCGTCATCAACTTGCAAATGCGAAGCATCCGCAGCCCACGTTTGGCGAGTCCGCCATGCGAAGTGGGTCAACAGATTATTGTTGTTGTTGTTGTTGTTGTTTTTGTAGCTGCTCTTCTGGTGCATGGCGCTGCCACCGGCCGGGGAAATTGGCCGAAAGTGGATTCTGGCTTCGGGGTTTCGGGTTAAGAACAGATTGCAGTCGGCTTCTTCTTCTTCTTCTTCTTCGCTTTCTGTCGCTCGACGACATCCGCCGCAGCGACAGAAGCGACAACTGCAACAGAAGCAACAACGACGACATCAGCTCTCACAACAAGAACAGCTTCGGCAACAACAACAACGACAACAACAACAGTGGCTTGACGGACCCGTCGCCTGCGGGATCGCGTCATGAGCCACGGCCAAGGCACGTTTTGCCCCAGATTCAGCTCCGACCCACCCCCCGACCCCCCGTCAACCTGTCAGCACGGTCTGCCTCTTCTTCTCGCTTTGGCCTCGGCCTCGGGCGGATTATGTAAAGTCGTTGTCGGCAGTCGCTTGGCTTTTGTTTTGATCGCGGTCTTCCGATCGCCGTTCGCCGTTCGTCGATCGCCGCTCGTGGTCCCTGCTTGTTCTTCCCACCTTCTCGGTGCCCCGTTCTCCTCTCACCCCAGCCCATCGCTCTTCGTTCTCCTCTCCTTTCCTCACCTGGTCGCACTTCTGTTCCCAGCTCTTTCCAGCTCTTCCCATCTCGCTTCATCGCACCTCTTCCCTTCCCACTGCTGCGTTCTCCTCACCTCTCTTCCCAGTTCCTGTCGGCTCTTCTCAGCTCTTATCTGTCCCCTTCTCTCCTGTTCCCTTCTCACCACTCCTCTTCTCACCTCGTTTGTTCTTCACCTTCGATGGCGGTCTCAGCCCCTGACCTCAGCCCAGGCGCGATATCGGTCTCGTTGGTGTTGTTGTTGTTGTTGTTGTTGTTGCTGTTGCTGTTCTCTTTGTTTTTGCTTTCATTTCAGTTGTTCCTCCAAGTGTTCCTAGCTTCGTTCCCAGCTCTGTTCCTAGTCTGGTTCTGACGACGTCGGACGAGGCCACTGTTGTTCTTGTTTTTGTTGTTCTTACAATGATGTTGTTGTTACTTTAAAAATGTTGCAAATGTTGCTACTGGTGTTGTTGTTGTTGTTGTTGTTGTTGTTGCAATTGTTGCCGCGATGGTTCCGAAAGCGTGTTTCATGCGTCCGACCGTTAGATTTCCACGAAAGGAACCTGAGCGCGTCTGCTGGCGCTTCTTCTTCTTCTTCTTCTTCTCCTACTTCTACTGCTGCTTCTTCTTCTTCTAATTCCACCGCTGCTGCTGCTTCTTCGTGTTCTTTTCATTATCGTCATCGTCGTCGTTGACGTAGTTGTTGTTGTTGTTGTTGTTGTTGTTATCTTTGTTGTTATTGTTATTGTTACTGTTGTTTGTCGTAGTTGTTGTCTTCGTGTTCATGATGTTGTTGTTGTTGTTGAATTTGTCTGCTCCTCTGCTCGCCTGTTGTCTGAGTTCTTGTTCTGGTTCTTCTTCTTCTTCACATTCATCTGTTGCCGCTGCTGTCGATAATTTTTTTATTGCTGATACTGTTGTTAGTGTTGCTGGTGTTGTTAGTGTTGTTGGTGTTGTTGCTACTCTTGTTGTAGTTGATGTTGTTAATGTTGTTGTTGTTGTTGTTCTAGTCCCTGTTCTCCCTTCGGTTCGACGTCTTTTTCTCATGCTAATAAAAAAGTCTTCAACAAAATTCCAGCCTCCCCCCTACGCCCCCCCCTCCCCCCGCTTTTAAAAACCCACTGACCACGGTCCGAAAGTCAAAAAAAGAAGAATAAGAATAAACATAACAACAACAACTACAACAACAATAACTCCTAAACGTTTCTTGGTTTCGTATGAAACAAAGTCTATGCTTCTTCTTCGCTGCTCCCTCCTGTTGTTGTTGGCGTTGTAGATAGTACATATGTTACTGTTGTTGTTGTTGTTGTTGTTGCTCTTTATCATATTCTTAGTATGGCGGTAGTTTTTATTGTTGTTGTTGTTTTTGTTGTTCTCTCTTCTCTCAACTGCCTTCGTTCGCTGTTGTTGTCGAAGATGTTGTAAAATTAACGTCGTTTTTTGTGCCGTTGTTGTTGTGTTGCTGTTGTGTTGTTGTAATAAAAAAGCCTTTCATTGTTTGCGCCCTGCGTTCGCTGACGCTGAAGCTGACGTCGGCGTCGAGGCAGAGGCAGAGGCAGAGGCGACGCCGCCTCACAGTGGGCCGAGTTCAGCAGATCAGAGGAAGTGGGTCGAGCGAGCGGCGGAAGCGGGCGGCCAGCAGGCGGTCGGGCCGGAGAGGGTGACGGGCGTGGGGAGGTGAAGAGAGTGAGGGGGAGGGGGAGTGTAGGAGAGGGAAGGGGAGAAAACACCAAAACCAAAGGCGCAAAGACTTTTCCCTAAGGTCATTCGCTTCGGGCCACTGGGAGCGGCGAAAAAACACAATAAAAAGCGAATTCGGCGCTTCCGACAAATCAAATCGAATTCAAGTTCACGACGGCGACGGCGACGGTGACGGCGACGTTGGCGTCGATGCAACGGCGACGGCGACGGCGTCGACTCAACGACAACAGCTCGTCGACGTGTTCGGGATCTGCCGCCGACTGCGGCGCTGCAGCAGCTTCTGCGGAGCCGTCGCTCGGCCCGGCCAGGCCCGGCCCGGTTCGCCTCGGCTCAGCTCGACTCGGCTCGGCTCGGCTCAGTTCGGTTCGAAGAGCGGTCGGTGCAACAAGTGATCGCGGCAGCGTCTCGAGGGTCCGCGCCACGCGATGAGTTTGTCGAGTTGTTGTTGTTGTTGTTGTTGTAATTGCAATAGTTGTCGTCGTCAACGTCATCGTGACTATTTTTGTTGTTGTTGTTGCCATTACTATTTGAAAAGTTATTGTTGTCGTTGTCGTGGTGGCGACACCGGTGCAACCAGTTGTCCAAGTGCAGTGGCCAAATAAGGATTCGCGTCCGCAAAAAGGACGTCGGGAGAAACGCGAGAACTGCAGCGAGAGAACGCGCGAGGGTCGGGAGTGAAGGGGCGGAGAAGGGATCCCGAGGGAGAGAGGGGAAGGCAGGGAGAAGCAGGATCGAGAGGAGGCGGCTCGAGACAGAGGCGGACTCGAGAGAGAGCAGGATCGAGATTGACTGGATCAACAGACAGCAGGCACGAGACCCCAAGGACCGAGAGCGAGCGGGACCGAGAGAGAGCGAGGAAGATCGAGAGACCTGCTCGACACTGCCTTGACCCAGAACCTGCGAGGGAGCGACACCAAGAGCGAGGGCAGGATCCAGAGAGAGGACGTTCCGGACAGAGAGAGAGAGGGAGTTCAAGAGCGAGCCAGCAGCGGAGATCGGAAGTGGGCCGAGCGAGGCGGAAGGTCGAGGAGGACGAGGAGGACCCGTCAACGATGGGCTTCCGGCCCCCAGCCCGGCTCCTGCTCTGCGCGCTCCTGGCCGCCGTCGAGTGGCCGACGACGGCACGAGGCAAGTTCGAGGCTCGTTAGCGAACGACGTGAACACCAACAACCAGAGAGACAGCGACGAACGCTCCGAACAACAAACACCAGACCCCCGTCCACCCTGGGCCGGTCCGATCTCGGTCTGGTCTCGCCCGACCCCAACCCCAACCCGTTCGTCCGGTGATCCGTTAAATAACCTCGTTTCGAGTCGAGTCGAGTCGAGGCGAGTGGACGGCGCGACTCGTTCGCTGGCCCGCGACCCCGCCCCGCTCGCCGAGTCGGGTGCGCGGCGGCGACAGAGGCGGGAACAGGACAGAGATGGCGACAGCGCCGGCGACAGAGAGGGAGACAGCGAGGGCGACAGAGGAAGAGCAGATGGCGCGGAGGCAGAGGGGGGGAAGCAGAAGGCGACAGAGGTGGCGACAGATACGGAAAAAGAGACAGATGTGGAGAAGGCGACCGCGCTCAACGGCTTGGCCAGGCGTTGGCCAGGTTTCAGGTGGACATGCAGTGGGTAGAGGAGGGAACGCATCAGTAGAAGGACGAGGGAAGCGAGGAGCTGGAAGAGGAGTTGGAAAATTGATGAAAAGAAGGGTACAAATTGGGTGAGAAAGGAGCTGGGAAAGGGATCGACGTGGTGTAGACAGGAAGCAAACACAAGACCGATCGGTCGGCGATCGTTTGGTGACCTAAAGCGATTCAAGGCTGCAGCTGACCAACGATTCAGGACTCCGAAGACTGCCTTTGATTTCATTTTCCACGGCGATGTTAACTGGCCATTGAAGTTTATTCGAAACCCTCGCTTCTGTTCGTCTTGGCCAACGAATCCTGCAACCATTCCTTGATCCTTCTTCCATTCCGTGCGTTCTTCATCCATTCCTTAATCCTTCATTCATTCGGCAAGGGCCCTTAAGGGTGGGAACGAACCACTTAACCTTCTTCGAGAACTGGAGTCACCTTCGGTCACTTGTTTGAGTTTGCGTTTCTCTCGGAAATTCGTGGTTCAAACGGGAACTCGGACAAGTTTGGACTTCCTTCAGTTTTTCGTCAGTTTCCCATAATCCTCCCTGATTCCATTGAGGAAAAGCCACAGCCAAACCCACAAGACCTTCCCAACACCTCGCTGCCTGCTCGAGCTACTCGCGAGCATGGGAGCGGCGGGCCGGGGAAACTTCTGCGGAATTCAATTCTGAGTTTTCATTTGAATGCAGTTCTGGGCTTTCTTTGCCTTTTCCGGAGCGCGCAGTCGTCGTTCGCGTGAAGTGAAAACTTCCGCCAGTGACGGGGGACGGACAAAAAGGCAAACAGAAGGACGGACGGACGGACGGACGACTTCTAAAAGTGATGAAAATCCCTAGGTTTCACCACGATCTCGAGGGGGACTCGAAGAAAAATTGAAGCAAAAGCAAAACGAGAAAAACCGAAACCTCCAACCGAAACAAAAACCATTCGGGGAAAACACGTCCAAGAAATCTGGCCGCATCTGCCGCCTGGCATCCGACGGATCGCATTGTATGTCGTATCTCGCGGATCGCGCCCTCGCCGAGGCTTCGCACGAAAACCCACGCCGAGCCGACTCGAAATGGTTTGCAAAATGAGTTAATTATGTCATGAGGGTGGGAAAAACAATCGGATCCACTGGATGCGCGATGGTGTTGTTGTCGAGCTGGTCGTTGTTGTTGTTGTTGTTGTTGTCGAGAGTTGTGTTGTTGTGCTGCTCAATGTTGTTGTTGTTGCCTCTCCTTTGTTTCCTGTGCTCGCCGCTGCGATTCTGAGGCCTCCGAGGCCTCTGGGCTTCTGGGACTCAGACGTCGTCGCATGTCGGCGACACCGGCGGCACCAGCAGCAGCATCTGAAGTGTTGCAACGCAAACCCAGGATACCCCACAACCCTCCCCACCTCCACCTGGACTAACGAGGGACGGCCTGACACAAAGAAAGTTGCGACCGACCGCGATGCGATCCGTGCGTCGCCAGACGTCGGAAGATCCGAGGTGGCGAGGTGGAGGCCGCGGAGGTCGGGGATCGAAGGGAACGAGGTGGGTGGACAAATGGAGGGAGCGACTGACGGGTGGACGGACAGGTGGACGGACTTGCGAAAAGGTTTCGCACGATCATTGTTCGAGCTCATTCTGCGATTTTCGACGCGGAACCCGGCCGTTTGACGCGGCGACGGGTCGCGGCAGGGATCGAGAGCGAGATCGGGCTGCGGCTGGGACCGAGGTGGAGGCGGGGCCCGAGATCGGGGCTGGGATCTTGGGTGAAATTGCGAAATCGTGGACCAAATCGACAAGCGACAAGTAGAAAATGTTAACAAATTACTCTCTCTCTCTCTCCCTCTCTCTTTCTCTCCACCTCCAGCATCGTCGCCTGGCTGCGCGTTCCACACGTTGGACGGCGTGGCCGCCGAGAGCGAGGGCGTCCGCTTCATCCGGGTCCGCGAGGACGCCGAGGTCGGCCGCGAGATCCTCTGGCTCCGGGCCTACCCTCGCGCCACGGTCGCCCTGCGCAGCAGCGAGGGCTCCGGCGACCACAAGTACTTCGCGCTGACCGAGGTGAACACGACGACGGTGCTGGTGACGCTGGCCCGGTCGCTCGAGGATCTCGTCGATCGCGACGTGCCGCGCAACCTGCTCAAGTTCCGGATCATGTGCGCGGCCAAGAACGAGAAGGTCGAGGAGGTGAGTCCGAAAGGTGTCGTCGAAGTCGAAACAGGGTCGAACCCAAAGACCCAAAGTCGTCCTAAATTCGTCCCAATGTTGTCCCAAAGTCGTCCCAAACTCGTCCCAAAGTGTCGAAACCGTCCTATAGTCGTCATAGTCAACCCAAAGCAACCCGGAGTCATCCCAAAATTGACCTAACGTCGTCCTAAAGACTAAAAACTCGTACCAAAATCGTCGTAGGAGGTCCCAAATTTATCCCAAAGTTGTCCTGAAGTCGTCGAAGTTGTCCCAGAGTCGTCAAAATCGTTAGAGTCAACCCAAAGTCATAAAGTTCTTAAGGTCCACCTAAAGTTGTCCCAAAGTCGCCCCTAATTCGTCCTAATTCGTTGTCGAAGTGGTTCTAAAGTTGATAAAGTCAACCCAAAGTCGTCCCAAAATCGTCGTAGTCGTCCTAAGGCTGTCCCGAAGTCGCCTAAGTCATCCCAAAGTCGCCCCAAATTCGTCCCAGAGTCTTCGAAGTCATCCTAAAGTCGTCCCAATGTCGTGAAAGTTGTCCCAAAATCGTCGAAGTCGCCCTAAGGCTGTCCAAAGTCGTCGAAGTCGTTCCAAAGTCGTCCCACAGTTGTCGAAGTGAATCCAAAGTCGTTCAAAACTCGTTGAATCTTCGTCCCAACTCCATCCTTGTTCCAACCACTTGACCCTTGTTCCCTTTTCCTTCCAGGCCAGCCACATGTCGATCACGGTCTACATCGAGGACGTCAACGACAACGCGCCCGAGTTCGTGCACACCCCGTACGAGGTCGAGGTGGACGAGAGCACGCCGACCGGCAGCATCGTCTTCGAGGGCATCCAGGCGTTCGATCGTGACAAACCCAACACGCCCAACTCCGAGGTCCACTTCGGGCTGTCGACGCCCGCCGACCAGCTGGCGGCCGACGGCAGCCCCTACTTCGCCCTCAAGAGCCCCCACCGGCCGCTGCTCGTGCTCAAGCGCGAACTCGACTTTGACGCGGGCATCCGGGTCTTCCGGCTGCCGCTGGTCGCCTGGGACCGCGGCTCGCCGGCGAACCAGGCGAACACGACGATCGTGGTGCGGGTGCGCGACGTCGACGACCTGCCGCCGAAGTTCACCGAGGGCGTCTACCGGACCAAGATCAACGAGTTCCACCCCCTGACGGTGCGCCGAGCATTTTTTCTCAATTCTGTCCGCTCCCTCATTCGCATTCTCTGCCTCTGTCTCTTCCTCTGTCTCTGTCTCCCTCTCGCTTCCAGGGCATTCCGATTCGGGTCCCGCTCTACTTCTCGCCGCCGATCATGGCCTTCGACCAGGACTCGCTGAACGCGACCCTCGTCTACGACCTCATCTCGGGCAACGAGCGCCAGCTGTTCCGGGCCAACCCCAACAACGGCGTCCTGTACCTGCAGAAGGAGGTCGACCTGGAGGAGGAGAGTCTGCCGGGCAACACCTTCGTCCTCCAGATGGAGGCGCGCCAGAAGGACAACGCCCTGAAGAAGGCCCTGGCCAGGTGAGATCAGCCCCTGATCCCTCCCTCTCGTTCACCCCTGGCCTGATCGACAACTGATCGACAAACCCCGGCTTGCAGGCTTGAGGTCGAGATCCTGGACCTGAACGACAACGCGCCGGAGTTCGAGGCCGACTTCTACAACATCTCGATCGTCGAGAACCTGCCGACGGGCTTCAGCGTGCTCCAGGTGAACGCCGTCGATCGCGACCAGGGCGAGAACGCCGAGTTCCTGTACGGCTTGGTCGACGAGGACCCGACCGTGGCCGGCGCCTTCCGGATCGACGCCCGCTCCGGCTGGATCACGGTGCGCGACGACCGCCTGCTGGACCGCGAGCGCCGCCGCTCGATCCACCTGGTCGTCGAGGCGATCGAGCGGAACCCGCCGCACCTGGTGGGCGTCGAGAGCGCGCGGCCGTCGCAGGTCAAGGTCGAGATCACGCTGCTGGACACGAACGACAACACGCCCAAGTTCGAGGCCGGGAACCTGTACGAGTTCAAGGTCGCCGTCACGGCGCCCGTCGGCCATCGGGTCGGCCACGTGGTCGCCCTCGATCCGGACGAGGGTCCCAACGGGCAGCTGCTGTACGAGCTGCAGCGGCCCAAGGGCAGCGGGTACGTGCCCTTCGCCCTGGACAGGAAGAACGGGACGATCTCGGTGGCGGGGCCGCTGCGCAGGGGCCGGATCGCGGTCTTCGTCGAGGCCAGCGACCAGGTGAGTGGAGGGGCCAGGAAAAATTATTAAAATTAGGAGAAAAATCAAGAAAAGTACAATAAAAAAAAAACGCAAGCAAAATCTTGAGAAAATCGAATATAAACTCAGAAACTCTCAAAAAAAATTGAAAACAATCCAAGAAAACTTCAAGTAAAATAAAAACAGTAAAGAACAATAAAAACCAAAACAAAAAATCAAAGAAAACACTCCAGAAAACCACAAAATAAACCAAGAAAATCCCAAGAAACCCCAAAAAAACTCGATAAATCCATCGATAAAGTTCAAGAAAAGTAAAAAAAAAAACCAGCCAAAAACACCCATGAACATGAAATTCCTCAAAATTCATTCTCTTCACCCTTGTCTCCCCTGCCCAGCCGACGAATCCCTCCGAGCGCCGCTTCTCGCTGGCCGTCATCACGATCGAGGTCTACGCGACCGTCGACGATCAGGCGATCGACTTCGTCGGCGCCCCCTACGAGTTCTGGGTGGGCGGCTCCGCCCCGCTGGGCACCTCCGTGGGCCAGGTGCGAACCACCCTCGTCCAGGACGGCGAGGACGAGATCATGTACGATCTGCTGCACACGTACGCCGAGGGCGTGCCGTTCGCGATCGAGGAGCGCTCGGGCATCATCACCGTCGTCCGGGAGCTGCAGGAGTTCTCGCGGCTCGTCTACCACTTCGAGGCCGTCGCCAACTACGTGAGTCGTCGCCTTCCCTCTTTCTCTTATCCCCAAATACAAATCCTTACAAATCTCCTCCACAGCTCTTTGCGAACTCCTCGCAGCCGCTGCTGATGGGCCGCAGCGCTCAGCCTCTGCTGACGACGGTGCCGGCGCCGGCTCCGGACCCGTCGGACGAGGGCGTCCTGATCACCAACGTGACCATCCACGTGATCGCCAAGCCGGAGGCCCGGGTCCCCCTGCGGCCCGTGATCGAGTAAGTGACCACGCCTTGCTTCCTACGATTCTCCCTGTCCAACGATCTTCGACGGTTCTCGACGATCCTGGACGGTCCCTGACTGGCAATTTGAGTTCTGAAATCGAGCCCGTCTGTTTCAGGGAGATCAACATGAACGTGATCACCTTCCACGTGGAGGAGAACCTGGCGGGCGGCGTCATCGGGCAGCTGCTCTACAAGAACGGCATCAACGTGGTCAACAACGAGCTCGGCTCCTACCGCGACCTGGAGGCGACGTCGGCAGTGGCAGCGGCGGCGGCGGCGGCGGCGACCGCAACCGCGACCGTGACCGCGACCGTGGGCAACGCGACCATCGGGAGTCGCTTCCGCAGTCGCAGTCGCAGCCGAAGCAGCGGCGGCCGCACCGCCGGACGTGGCCCGAGGCGACGCGTGGCGCGGCGACTGATCGGGGACTCGACGAACGTCAAGCTCCGGTACATCATCGCCAACCAGCAGGAGGTCCTGAACCGCATCTCGATCACCGAGGACGGGACGCTGCTGACGCTGACCGGGCTCGATCGCGAGCAGCAGCCGGCGTACGACCTGACCGTGATCGTCGAGTACTCGACGGGCCTGATCAGCGGCGCCGGCATTTACCAGGTCCACGTCCGCGTCGACGACGTCAACGACAACGCGCCCCGCTTCGCGGCCCCCGCCTTCGTCGGCCTGATCGCCGAGAACAGCGCGGCCGGCAGCGAGCTGTCGCTCAGCCAGCCGCTGGTGGTGGCCGACGCCGACGAGGGCGCCAACGCCGAGTTCCGGCTCGTGCTCCAGGGCGAGCACAGCGACGCCTTCGCCCTCGAGCGAATCGCCACAGCCGCAGCCGCGGTGGGCGGCGGCCGGGGCCGGCTCTTCAGCCTGTTCAACCTCACCGAGCAGTGGCACGAGGAGCCCGGCTTCGGCGAGATGCAGGCCCTGTTCCTGGAGTCGTCCGTGTCGGCGTCCGTGCCGACGTCTCCGACGTCCTCCTCGTCGGCGAACGCCCACAGCTACCGGATCACGTACACGGGCCGACGTCCCCTGGACCGCGAGAAGGACCAGGTCTACCACCTGCAGCTCCTGGCGGTCGACTCGGGCGGCCTGACGGGGGCCGCGACGCTGAGCGTCCTGGTGGCCGACGTCAACGACAACGCCCCGATGTTCGAGCGGATCTCGGTGTTCAAGGAGGCCCGCGTCGAGATCCGCGAGTACACGACGGACATGGAGATCTACTTCGTGGAGAGCGCCGGCCAGTCGTCGCCGGCACCGGTGGGAGCGGGGCCGTCGTACCTGATCCCGGGCTCGCCGCGACTCCACCCGGACGAGGGAGGCTTCGAAGGCCTCGGCGGCCCCGGCGACTTCAACGGCAGCAAAGGCTTCCACAGGTTCAGCGGCCTCCGGGACGGCAGCAACTTCACCAAAGCCTCCAACGGCTCCACCGCGGCCGCCTCCCAGCGCCGCCAGCGCTCGAGGTCGCGCGCCCGGCCGCGTCACCGGAACTCGCGCGGCGCCTCCTCGTCACCGTCGTCGTCGTCGTTGTCGCCCGGGTCGCTGCGGTGCCCGCTGTTCGCGGTGCTCGAGGACCTGCCGCTGGCCACGAAGCTGCTGCAGGTGACGGCCAGCGACGAGGACTTCGGCCGCAACGCCCAGGTGCACTACGAGATCACCGGCGAGCACGTGGACCGGCCGCCCGGGGCGCCGCTGGGAGCCGGACTGGGACTGGGACTGGGTCTGGGAACGGGCTCGAGCCTCGGCGCCGCCTCCCGACTGCCGGGCGTCCGCTACTTCGCCGTCGACAGGGTCAGCGGCGAGCTGGCCGTGAATTTCCCGCTGGCCGCCCACCACGAGATCCTCGTCAACCTGAGCGCCACCGACATCGACGGCCTGCGCGACTCGACCTGCCTGCGCTTCACCGTCACCGACGTCAACAACCACGCGCCGGCCTTCAAGCGATCCTGGTACAGCTTCGACAGCGCCGAGGGCGCCCACGACGACAGCGTCCTCGGCCAAGTGTTGGCCATCGATCTCGACTATGGCCAGAACGCCAACGTCAGCTACGCGCTGAGCGACCCGGGCCTGCCGTTCCGCGTCAAGCCGCACTCGGGCGTGCTGCGCGTCGTCGGGCCGCTGGATCGCGAGCTGCGGCCGAAGTACAATTTCCAGGTGATCGCCACCGACAACGCGGAGCCGCTGCTGGCCCGGCTCTCGAGCGCCGTCGACGTCGAGGTCAACGTGCTCGACGTCAACGACAACCGGCCCGAGTTCGTCGGCTACGACGAGCTCGTCCGCGTCGACCGCAGCCTCAACAACGACGTCCTCCAGCTCAACCCCGACGCTGTGAAAGCCACCAACGGCAACAGCAACAACGACGACGAGCGCCTGCTGCCGCTCTACAAGGCCTACCTGGACCGCGGCACCGGGCCCGGGATGTTCGTCAAGCAGGTGACGGCCATCGACAAGGACGACGTGGGCAACGGCAACGGCCTCGTCCTGTACGCGATCGCCCACCGCGACCCCCAGGCGCCGCTCTTCCAGATCGACTCGCGCGACGGCGCCATCACGACGCTGGCCAGCCTGGGGGCCTTCGATCGGTACGAGCACGTGAACGTGACCGTCGTGGCCTCGGACCTCGGCAGCCCCGCCCTCTCGGCCACGGCGCTCGTCCTCGTCAACCTGCAGGGCCAGAGCCAGGCGGCCCCCGAGGCCGGCCTCGTCGAAGCCGAGGGTGGGGGCGAGGGTGAGGGTGAAGGTGAAGGTGGCGAAAGGGAGACCAAGGAGACGTCGGCGGATCCCTCGAACGGCACGTTGTTGCTGTTCCAGCACCAGTACTTCGAGGTCCAGGTGGCCGAGAACAACGAGGCGCCCACGGAGCTGATGCGGCTCAACCTGAGCGCGGCCGCGGCGCCGCCCGACGCCTACCGCTGGACGCTGTTCCTGGAGCGGGGCGGAGGCGGCCACCATGAGGAGGCAGAGGGAGCGGAAACGGAAGCGGAAGCGGAAGCGGAAGCGGAGGCATTTGAAGAAGTGGAGACCGCGTTCGAGGTGGACGGCAGGACGGGCGACCTGCGCGCGCTGCGCCCGCTGGACCGCGAGGCCGTGGCGCGCTACCAGCTGCGGGTGCGGGTGGAGCGGGCGAACCGGGAGGGCCGGACGTACGCCCGGGTCGCGTACCCGGTGCAGGACGAGCGCGTCGAGGGCCTGGCGGCGAACGAGTGCCGCGTCGTCGTCGTCGTGCTCGACGAAAACGACAACACGCCGCGGTTCCGGGGCGGCGGGCGGCCGATCGTCGCGGTTGCGCCGCGCTCGGCCACCTTCGGCTACCCGGTGACGACGGTGGAGGCGCGCGACGCCGACGCCGGCCTGAACGCCGAGATTCGCTACCGGCTGCTCAACGAGCACTCGCGTCTGTTCGCCGTCGACGAGCTGAGCGGCCGGATTCGGCTCGTGGCCTCGCTGCCGCTGGACGACGCCGAGCGCGTCTACGGGTTCGACGTGAAGGCGACCGATCGCGGCGGCGCCGACGACGGCCGCAGCAGCATCGCCAACGTGTTCGTCTACGTCATCGACGAGGCGCGCCAGGTGCGGCTGGTGGTCGCCGGGCGGCCGCTGGAGGTCGAGCGGCGCATCGACGCCCTGCTGGCCGTCCTCAGCGAGGCCATCCAGATGGAGGTGCGCGTGCGACTGCTGAAGCCGCACGTCGGCGGCCTCGAACCCGCGTGAGTTTCGACACCCTGAAATCCAAAATCCAAAATCCTCATCCCAAACGATGGATCCAAGCAACTGAATCCAATTTCATTCGCTATTCACCATTGAAAAACATCGTCAAAGATGAAAAATACTTTCGAACACGATTGCAAACGTTTTGGACACGAGTGATATTTAAATTTGAGTGGTGATAAATATTTAAATATGTGCAGAAAAACTTTCGAACACGAGTGATAAATAAATCGTTTATACAAGAGTGAAAAGAGAACTGCACGTGGTCGGATCGGGTGTTCAGCGCTATTTTTCGAACGAAAATCCAAAAATTTAAAAATCTCAAATTCATGTCGGCGAGATTCAAACACTTCGGAATTTTTGCAATCAACTCTAAAATGGTTTTGTTTTCAGTTGCTTGGATTATTTTTTATTATTTGGTGTATGGCTGAATGTTTTGATTTTTAGGCATTCGATGACTAATCATTTGTTTCCGTCTCTCTCTCTCTCTCTCTCTCTCTCTCTCTCGCAGCACCGACGCCTACGTCTACGCCGTGGACTCGCGCACCAACGCCGTCATGGACATGGAGCAGTTGCAGGAGTAAGTTTGCCATTTACTACAACAACAACAACAACAACAACAACAGCAACAACAACAACTCTTCTAACAACAACAACGAAATTTGCAGGTCGCTGGCGGGTCTGCAGCTGGACGCGCTGCAGCTGCAGCACCAGCTGCTGCGCGAGCAGATGGCGAAGGCCGGCGTCGGCGGCGGCGGCGGCAGCGACTCGGCGATGCCGCGCATCATCGAGCTGGCGGAGTTCGGGCAGCTGGCGCGGCAGCCGCAGGCGACGGGGTCCCTGATGGGCGGGGCCGAGATCGTCGGCGTCGTCCTGCTGGCGCTGTGCGCGCTCGGGGCCGGGCTGACGACGCTGTGCTTCGTGTGCCTGCGCCAGAAACGGTAAAGACCCAAACTCTCCCCAACCTCTCACACACACACCGCGACACAGAGCCCCAAACACATTCATACCCACCGTGGTAGCGAGTCGAGTGTACGTGAGAGAAGAGGACGGACTGATCTTGCCCGATTTTTCAGATATTTTTTGAGACTGATTCGACCGTAGTCGTCGTAACCACTTAGCCACTTAGTCTTACGCCTAATACCTAATTTGTCAATCGAATAAAGCCTTTGCAAGCACAACGCGACGTCTTTTAATTCGCCAGCCAACAACAACAACAACACCAACAACACCAACAGCAATCACCCACTTCCCTCTCCTCGCCCCTCCCTCTCTCTGGCTCGCCCAGGCCTCCTCGCCAGCCGTCCATTCCAGTCGTCGTGGCTGGCCAAAAGCGGAGCGTGCTCCCATAACCTGTTGGCCGTTGTCTGCGTCCAGATCGATTCATAACTGTAAATAGCGCACTCAAACACAGTCAGAGAGAGACAGAGAGAGAGAGAGAGACCGCGTTCTGGCAAAGTCGTTTGGCGAGTTTTTCATTGTGGTATTTTTTGCTCCGTTCCCTCGCCCTCTGCCCCACCGACCCGCCGCCCCACCGACCCATGAATGAATCTAATGAATCCGTTCTCTTTGCATTCTTTCCATGTCTCGCTCGCCGACCGCCGCTCCCGATGTCGATGTCGATCTGGAACCCGATTGCGAACTGGATGCCGACTGCGATCACGATTGCGATGTGTATCCCGACGTCGATTCGATCCCGATGTCGATCTCGATCCCGTCCGCGATTGCGAACTCGATCCCGATGATCCGTTTGTGATCTCGATGGTGATCTCGATCCCGATGTTGATCCCGATCCCACCTGCGGAACCCGATCTCAATTGCGAACTCGAACCTGATGACGATTTCGATCCCGAACTCCAACTCGTTTCTGATCTCGATCCCGACCGCGATTGCGAACTCGATCCCGATGATCCGTTTGTGATCTCGATGGCTATCTCGATCCCGATGTTGATCTCGATCCCGGTGTTGATCCCGATCCCACCTGCGCAACCCGATCTCAATTGCGAACTCGAACCTGATGACGATTTCGATCCCGAACTCCATCTCGTTTCTGATCTCGATCCCGATTCGATCCCGATGTCGATCCCGATGCCCGGCGATGGTCCGTCCAGTGGCGGTGCCTGGTCGCAGCAGGAGTTTCCCACCTCGGAGACCGGCCTGACCTACACGATCGCACCCGCCGGCGCCGGCTCGTGCCGCCAGCAGCGGCGTCGACGCCAGCAGCAGCTGCAGCAGACGCAGCAGTCGCAGGGTGGTGGTAAGTCCGGCCAGGGCAACAACAACAACAACTCCTTCGTTCCAGAGTCCGTCTGCTCCTCGGCCCAGTCGCAGTCGACGGTGGCGGCGACGCAGAAGCTCGAGCAGCAGCAGCAGCAGCAACTGATTCACCACCACCAGCATCCGCATCCACACCAACACCAACACCAGCATCACCAACATCCGCACTATCACCAGCATCACCACCACCAGCAACAGCAGCAGCAGCAGTTGCCAAATAATGAGTGAGTGCAAAATCCCAGTAGAGTCAGTAGTTCAAAATTATATTATTTTATTGTTTGTTATATTAATTTGAAATTAAATTTTTTCATTTCTCGATCATTTCAAAATTTGTTCATGATTTTTAATATTCATAGCAATCATTTTCTGATCGCTACTGTTTCGACAAGATATCAAAAAATCAGTTTTCGCTCATTTTTAACAGATATGTATGATTACTTTTTGCTTGTTATATTATCGATCAGTATCAATCAGTCATCATAACGATAAGTTTGGTGTTGTTTTCTGAATCATCGATAGCAATACATTTTTTGTTGTTATTTTCATCTTTTAGTAAGAGAATCAAAACAGAAGAAATCAAATTTTACGGATCTGAATAAATAGCACCGAATATCTTTGATAAGAAATACTAAGGAAGTAAAAAGAGTTGAACACAATAACGAAAAATAGACAAAGAATTATAAATTTGAAGATAATTTAAATTTTATTGAAAAAATAGTCCAAAAAGTAGGCTTTAAGGTTTGAGTTCCTAAACCGAATTAAAAAACCAGAAATTCTCTTCTGTTCTCACTTGTCTCTGTCGCCTCTTCCAGGTCACGGGCTCGCGAGTACATCGACGTCCCGCTGCCGAAGTCGATCGCGAAGGCCGCGGCCGCCAGTCGCTGCCCGCCGCTGGAGCCGGAGCAGCAGCCCGCGTCCTTCGTGCTCAAGTACAACGCCTGCCAGCCGGTGAACAACCTGTGAGTCCAACCACCACCATCCACATCCACATCCTCCTCCACCTCATCTTCGAATTTAATCCCAATTTCAATTTGAACTCAACTTCATCTCCTTTTTGTCGCCTTCAGGTCGTCGAATCCGTACGAGGCCTCGATGTTCTCGCTGCATTCGGCCGGCCAGGACTCCGGCGTCGACTTCCTGAGCAGCCGCGAGCTGTACGAGACCTCGCCAGAGTCCTTCGGCGGGGCGGCGACGAAGGGCGGCCCGGGCCAGCAGCAACTGCTGTGTCCACGGCACGCCAACGAGCAGGCGGCGGCGGTCCACGGTGTCCGGCACGGGCATGGCTTCAACGCGACCGACAGCAGGTGAGTCGGTCGGTCGAGAGTCTTCTTTGCTCCTTGCTCCAACTGTCTCCTTCTCATCCTGCAGCGACAACTACGAGGACTCCCTAAAGAACAGCAACAACGGGAGCGGCGGGAGCCACAGCAACGTGGCCGCCCTGTGCGAGTTCCATCGACACGACTACCAGAACACGCGGTTCGGATTCGAGAAGCGCTCCTGCGTCCGCCACTCGTTCTCGGGCGTCAAGGACGACCTCATGCAGGGCTCGCCCCACATCTCGCTGCGGCCGCGCGGCCACGCGCTCCGCAACTCGATGAACGACTTGGAGGAGCGGCTCCACAACCTGGAGCAGTCCTTCCGGCGTCCGCCGCTCGACCCCATGGGCAAACCGAGCTCGATCTTTTAATTAGTTAATTAGGGGCCGGTTGTTGTTGTGGTTGTGTCTGCGAAAGTACCTGCGTCGGAAAGTATGAACCCGCAATAAACATTCAGAATCCGAATACAAGTCTTTCATTGAACATGATTAGCGAAAAATCGATCTATTTTGACAAATGGATTCCCTGGCCGATGGCCCTGTGACGTCACGTCGACAAATACAGATCAATTGAACTCCGCCCCAAACACGTCATTCAGTCGTAAGGAATTCCCATAACGTCTTAATCTTTCGAATGCGAATCATCGGCACTTCATAAACAACAAAGCTATTCATAACAAACAAAACTGGTGAATTTTTAAAATGTTTATTAAAAATAAAATATTACAAACGTGACGTTTCCAATAATAGAAACAATTAGTGCGGGTACATGTGCGTTAATTCGATTACTGGGATCCTACAGACATACGATTAAACAACAACATGTAGCAATTAAAGGCTCTCCATCGCTTTAACCGAAGTATTTCTTGAACTCCAGGCAGCCGGCCCAGTTCTCCTCCCAGCCGGGGGCGACCTTCTTGGTGCTCTCGTACCACTTGGCCACATTGGCGTACTTGCTGAAGTCGAAACCGGCAACTTCAAAGGTCGAAACGGTGGCCAAGATCGACAAATCGGCAACGGTCATAGCATCACCAGCCACAAAGGTCTGTCCCTCGAGGAAGGTGTTCAGGAAATCGAAGGCGGTCTCCATCTTCTTGAACATCTCGGGATCGGCGGGCGCCTTGGCGAACAACTGTGGGTAGTAGTAGTCGGCGAAGCTCTTGTACAGGGTGCCCATGTCGAAGTAGAGGCGCTGGTTGATTACGGCGCGCTTCTTGGGGCACTTGGGGAAGAGCGAGTCGTCCTTGCCGTACTTCTCGACCAGGTAGACCATGATGGCGCGCGACTCCCACAGGGAGAAGCCGTTGTCCACCAGGGTGGGGATCGTGTGCTGGGGGTTGATCTTCAGGAATTCAGGCTTCAGATGCTCGCCGGCCATCAGGTCGAGCACCTTCTTGTTCAGCTCGACGCCTAGGGCCTTGGCGGTCATCATGACCGAGCGGCAGGGGGCGGATCCGGGCAAGTAGTAGAAATCCATGATTAACCTGAAAGAGACCAAGAGAGACCGATCGATTAGTCTTGAACCGAGCACGAATGGAATTTCAACTAGTTTTGCGAACGCGATCGTCACGATAAACTCGAGAGGCAACAATTAAGTCAGCCATGTTGGATCGCTGGAAGTGGGAGTTTAGTAGTTCCACTGGAAAGTTCTACATTGTTCTTCCCAAACCTCCTCGAGGGAAAATTTCCAATCTGAAGTGGAGGAATATCCCAATGATGTCATGGAAACTCGGCTGTTCGGTTATTTTTGTTTTATTCTAGTTTGTCAATTTGGATAAATTTTCCACCTCCCCCGTCCAACAAGTCACCAAGAAACTTACTCTGAAATTAAACACACAGCGCAGCGAAGACTCAAACGACGACTGAGTGCGCCGAGAGACCGGCGGGTCTTTTATAGATGCCGTCGGAGCCACAGCGGGCGCGGCTGGGACTCACTCACTCACACACACACACACACACGGGTGTTTGCGGAGTAAACACAACAAACAGTCGTGAGAGGCAGCCGGCATTCGTTTGCAATTCGTTCGTGCTTCGTATTTTTTGCTTTATTTTTTTGCTAGTTTAGTTTCTGCTACACTCAGCGAAACAAGTGATCGCTTCAACGAGCAACCGGGCCGAGTGCTCACGAATCGACAACGAGTCATCGTCGGTGTGGGGGTGGGGGGAATTTCGATCGACTTGATAGCCATCAAGGCTTCTTGTGGAGTTTGGAAGTCTTTGGGAGTGGAAGTCAAGGACTTGCTAGAACTTTCTCCCAGTGTCCGTGCTCGCAGCGAAGCCAGAGCGAACCGCGGCAGAACAGAACAGCAACAACTGTTCTTGTATCGAACATGAACGAACAAGCGTCAGCGATGTGAATTTCAATAGGCGTTATTGTTGTTGCTGTTTTATTGTTTGTTGCCGTTGTGATTGTTCCCTTTGATGTATTAACTATTTTATATTGTTGGTGTGGTTGCTTTAACAATTATTATAGTTGTTGCCTGGTCAGTGTTCTGATGGGAATTGACTTGTATGCGTGTCTGCCTATTGGAATAAATATGTATGTATGTGTGTATTCGGTATTGCTATATGTATGTATGGCTATTTCTAATCTGAAGAACTTTTGTTATCTTGGAATCCACTATCTATCTGTCTGTCCGTCCGAGTTCCGCGACTCAAGACTCAATTTTCTAACGAAAGCATCGAAAATCTCGGCGACGACACCAGAAACATCAAAAATTAATCGGGAACCCAAAAGCCGGTTCCAGTCAAAAAAATCTTTTGCGAAACTAAAAATAAACACACACTGATAGGAAACAACGAGGAGAGGGAAAGAGATGCACGAATTATGGCAGCCGCTTCCCGGCCGGCGTTTTCGACGAGCCGACGCCAACTTGTTTTTCCCTGCTTCTTCTTTTTGCCTCTCTCTCGAACTCTCTCTGTTATTTTTTGTCCACTTTTGGCTCTCGCTCACACGCTCTCCTCGGGCGCTATTCGATGCAGTCGTCCTTTTCAGTTCAACTGCCATCACAAAAACGCATCCAGGGCCGCCCACCTAGAGTTCCGCAGGTTTGCCCACGTCTGGCCTCATAACTCTGTCGTTTGTCTAGCTCTTGTGCTTGGCTCACGAAACATGACGAGTCAACGCTCGTTTCCAGCTACTTCTGCACGGCCCTTTTCCAATTTGTACTCATTTTATATCGACTTTTGGACTCCCCAACTACCCCCCCCCCCCCCTCACTTAGCCATTGTCACCTACTTTTCCTACTCCTCACCTCCCCCTCTGACAACCTCACGACCAAGGCAATCGCTAATGAAAGTCAATCGCACTTCTTGCAATTATTGTAATTTGTGGAATATCGATTTTATATAAAATAATCGTGGTTTATGCGGGTTTCATCGGGTCCACTTGGTGGTGAAGAGAAAACAATTTCGATCTTTTTAAATATTTACCAATTGCTTTCTTGGTGTTCTCGAAACATCTGGACACGCTCGAGAACTTCCCGTGGTCAACGCCGACGAAGCCCCCGACAGCTAATTCGGGGCTAGTTCCGGTCGATCCATGCCATATTGGGGATGATGAGACACCGCACTGGACATCTAATCATCTGATTAGATAATTTCACATCGATTGACAAGAAATATTACGAATCTGCCGATGGCCATGACGAGGTGGATTCCGTCTGGTGCGTCGCGATAAGACCGTGACCGAGTCATTTGGGTTCGAGCTCGCGCCAATTCCTCTGAAGCCCATGATCCACGATGTTCGCCTCATCGACTCATCGCTGCGGATGGCGGGGATGAGTCAAGTGTGCGACTAAAACCCAACCACTGGGAAGCCCAGAAAACGAACCCCTCTGAGGGAACGTCGGCCTCTCGTAGGGCATCGCGTCATCGCATCCGACATCGACGTCTCAGTTACGTTTTGCCATCTCATGCCAACGAATGAATGCTGCTGTTGTTGTTGCCGATGCGCTCTCAGCTTTTGGAGTGCTTCCAAAGTTGTTGCGCTCTCGCTGTTGTGGTTGTGAGCGAAGAGAGAGTCAGAGAGTGGGCACCGACAAGAGCGAATGAGGAATAGCGAGAGAGAGATACAGAGAGAGCGACAGATCTTAGATTTTGTGCGAATATCAGAGAGCATGAAATTGAGCTAGGGGTGGGGAGCTTGAGAGCTAAAAACTATGGCGTGCTCCGTGCGGAATCGAAACGACGGGCGAATATTCGCAGACGTCCCCAACCATCCATTCATCACGCCATAATTCCAATGTTCTAATGCTCCACCGAGGGGAGACGAGGGGTGGTGGAGGGGCCGCTGGCGCTTAATGACCGACCAACCGACCAGCCGACCGACCGACCGGCTCAAACAAGTGAAACACACACGAAGCATTCTCAAGCCGAGCGAAGGCTCTGCGCTTTATTGCTGAAACCCTGACATTAACACAAACCAATAAATAGAGAGAGAGAGATCTCTGACTAGAACGAGCCAGTTGGAGCTGGTGTTTAGCTCATGTACTTCGCCTTCATGTCCAGGCAGCCCTGCCAATTCTCATCCCAGCCGGGCGTCACCTTCTTGGCGTTCTCGTACCACCTGGTCACATTCGAGTACTTGGTCATGTCGAAGCCGGCGACGTCGAAGGTCGAGACCGAGGCGAGGATCGCGATGTCGGCGATCGAGAGGGCGTCACCGGCCACGTACGTCTGGCCCTCGAGGAAGATGTTGAGGAACTCGAAGGCCGTCTCGATCTTCTTGTACATCTCGGGGTCCGCGGGCTGCTTGGCCATGATCTGGGGCACGTAGTAGTCGTAGAAGCTCTTGAACAGGGTGCCCATGTCGAAGTAGAGCCGCTGGTTGATGACGGCGCGCTTCTTGGGGCACTTGGGGAAGAGCGAGTCGTTCTTGCCGTACTTCTCGACCAAGTAGACCATGATGGCGCGCGACTCCCACAGGGAGAAGCCGTTGTCCACCAGGGTGGGCACCGTGTGTTGGGGGTTCAGCTTCAGGTACTCGGGCGTCTTGTTCTCGCCGGCGGCCATGTCCACGACCTTCTTGTTCAGCTCGACGCCGACGGCCTTGGCGGCCATGAGGACCGAGCGGCAGGGCGGCGACAAAGGAACGTAGTAGAAATCCATGCTGTTGGTTCGGGCGAGGGCTGTGGGCGAACCGAAGGAGGCGGGAATGAACAAATTATTGACGAGACAATTATGAGAGAGCGATAATTATGAGAGAACGACAATTCCAGTGGAAGTTCATTTCTTTCTCTCTCTCTTGCTCACTCACCTGTTCAATGCAGTTGCGACTCGACTCGACGGGTCTCGACTGGAAACTGAGTCGGTTCCGCAGTCGACCCACCTTTTTATAGCTCGGGATCGGGAGCGATTCGATTTCGCCGTGTCACGGTCACGATGTGTTTCGGCTCGCTGAGCTCCCCGGCCGTCGGGCGATAAGACCGGGACGAGCCGCCCAATCGATTGGATCGTATCGGGGCCAATCTGACAACAGCGCTTTCCAGTGGCCCAGGACGAGCGACTGGAACGTCGAGTGGTCGCCTTCACGAAACCGCTTCCAGCGTTTCTCTCACGACCCACCACCGCCCACCACTGGAAGCCCACTTTCCCCACTCCAAAGCAAAAGTTCGTTTCCATCTCTTTCCAACTCGTTTATTCACCTGCTAATTGTCCAAGCTAAAACTAACTTAACCACTAGACACACACTTCGAGCGACACTTTACACTTTAGCTCCTGGCCTTCTTCAGCTCCACGCAGCTCTGGTAGTTCTCCTCGTAGCCGGGCGCCTCCGCCTTGAGGGTCTCGTACCACTTGGCGACGTTCGTGTACTTGGCGAAGTCGAAGCCGGCGACGTCGAAGGTCGTCACCGTGGCCAGGATCGCCAGATCGGCGACGGTCAACGACTCGCCCCCAGCCACGTACCGGTTGCCGACGAGGAAGGTCTCCAGGAACTCGAAGGCCGCCTCGATCTTCTTGTACATCTCGGGATCGGCGGGCGCGTTGGCCATCAGCTGGGGGTAGTAGTAGTCGGCGAAGCTCTTGTACAGGGTGCCCATGTCGAAGTAGAGGCGCTGGTTGATCACCGCCCGCTGCTTGGGGTTCTTCGGGAAGAGCGAGTCGTCCTTGCCGTACTTCTCGACCAGGTAGACCAGGATCGCCCGCGACTCCCAGAGCGCGAAGCCGTTGTCCACCAGGGTGGGGATCGTGTGCTGGGGGTTGATCTTCAGGAACTCCGGCTTCAGGTGCTCGCCGGCCCTCAGGTCGAGCTGCTTCTTGTTCAGCTCGATGCCGAGCGCCTTGGCGGCCATCAGGACCGAGCGGCAGGGCGCCGAGGCGGGCAGGTAGTAGAAATCCATGGCTAGAAGGTGTCGGCTGGAGCGATCGATCGGTTCGATTTGGGACTGAGCGGGCGACGGCCGTGGGCCCCGCTTTTAAGCGGCCGCTCAGCATATCTCTCGGAGTCGTATCGGGGCGATTACCGATTTCACCGATAGTGGGAGCGATAAGATAAAACTCGCCTTATCGACCCAAGCTATCGGGCTAGCAAGATTGGCAGAAGGCGCCAGATCAGGGCGTGGTTCAGTGCTCTTCGACCTGGAAACAGTGCGGTTTCAATGAAGTTCGACGGGCTTCCAAACACGACAATTTATTACAAATCTTAATCACATTGTTTTCTTATTCTTATTCTGATGACTGGCACCCGCTCACAATCTCAATCGAGTTGGCTTAAACTAACTACTGACTAGGACATGTGCGACATGAAGGCCTTCTTGAGGGCCAGGCAGCCCTCCCAGTTCTCCTTCCAGCCGGGCGTGACCTGCTTGGCGTGCTCGTACCACCGGTTCACGTTCGCGTACTGCTTCACGTCGAAGCCGGCGACGTCCAGCGTCGAGACCGTGGCCAGGATCGAGATGTCGGCGATGGTCAGGTGCTCGCCGGCCACGTACGTCTGGCCCTCGAGGAAGGTGTTGAGGAACTCGAAGGCCGCCTCGATCTTCTTGTACATCTCGGGGTCGGCGGGCTTCTTGGCGAACATCTGGGGTCCGTAGTAGTCGTAGAAGCTCTTGAACAGGGTGCCCATGTCGAAGTAGAGCCGCTGGTTGACGACGGCCTGCTTCTTGGGGCACTTGGGGTAGAGCGAGTCGGTCTTGGCGTACTTCTCGACCAGGTAGATCATGATGGGGCGCGACTCCCAGATGGCGAAGCCGTTGTCCACCAGGGTGGGGATCGTGTGCTGGGGGTTCAGCTTCAGGTACTCGGGCTTCATGTGGTCGCCGGCCATCAGGTCGCAGATCTTCATGTTCATCTCGACGCCGATGGTCTTGGCCGCCATCATCACGGAGCGGCAGGGCGCGGACAGGGGCATGTAGTAGAAATCCATCCTGGAACTGGAATTCAACACATGCACTTCCAGTTATGGCAATACAAAATCCACACTTTGACCTACCTTTCACTATTTCGTGGAGGACGCTTCGAAGATCGAGAATAACTGAAGCTCGAGCAGAGTGGGCCGGGTTTTTATACAAACCGCTTAGTGAGGGAACCGGTGCCGGCCCGGTAGCTCTCGTCCGGCATACTCGGGTCCTCAGAGACCCGGACTCGAACCCCATCCCTACCGGTCTCGTTGTGCACTGGAGTCGCTTGTGTCGATCGTAGGGGCCGAGAGCGGCATCGGTCACTCGTTGTTGACTCCGCAGTCGGGTCACACGAACGAGCTCCCGCGAAGCAGAAGAAGAAGAAGCCGGCTTTCATCTGAATGGTGACAGAGAGCGGGCGCTGAGTCGGCTGCAAGCGAGAGAGAGTCAGTGAGAGCGAACCATTGTGAGCAAGAGAGTGCCGTGGAGTAGCAGAGCACCATGGAACGTTGCCATATCGGTGAGAGGAGGGGGCTCAGTGCACGGATTACGTGTGCGAATGAAAATGGGAGCCGATGTGGAGATAATGAATTATTTACGCCGGCACTTGGGGCGACGCGATATTGACGAGGTGTGGAGGTGTCCTGGCAGCAGGATGACGACGGCGACGATGTGTGGGTGACCGCCGTAATTGACGCGGCGTCAACCGCGGCCCCTCGGTTGGCCTCCATTAGAGTAATGGACTTCGCCATCGATCGATGCCCACCAGGTTCATGTGCGGGTCTCCGTCGGTCTCGCAGGTCACAACGAGCGATTCGGAATGCAAACAACGCAAATCCGGCCACTCTTTGAACTGGTTGCAAGGAATGGAAAGGTGGAGCGACGCTGGAATTCGTCATCTCTTGCTCTCGAGCCGTGCCCGTGTTTGGCCTAGTGGAAATCGTCTGTTTCACCGTGATTCAGCACAAAATCGTTGAAAACACCAGCGATGCCGCGAGAGTGGCATAAAATTGGAGTTGGGCACTCTCTTGGAAAACTTGAAATCTCCTCTCAGAGTGTGCGAGAGAGAACGTGAGAGAGCGATTGCGAACGATCGCAAATTGTTCTGGAAGAATTCGGCTCTCACGTCCGATATGCTACCAATGCACAACACATCGACAGCCGACAGCAACAACAATCGTGTCACCAGCAACCACAACAACAACAAAGCCATTATCTATAATTGTTGTCGTTTTAACTAGTGTTTTTTCCGTCGTTTTCGTGATTTTTTGCTTCGCTTTTGTTATTCATGTTTTTTTTTTGTTGTTCACTTTAGTTGTTTTTGTGATTTTTTTGTTTCACTTCATTTTTATGACTTTTTCACTTCAGCTTCTTCTTATAGTTTGGGAATTTGAATTTTTTTCCTGTAACTCGGAATCGCATAAAATTAGAAATAAAAAAAATACTCACCGATGTCTACACTGTGAGAAATTTTGATTTATTCCATTTCAAATGATTGCATTTCAAATTATTCTGTTAAAAATATTTTCAATGACGATTCAATGGATCGCAGATGGACCTTCTTAAAGTGGAACTTTAGTGCTTTCTCAGGATATCAAAGTGCAAGACTAGGATAACTTTTCTATCTGTCTGTCCGATCGATATCCATTAATCGACATGAGTCTCCGAGGTGGGCCTCGTCTGCGTCACCGCGACTGCGGTCGGCTGATGTCGCCCACTTATCGGTCCATGAGTTGCCGAAATGTCTATCGGAGAAAAGCGATTTCATTTCACAAGAAACCGCGAACCGTTTTCGTCAACAGAAAGGTTCAACTTGATGATGACTTGAGTTCCACTGGAACCATGGAAGGGGGAGAGTGGGAGGGGAAGTTCCGCTCCGCTGACTCAGAGAGAGGTCGTCGCAAAAGATCTCCCAAACAAGAAACGGAAGCTGGCGGAAAAACCCAGAGAGGCGAAGTGCTGAAAAGGGAAGGAGAGAGGGAAGTCGAGTGGTTCGTGAGAGTCGGAGGAAGGGGGATCAAGGCAGAGGTCATGAGATAGATTAGGACAGTGGTCTAGAGCGAGTTCGATAGAGAGGTTATGAGAGTGATTGAAGCGGTCGTCGGGAGGGAGATCGCGAGAGGTCGTGAGTCGGAGGCTCGACAACGAAAACCCTGTCTACATCACTGGTCGCCTCAGCAACTCAGGCAATCATCAGTCGTGGCCTACACGCCCCATTTCGGAGGCCGTCTGAATTCCTAAACAGAACAACGATTGCTCTCTCACACACTCACATCCCGAAAGAGAACCTCGTTTGCTCGTGAATGCGAATTCGATTGTGAATGGAATTCCAGCGATTAGACGAGCTCCACAGTGACTCCGACTGTTCGCTGGCTCGCTTCATGCGGCTTGATTTCGAGCCGTTCTGGCGGAGCGGGGCAGCAAAAAATTCCAGAGTAGAAAAAAACAAAATTATCCCAGCATCAAAAGCAGGAGCAACAACAACGAGCACGCAAAACAATGACAACGAAAACAAAAACGACTACAACAAACTGTGCTTAGACTTTGAGAAAAACAAAAGCAACGACTACAATGACAACAACAACGATCACGAAGCACCGACTACAACAACAAACTGTGATTAGATACAACGATCAAGGCCATCCGCTCCCTCAGCCCCGTCTCCACAATTTATTCTGGCTGGAAAATAATTAAACCCCGACTCGCTGTCGCCTGCTCTCTTCTGCAATCGACCCGACCCGAGCGACCCGAACTCCCGCTGGAAATTAAAACAACATCTTGCTTTACACTCACACACATCGGTATTAATACATATATTCGTCTTCTCGTGGAATACAGAGCTCGTCATAGATAATTAAATGTTGCCAAAGAAAATGAAGCATCAGCAAATGGAATTCAGGATCGTCAAAAGAATAATAGGGTAGTCAAAAAACAAAATAAAAAAATTTGCATCGTCAAACATAATTTAGAAACGTCACCAGGAATTTAGCAGTGTGAAATACGATTCAAGTTTAAGATCGTAAAACGAAAATCTGAATCGGGAAATGCAATTTAGGATCATCAGAAGGAAATCAGGGTCGTAAAACAAAAGCAAACGATCGTCAAAAGTGGTGAAATCGTCTAGGATGGCGAAATAAAATGAAGGATCGTGAAAAAAAATTTAGAATCGGGAAATAAAATTTCGTCGTCTAAGGTTTCGTCTTAGGGCTACTTATGAATCTATGGTACAGTTGCAGGAGCCCCAGGAGGTCCTGGCGCGTCAGGAGGGGACGCCGGGGCGCCCGCGTCGTCGCCTGGCCCGTGGCCGGACCCCGTCAATCGTCGGCGCCGTCGCCATCGCCGTCGTCACTGCGCAGCGCCTTCTGCAGGTCGTTGTACTTGCGGATCGCCTTCCAGACGAAGTCCGTCGTGCGGCGCACCCGCTCCGGCGTCATGCCCTCGGCGAGCATCCGGCCGACGGTCTCGGCCGCGCCCCGGTGCCGCATGTACGTGACGGCCTTGAAGGTGATGTCGCAGATGGGCGTGAACGAGCAGATGGCGGTCGTGATCGCGCCGCCGAAGAAGACGACGCCGACCGCCGACAGGAGCATCGCGAGCACCCGGAACACCGAGGACATCATCAGGCTGGGCAGGAGCTCGCGCAGCAGACCCAGAGGGCTCAGCACGGTGGTGGTGGTCGAGCCCCCAGTCGTCGAGGTCGCGGCCGAGGACGTCGCGGCCGTGGTCGCCGCCGTGGTGGGCACGAGGAAGCCCTCGTAGCCGGTCTGCATCACGTAGGGCCCGGGGTAGGGCGCCGGGGGCGGGGCGGCCGCGTAGCCGACGGGCGCCGGGTACGGGGCGGGCGCGTAGGGGCCGTAGGGTGCGGCCAGGCCGCCCCCGAACTGGCTCATGTACTGCTGGAAGGCGTCGGCGGACACGAGGCCGGCGTAGATGCTCGGGTCGAAGGTGGCCGCCGCCGCCGTCTGGTCGGGGATCTGGGCGAATGGGGGAGAGAAAAAAGTCAGCCTCGGGACGTGCAGGACGTGACGTCATCAGAACTCACCATGACCTGGCCCAGGTACGCCGTCGGCCGCTCCTCGGACCCCGCCGCCTCGAGCTCCACCGCGGGCTGCTGCGACGGGGACGACGACGACGTCGAGGTCGCCGCCGCGCTGTCGCCGTCCGTCGCCACCTCGGCCTCCTGGACGCCGCCCTCCGTCGCCACCGGGTTGGGCTCGTCCTCCACCGTCGACGTCGTCGCTGGCGCCGCCCCCTCCAGCGGCACCGCCCGGGCCCCGAGGAGCGCGAGCAGGGCGAGTCCGGTCAACAACAACGCTCTTGGCGGCCTCATCTGCGTCTGTGTGCGGGTGGGTTTTCTATGTGTGTGTGTGGCAAATCGAGCGATCGGGATCGCGCTCGCCGGACGACTGTCTCGATCTGGCGAGGTCCTGGCGCTTTTGTAGGCTCGCTCGGTCTCGGTCTCGATCGCTGCCTCGCTCCGGCTCTCGTTCTCCGTCTCTGTCGCGCGGAGGGCCCTCGGTGGTCGTCGTGGCTGCCGCTGGTCCTTTCGCACATGTCACGGCGGCCGAGGGCACGGACATGCTCCGCGGGTGGCCGCCGTCGTGGCCGAGGCGCGCAAATGCAAATCCCGGGTCGGTCGGTTCCTCGAACTCGGTCCTTCCTTCCTGGAAGCAAACGTTCCCGGGAAAACCCTCGACTCTGGCTCCGGCTCGGGCTCGGGCTCGGGCTCAGGTCGCGACACCTGCGAAGGCTTGCGAAAATCCGTCGTCGGGTCGAGGCGGCCCTGTACAGGTAGTGGAGAGGGAGGTCGAGGGATCGAAGGCGAACTCGTAGGGATCGAGGACGCGAACTGATCGAAGTCGATAATGTTGGGATCGGTAGAGAAATCGTTGAACTCGAGTTCGCGATTGTTGCGATCGGGATCGAGGCCGATGTCGAAAACGTAAACGAGGTTGAGATCGTGAACGAGGTCGAGCCTTGACAAGGACGAGGTCTCGGTTTTGGGCGCGGCCGGAGTCTTCGCGGTTCAAGTACGCGTGCGGATCGTGCGTGGCGCGATCGAAACTGACGCGCCCGAGGCCACGACAAGCGAGGCCTGGCTTGCGCCACCGGGGACCGCGGCCGCCGAACAGTGGTGGCCGAAGCCATCGATCCATCGACGGCTCGCTCCGGCGCCCTGCCGCCCAACAGCCTCCCTCTCGCGACTGGCCATCGCCGACTCCTGCGGCTGTTGGTCACCCAACGGTTCGGCGGCAACTGTGTCGTGAATCGGTTCTTTCTCTGTGTCAACCCAGAACAAAAAGACAACAGAAATGACAATAGACAAATGCCGTAATCCGTTTGATTACTCGGCACGACGTCGTCTTCGGGCGCGCCCTCGACAGGGGCGTGGTGATAACGAACGGCACCGGACCCGATCCAACCCTCCCTGGTCCTCGTCCTGGCTCCACGAGATCGCGCACTCATCCCGCCATTCGCTTCGTGGCCGACGACCCGGCCTACGCAAGTCACGCGGCGCCCTCCGACGACCGCCGGCCGCACGGCCCGCGAAGCTGCGACACCGCCTTCGTCCAGTGGATTTGGAGGAGGGGGCGATGCGGAGGAGAGGGGAAGAAGGCAAGGTGGTGGATCTAAGGAGCAGAGGACGATGGATCTGAGGAGGTGAAGGCAATGGAGAGGAGGTGGAGAAGACGCTGGATCGGTATAGAGGAAGAAACGGTTTCGTGGAGAAGAAGTCAATGGGTCGGAGTAAAAGAAGGCGAAGGCGATGAAGTGGAGAAGATGAAGTCGCTACATCAATGGAAAGACGGCGCTGGATTCGATCGTGCGTGCCGCGATCGCGTTCTGGCCACACGTCTGGAGTCTCCGTGGGCCATGACGAGGCGGAAAGAAGACGACGACAACAGCGACAACGACAACGACAACGACCATGACATTAGTATCGAGATCGCCGACATCGGGATCGACAGCGACGTCGAGACGACGAGTGCGTGTCGCTGACCCCCAGCCCTCGAGGTCTTTGGCTGGTCAACCGGGGGCGGTGGCAGGGGCGGCATCTCGCGTGGAAGGACGAAATCACACACTCAGTTCCCAGCAATTATCATCGCCACGAGCCAGTGATTTGAGGTCGAGCCAAAAGGAATATTCCAGAGCCAAAGTAGAGCATACTTCGTGACTCCTCCTGGGTTCCGCCCGCAGCCAGACCCAGAGCCACGGCCAAGTCCACGTCCACGTGCCTGCCCCCAACGACAAGGGCTTAAAAGTTTTCTGACCACCTCGGCCTAGCCTCGATGGTCGGGGGAACCCGTGGCGCGGTATCGATTGATTGGGGGCCTCCTGCGCCCCGCCCCGCCTCGCCGCTGATCCAGACGAGGGACGGACAACGCTTGACCACGCGTGAACCAGGCGGAAGCTTCCAGGCCAGCGACGGAATGCGCGACAGCCACAGGTCGAGGTCGGGAACGAGGTCGGGGGCGAAACCGCGCCGACGGGGCCGCACGGTGGGGCGAAAGACCGAATTTGCGATTAATTAAAAGACGCTTGTTTTGATTTTATATTAAAATATAAATTTACCTTACTCTAATATAATATTTAGTTTCGTTCAAATATTGTATATTAAAACAATATAATTTTAGATAAAAAGTAGAGTTTTAATTAAAAATTTAATGAAGAAATAAAAATTGTATAATTGGATAAAACAAATATTATTTTGTGCCCAAAAACAATATAATTTTAAAATATAAAACAGAGTTTTGACTAAAATTTTAATTGAAATATTTGTTTGCATTAGAAACTAATATTTTGTGCGTTAGAATAATTTAATTTTAAAATAAATATATAGAATACTAAACATATAATAATGGGACAAGTTCATTTTTGAATTTAAAAAAGAGTTTTCATTAGAAATTAATATGAATCTAAATAGCAGGTTCCTTTCTATATATTTAGTCGTTATCAAATTTCTGAATTGTTAATAGTAATTGAATCGATATCCCAAAGGCTCCCTTTCCCTCGTTCATCTTTCGCTGGGAATACTCATTTTAAATAGGGATTTTTTATGAATTAACCGCAGCCCACTGTGCGAGGGTGGCGAATGCGGTGGAGGTGAACGGGGTGAAGGTGGATGGGGCGAGGTGAAGGCGGTGGTGGGCGAGGAGGCGACGATGTTTGCCACTGGGCCGTCTCCAGGCAACCCGGGCGGGCCAAAATAAAGCCGAGTAAACAAGGGCGAAAACGCGGCTAATTATATCATCGCCGAGGGACGGACGACCACGGCCGACCAGGGCCGACGCCAACAAGCCAGCGACGGAGCCACAGACAGGGCCGCAGACAGAGCTAGAGGCAGAAACGGAATCAGTGTCAGAGCTCGAGAGGCCCAGGTCCGACCACAAACACGACCAGGACAGGGACCAGGACCACGACCACGACTAGGATCAGAACCCAGGAAGACTCGATCAGGCTAACGTCGTCCACGTCCAAGTCGTCGTCGTCGCCGTCGCAGTTGCAGTCGCCGTCACTTGTTGTCAACCTGGGGAACTGCATCGACTCGGTGGCCGTCGTGCAGCACAGACTGGTGCATCAGCTGAAGTGAGTGAGTAGGCAGGAGTTTGTCCTGTGAGTTCCGTCCAAGTTCGAGTCCAAGACCGAGTCCTCGTCCTCATCCTCGTCCACGATCGCCGCCTCGACCCCAACCCAGGGACCGACATGAGACGAGCGACCGTCGACCGTCGACCGTCGACCGTCGACCGTCGACCGTCGACCGTCGACCATCGACCATCGACTACCGACCGCGTCGCCCCTCAATCAATCAATCACTCATTCATTCAATCAACCGACCGGCAATCGATGGTGTCTGATTGATTGAGCGCCTCGCCGTCGTCGGGCGTCGGGTCTCGGTCGCCTCGTCCGTCAGTTGGCTTTCGTTCGGCGACTCCTGCGGCTGTCGTGGGATGTTCGAGGACACGACCGGGCACATCGTTAAGGAGTTCGTCTATTGTCTCTTGAGCAGGGGCGGCAAGATGGTCCCGGTCCTCTACTACCTGCCCCCGAGTCCGCCCTGTCGGTCGATCCTGCTGCTGGCCAAGATGCTCGACCTCCAGTTCGATCTGCGCGTGATCAACATCATGGAGGGCGATCAGATGAAGCCCGACTTCGTCGAGATGAACCCGCAGCACTGCGTGCCGACCATCGACGACCAGGGCCTGGTGCTCTGGGAGAGGTGAGTCCATCTCGCTATCTCGCTCTCACTCACCCTTATGGCATTGGAATTCGTCACTGAAATTTCGTCCACCTCGCCGCAGCCGCGCCATCCTGGCCTACATGGTGGCCGCCTACGCCAAGGACGACACCCTGTACCCGAAGGACGTCCGGGTGCGCGCCTTGGTCGACCAGCGCCTGCAGTTCGACCTCGGCACCCTGTACGCCCGCATGACCGGCTACTACGTGAGTAAAACGAACCCAGACCCAGACCCGAACCTTTCACCTGACTCCACATTTCGTCCGCTTCCTCGTGCTTCTCCTCAGTTCCCGACGATCTTCATGAACGCCCCGCTGGACGAGTCGAAGAAGGCGAAGCTGCGCGAGGCCCTCGGCTGGCTGGACGACTTCCTCAAGGGTCGCGACTACGCCGCCACCGACCACTTCACTATCGCCGACCTCACCCTGATGGTCACCGTGTCGCAGGCCGAGGCCTTCGGCTTCGACCTGAGTCCCTACGGGCGCGTCAAGTCCTGGCTGCAGCGCTGCAAGGACGAGCTCCAGCCCTACGACTACGAGGTGAGGCCAACCGAATTGAGTGATCGACTTTATTGCACGAATTTCTTTGGTTAATTGCAGGAGATCAACGGCAGCAAGGCCAAGATGCTGGCCGACATGCTGCAGGCGAAGCTGAGTCGCAGCTGAGGCGGGCCGGAGACGTGATTTTAAGTCGCCAGTCGGAGGAAGAAGTCGGCAGTAGTGGGAAGAAGTCGGGAGTCGTCGCTCGAAGTCATGGGAAGCCGTCGAAAGTCGTTGGAAGGAGTCAAAAGTCATTGGGAATCGCGTTGAAAATCGTCAGTCGTCCGATTCCGCTGACGGCGACTGTGGCTGCTTGCGTGTGTGAAAAAGCACTGCATAGTTTTAGGCATTAGTTATTAATTCAGTTCCCTACAGCACCGAAAGAACCACGCGTTGCTGTCACCGAGAACCCCTAGTTGCAAATACAATCAATTGGCGCATGACGTCCAGCGACCACCCTCACCACCCCACAACTAGTGTTTCAATTGACCAAACAACAACAACACCCCCCACCCCCACAGCTAGCGGACAACGTGAGGAAATTGCTGACAGGACTCGCCGCGACCGGCCCGGAAATGAGCAGTCGGTGGACGATGGACGTTGGACACCTTCGCGAGTCGCCACCACTTCCCCCTCCACCGCCTCAGGTGCCCGGGTTTTCCACGTTTTTCATCATTTTCCACTGGGCTGATTCAATCAGCGTCGAGCGCCGCCAACGAGGCCATCGATTGAGCGAGCGCTTTCCCGATTTCACACCGTCGAAATTGACTTAAAAATAAATCACCAACACTTTCGGCGCCTCCCGCGGGCGAACTTCGACCCAGCCCCGGCTCACCGACTCTCGCCCCTGAGCTGAGCAGGCAGGAAGCGCTCTAAAAATACTGCCAGAGGATGCTGCGAGGCGATGAATGAATGGTCGGTGTCTGTGGGCGTCGTATTAGTGGGAGGGTGTGAATGTGTGTGGGTGTGTGTGGTTGGCGATAACCATGCCATGGCGATAACAACTAGTTCGAGTCAACTCCCTCCGCGCCTCCTCCATGCATCCTTCGTCGTCTCTTCGCGTCCTCCGTCCTCCCTTCGAGTTCCTCCGAGCGACGTTGGATTATTTTTAACACCACAGGAGCCGGCATCGGACCCGGAGGAACTCGGCGGACTCCCTTCGGACTCGTCTCGGACCCGTCGGCGTCGTGCCGTCGTGCGGCCGTGTCGAACAACGGCAGTCGCCGCTCAGGCCCTGGACGCGAGGTGTCGCGGAGAAAGTGTTTTTCCAACAGCCGCCGACGATGGAGGCTCCGCGGACTCGTCGCTTGGCCGGTCTTCGTGGTCTTCGTGGATTTGGTCGCTTCGGATTTGGCTGTAGCTTTTCGTTCATGTTGTTGTCGTGGTTGTTGGGGCTCCTCGTGGTCGTCGTGGAGCCGGGCATCGGGGCCGCGTCGATCGCCCTGCAGCAGCACCTGTGGCTGGGTAAGTTTCGAACGTCTCGAAGTCCCATCTGGAGTCTGGAGTCTGGAGTCCTGATCCCTGACACTTCGTCTGCCTTCGTCCCTTCGGCCCACTTGCAGACTGCTCCTGCCTGCGGGCCACCGACCGCAACGCGACCGGCTGGGGCTCCGTCGGGCTCAACAGCTCCCTGGTGCGCCACGCCAAGAACGACTGCTTCATGATGTTCGTGATGGGCGCCAGCGACGAGATCGTCGCCCTGCGCTTCCGGAGGATGCGGCTCAGGCCCAGGTAAGTGGCGGCGGCGGTGGGTGAGGGAGGTGGTAACAACAATGGGAGGTTGTTCTTGGTTTGAGGTTCCTGGGCTATCCTCCAGCTCCTCCGGGATCAAGTGAGACAATGGGAAGGGAAGTGATTCGAGTTCCTGAAAGTGTTTCGACCGAAAGTCTTTCATTCTCATGAAAGTGGTCCGAGTCTCTGATAATGTTTTGATCTCCAGAAATAGTTTTAATTTCTCTGACACTGTTTGAATTTCTGAATGTGTTTCGAGTCCCTGAACGTGTTTTTCTATATCCTGAAAGTGAGTCGATCGTCTGAAGGTGTTTCATTCTAATGAAAGTGTTTCGTGTCCCTCACCTTTTGAAAGTGTTTTAATTCTGAAAGTCTTTAAATCTAATAAAAAAGTTTCATATGAAAGGGTTTGGATCTCTTGAAAGTATTTCGATCTTCCGAAAGTGTTTCGATTCGCAAAGAGTGTCTTCAAAAGTGTCTCGGTCTCCTGAAAGTGTGTCGATCTCTCAGTAAGTTCTTGATCTCCCGAAAATGTTTTGCATCTCCCGAAAGAGCTTCAAACTCTGGAAAGTTGTTTGAACTCGTAAAAGTGTTTCTCATCTCCTGAAAGTGTTTTGAGCCAACGAAGTTGAAGCCACGACGCCTGAGCCAAATCGCCAAATCGCCCCCTCAACCCGAGGTGTTGCTGGTTCCGGGTCCTCCACCCACCGAATTAAAAGTCCATTCCGCGGCTGTCGATCTGTCCGACATTCTGTGGCCGTTGGGCATTTGGCGCTCGATCTATTTCGAGCCGATCGAGCGGAACGAGCGGAGACTAAAATTATAATTAAGTGGGCTTCCGAAATAATCCGTGCACCGTGGACATTTCGACAGCCGGACATTGGGATGTCGGACATCGTGGCCGCGAGAGAGAGAAGGAGAGGGAGGAAAGGACGGCAGCCGATGATGTCAATGAGACGCCAGGTTGGCATCTCGGCGATCTCGATTCGCCGCGGAATGGAATGGGCCGAGATGCCTCGAGAACCATCTCGCCGGCCGGTCGATCGATGGACCGATCGACGACGAATCAATCGACGGAGGCGGTCGGAATTGATTCGTCTCCGTGGAGCGCGACGAAGGCGCCCGTCAAGCGTTCAGGCAGCGCCGCGCGTCCGACCGGGATCCAGTGGACGAACCGCGCCCGAGGAAGGGCCAGAAGCGGAACCCGGCGGAGAAATCAGGCCAAAGTTCCGCGACCGTTTGGACAGGACGACGAATGGGAATCTTTTCCGGACCGCCCTTTGCCCATTGGCCAAGGTCGGGGTCGGGAGCCGCGCTCCACCCCACGTCGGTGAGCTCGTGGCCGGCGAGGAGGAAGCGACAAATCACATCAAAATTTATGTCGACGTCGGCGTGAACGCAACTGTTCGGAAAGCGGTGGAAGGGGGTGGGAGGAGGATGGAGGACGACCGATGTGGAGGCTGTGGAGGGCGGCCGGATCTATAAATATTAATTAATCGCGAAAATCGATGTCGGCCGCGGTGCGTTCGACGTCCGTCGGCTGGCGGTCGGATCGGTGATCGATTCGTCAATAAAACCAGCGCCAAGCCGTGGTCCGATTTTCAGTCAGCGATCGACGTGTGATCGAGGCAGAGGTTGGAATCGGATCGAGAGAAGTCGAGAATTGACCACGAGAATCCAACGAGAGAAGCAACCAAGAGAATCCACTGGGAGAAGCGACCGAGCGAAGTCGACCGAAGGGAGCCGAAAATGTGCGACATGGAGAACGCGATCCCTTTCGAGGAGCTCGAGCGGGTAAATTGAGGACACAGGATCGCAGCCCAGAAAGGATTCTCATCTTCAATCTTCCCTTGGTCGACCCCGCAGCGCCGGAAGAAGTCGGGCCTGGCGCGAAAGCAGTCGACGGCGCCGCGACACGACGCCGAGCCCGAGTCGGAGGCGATGGCCGTGATCAACGAGATCTTCAACCCCAGCCTGAAGATCCCCGAGACGAAGGGTCCCTACCGGCCGCCCGACGAGGTCCGCGCCGACGACCTGGAGGCCCTCAAGGACCTCGACGTCCGCAAGCTGGCCGAGCTGAAGGAGGTGAGGACGACGATGACGACGACGATGATGATCGAGTGCTTTTGACCCGCTTCGCCTTGAGTAATTGGGGTTGTTTTTTGTCGTTGTTGCTTTGAGGTTTTCCTGCTCTTCGACACCGACTGCGACGGGCTGCTGTCGAAGGACGACCTGCGCTTCACGTACACGGCCCTGGGCGGCGAGGCCACCGAGGAGCTGCTCGAGGAGATGCTCAAGGAGGTGAGTGAAAGTGATGAAAGCACTTTCCTTTAACTCCTTTGTCTCTTATTTCGGTCCCGCTGTTGCTCGACCAGGCCAAGGAGCCGCTGGACTACGACGCCTTCGTGGAGCTGATGAGCCATCGCACCATCGAGCTGGACCCCGAGGACGTCCTGCTGGAGGCCTGGAGCAAGTGGGACGACCACGGCACGGGCAAGATCGACGAGAAGAGGTGAGCGCTTGGCTTCAGTCGATCGTACGGCGTGTTAAGGAGTGTTTTCTTCTGTCTGGTGAATTGGTGACAGGATGTACATCGAGCTCACGAACTACGGGGACAAGCTGAGCACCTCCGAGGCGGACGAGGCCCTCGCCCATGCCCCGCTGGCCAAGCCGCTGTCGCTCGAGGAGCCGCCCATGATCGACTACCCGGCCTTCTGCAACCTCCTCTCCGGCATGCGGAAGCGCAAGTCGACCTGAGCCGCCCTCTGATGACCCCTGATGACCACTGGATGTCGTCCTCTGGTGACCCCTGGATGAACTCTGAGGACCATTCAATGACGACCTCTGATGACCCCTCGATGACCTCGTTGACCATGATGAACTCGATGATACCCTGATGCCTCCAGATGACTCCGACGTCCGCTCGAATGTTTTTCTCCATACTTGTGAAAATAAATCACAAAGTTATCACAAGCCATCTGAATCATATTTTAATGCTGGAGTAATTTAAAATGTGTGGGAAAATTGTTGGATTTGAAATTTTCAATTTCTAACTAATTGTTATTATTTTCCGCTACCTTTTTCATTCATTCTTCTTATTGAAATATAATAATGATAAATTTTAAAATTTTGCTAAAAATTCTTAAAATAAATTTTGGGATCGAAATGCAGAAAAAAATCTTGCCAAACAATTTTCGAAAATTTGCAAAATGTTTGAAAATTCGTGATCATTTTCGGAAACTTGTTATAATTTTGGGAAAAGGCGTTAAAAAATGTTTACAAATTTTCAGTTTTCAAAATCCAACAGAGAAAATTTTTTGAAAATTGAAATAATTTTGGATCAAAAGTTCAGTCAAATTTGAAGTAAATTTTCGAACATTTGCGAATTTTTTGAAAAACTCAAAATTTTTTGAATTATCTGGAAAACCCAACATTTTTAGAAATTTTTGAAATTGTTTTTCTACATATTCAAAATACCAAACTCGGTCAAGCGGTAGATTTAATTTAGTGATAAATCCCGAAGCGACGCCCATGTTGTTGCATCTCGTTGTTGTTGGTCACCTTGTTGTTGTTGTTGTTAATCTCCGCCCTATTCTCATGGCCCCGTCTTCTCCTGCACATCTCTCTCTCTCTATCTGTCTCTCGTTGCAGCTGCCTCGACCACGTCGAGGTCTTCCCCTTCCTGCGGGAGCCCGTCATCGAGAACTCGACCAGCCCGGAGTTCGTGTTCTGCAACCGCAGTCGCAGTGCTGCCAACCCGACCGCGGGCGACGTCTCCGGCGCCAACGTCGCTGTCGCCACGACCAGGAACAACAACAGCAACAGCAAAAACAGCAGCGCGGCTGACGTCGCTGATTTAGCGACGGGCATGGGTTTTATTTATAGCGCCGCCCGAGTCCTGGGCATCCGCGTCCGCTTCGGTCGCCCCGGTGGCTCCGGCGGGCCGGCGTCGTCTCTGGCCCCGAGCGGGGACCCGGGGCTGACTCGGGAGCCGAATCTGGACCTGTTCGCCGAATATCGATTCCTGAAGAGAGGCAAATGTCGTTGTTGTCTTGTTTGTTGTTGACATTTTTGTTGTTGAATGAAATTGAAGTCGAATTCGTTGTTTTAGTTCTCTGTTTCTTTTTTTCCTTACTTTTTCTCTTTGTTATTTTTCTTGACTATTTTCCTTTATTATTTTTCTTTAATATTTTTTATTATTTTGTTTTTCTTTATTTTATTTGTCTTTAATTTTTTATTTTGGTTTCTATTTTTTTCTTCCTTATTTCATTCTTTTTTCATTCTTTTTTCGGTTTTTTTCTTGTCTTCACTTTTCTTTATTTTATTGCATCTTACTTTATTTTCCTTTTTTCTCTTCTCGGCTCTCCCATCTCATTTCGTTCGAACAGAGAACTTCCGGAACGCCGGCCGCCTCATCGCCGGCTCCTACTGCGACTACTATTTCTTCGCCGACGTCTCAGCCGAGGGCGACAGCGACGGCGACAGCGACGACGGCGGGCTCGACGCCGACGGCTCGCCGCTGGTCGTCTGGCAGTACTTCCACTCGCCCCGCTTCCCCGCCCGCTACCCGGCGCACATCCAGTGCTCCTACAAGTTCATCGGCAGGTGACGCAAACTCTCTTTCTTTCTCTCTCTCACACTCTCTTTACCCTTCTCTGGCCTCCTCCCATTGACCACCCCTCATTGCTCTCTGGTCCTCTCCAATTGAGCCTCTCTTTCGCCCTCTACCTCTCTCCTGATCCACTCTCTTCAGCACCTGCTCACTAAACCAGGTTCTCTTTTCAGACCCGAGACTCGCGTCGAGATCGTGTTCGAGGAGCTGCAGCTGCCGCGCCAGCCACGCGGGTGAGCGCCGATCTCTCCCTCTCTCTCTCTCTATTTTCTCAATTTAACTCTCCCTCTCTCCCCGACAGCTGCAACCTGGACAAGCTGACGATCTTCGATTCGGAGGCGCCCAACATGAACGCCGTCGTCGACGTCCTCTGCGACTCGCTGCCCACGCGCCGCATCCTCAGCTCCGGGCCGGACCTGCTGATCGAGTTCAACGCCAGCTCCAACGTGACCGCCAAGGGCTTCCGCGGCCGCTTCCGCTTCCCCCCACGACCGGCCGTCGATCTGACTGCGACGACGTCGACGCCGCTGACGGCACCAGGCGAAGGCAGCGCGTCGGTCTCCGGCCGCGGACCAGGTGAGGGTTGTTGTTTTTGTGGGGAGGTCGAGACGGATCCCTGCTGACCATGGCTTGGTGTTTTTGTCTCCTCCCCTAACCAATAATTGTATTTGTTTTTGTCTCTTTCCCCCAACGGCAGCGGTGGCCGTGGCCATGGAGAAGCTGTCGTCGCTGAGGGAGCCGTCGCAGTCGCAGTCGACGTTCCTGGGCTCCGCCGAGAAGAAGAGGCTGCAGGTGGCCAGCGGTGAGTGCGAAATGAGGATGGGGAAGGAGCGGGGAAGATCGGTGTTGCCAACACAATGAAATCTTCCCCCGAGGGGAATCCCAAATTGAGAGATAAAAAAGACAAGTCGTTGGGAAAAGATTTGGCGAGAGCGAGAGTGGCAGAGACAGGGCGGGGGAGAGCGAAAGACTGAGCCAAAGAGAGAGTGAAAGAGAGGAAGAGAGAGGGATAGAGTGGGAGCGAGAGCGAGAGCGGGTGTGAGAAACCGATAAAGTAATAAGAATCATTTACGAAATTCGGTTAAACTTGTCTCCTTCCGTCGACGAACAGGGCCGCAATCGTTGCCAGTTTAGGCCAAAGTTTAGCCACAAACAAACACAAACAAACACAAACACACACACACACACACAAGCCTCCTCTCCTCCTCCCAGCGATTGACACAGATTACATGTGGTCGTCGGCGAGAGGGCGTGAGAGAAAATCGGAGAAGCGGATAAACAATAAAGGATGGTGGGTGGGGACGAGAGATGATGGGAGAAAAGGGGAGAGAGGCAGGGAGATCAAAGGAGAAAGGGAGACAAAACGAGAGGGCAAAAGACAGAGAAAGGCGAGTGAAAAACAGAGGCATCAACGGAGGCAATAACAGAGATAGTTCGTGTTCGTGTCTCCGTGGCCGTCGTAAATTTGTTTTGGGAATTCGACGACATTGACCGGCGTGCATTGCGACAACCCTCCCGCCCTCTCTGCCCTGTCTTCCTTCTCCCTTACTCCCTTGCCGCTTCCGCTCCCACATCCGCTTCCGTCGAACTGTCGAAGTCGTTGCCGGAGGCCACCCAGGAAGCCCGTTGGCCCAGTTCTCGCCGCAGGAATCGAATTAGGGCGGGCGGAATCGAGAGGCGCAGCGGACGAAAACGAAAATGAAAACGAAAGTGAGTTTTTCCTTCCTTCCTTCCAGCCTTGCTTGCTTGCCCGCTTCCTTCGTGTTTGCCTCGTGCTCCGCTCGCTTTGTCTCGACTCGCCGTTATTCTATCGGCGTTTGGCCTTAATTTCGAGCGGAAGAGGAAATGAACCACAGAGGCAGCGACTGCGACTGCGACTTGAGCCTGAGCTCGGGCTGGAACTCAAGCTGGCGACGCTGGCGAGAGAAAGGAAGAGGCAGAGACAGAAAGATGAAGAGAGAGACCGAGAGATGGAGACAGAGACAGAGACAGAGCGCTGGTGACCGCCAGGTTTGTGCCCTCGTTCGCTGCTCTGCGCCGGCCTACCGACGGCCCCCGGCTCTTCCCACCCATCCTCCATCCCTTCACGGCAGACGCAGCATCCGCACATCTCGGGTCCGGCGGCCTGCGTTCGTCCTTCGCACTTTTGCGGTTGGCGAAATTTGAATTCAGTCCACAAGACGCCGCCGAACCGAGCGGAGCTCGCGCTGCTCTCACTCGCTCCCACACTCGCGTCCCTTCAGTGGCTCCGTCCCCGTGGTGCTAGGCCAACTATTAGAATAAGAGTCTGTGCTCGTGTTCGTGCTTTTCCTCATCGTCTCTTTATCGTGCACTTCTCACGTTCACTTCTCTCGTTCTCTTCATCACCGTCTCGCTCGCGATGCGCGTCCGTGCGTTCGCGTAAACACGATGCGTCGCTGCTGTGCGCGCGGCTCCTCGGCAGCGTCGCCGCTGGCGCTGCTGCTGCTCCTCTGCGGTCAAGCGTGGCTGCCGCGGGCCGAGCCGCAGACCGCGAACTTCACCGGCGAAGCCTGCGCCTTCCAGCAGAGTGAGTTCCCATGAGTGACTGTGTGAGTGAGTGTGTGATCGTTTCAATGGATTGTGGCCGTGTGTGTGAGCTCGAAAACCACATGCTTAAGTCTGGTATTAGAGCATGCTTTCAGTCTCTCCAACGTCCGTCCCATCGACTCTGCCACTTCTGGATGCTGTTGAAGCTAACTTTGTCTCAGTGCTCTGTCCCTTCTCGTATCCTGCCGGGATTTGAATCGCTAACCTCTATCGGGAGGCATTATGCCAGCATTATTTATTCCCTGCTTAAGTTGGACTAGTTTGTACGGTATGGCCATCAATTTGTATCGAAAGATCTTTCCGCTTCTTTCTGCTGCTGAGGAGAACTGCTGCTGTCGTCTGATCACCTTTTAGTTGCCATGGGCGGCTGAGATAGAGTTCGTTATACTTAGCGAAGTCGGGAAGCCAATCGATCGTAGGCATTGTTAATAATTTTTGTTGTGTGTAAATGGGTTGTTGTCGTGTGTACGGGAATAGGAAGCAAGAGAAAACGCGTTAATTCTTAGTCCTAGTACCGTTTATTAAGAGTGCAACAGGTCGTGTGCGTGCTGCCCAATTCCCCTCCAATTCCAATCCCGCACACGTGCCCCACTGGCCACCGAAAAGCCAAACCACTGACCCAGTCCCAGCCCCCCTCGACGACTGCGACGACGCCGGATCCCCTCACACGCACAGCGACATCACGTGCCGCGATGCCCAGACTAGCATGTACAGCGCGCTCCCGCAGATGACCGTCTTCAGGGTGCGGTGCAGCCAACGGAACCTGAAGCACAGAGAGAGTGAGAGAATGCATAAAAAGTAGTGGTGGGAGGTGGTGGCCATCGCCGCACTTACAGGGTGAGTCGCTGCAAGCTCTTGGGAATTGTGTCCGGCTTCTCCTTGCCCAGGTAGAGCCGGATGCCGCTGACGCCGTAATAGAAGTAGTCGGACCAGTTGATGGCGCCCATGTCGAAGGGGAAGATCGCCTGCTCGGGCCCCGACAAGCGCCGCCACAGGTGCTTCGTGTTCGTCACGCCGAACGACCAGCGGTTCTCGACGAAGTAGTGCAGGGCGGCCGTTTGTTCGTGGATCTTCTGGTAGGTGCGCACCATCCTAGAGCAAGGAGCGAAGGGAGTCGTTTAGAATTCGGGGGGAAGTCGATTGGAATTGGAATCTTTTTGGAATACGGAGGGAAGTCGATCGGAATTTGAATGGAACTCTTTTGGAATTGGAATTCTTTTGGAAGTCGAATGAAAGGTCAAGATTCGAGGTCCATGCAAGAGTCGACGACTCACCTGCGCTTCTGGCCGGTCAGGAGCAGGGCCAGGTCCATGGCGTAGCCGGGCACCGTGTGACAGAGGAAGGTGTAGAGGGCGTAGCGCCACTTGGAGTCGGTGGTGATGAGGAACGGGTACCAGATCATCCGGGCAAGGGGCATCTTGAGGCCGTGCCGCTTCATGTTGCGGTTGTAATCGGACCACTTGAGCAGGTTGTCGTCGTCGGGCACCAGGTTGTAGATCGCAGGCGGGGTGGTTGCGCTGTGAACGAGGGACCAGTTGATGTTCATTGACCAACCACGAACTACGATCGACGGTCCACGATCTACGATCATCTACAATCAATGATTCACGATCTAGGATTGACCACGATCTGCGATCATCCACGTTCGTCGATCCTCGATCATCTTTTGGGAACTTACGATGCCTTCGAGCCGACAGCGTCCCACACGCAGGCGAGCATCGCGTTCGCGCAGTAGTCGACCGGGACGAGGGTGGCCTCGGACTCCATGTGTGCGTACAGGACGTGGAGGATGCCGAGGCCGACGCCGAGGACGATGCTCATCGGGCCGTATATGTTGTCGATCCAACCCGACATAGGGTCGTGGCTCGAGTGCGTCACTGGAGGGAAGAGAACAAAAAAGTGGGTGATGAGGGACCAAGAGTTGCGGCTACGATTCTCACCGATGCCCGGGCGAAAAACGCAGATGGGCAGGCCGTGGCCCTGGGCCAGCACGGCCTCCTCGGCCAGGGCCTTCGTGTAGCAGTAGGTGTTGGGGAAGTCGCCGACCAGTTCGTCGCAGCGCCGCTGCAGGGCCTCGTCGCCCAGCTCATCCGCCAGCCGGCAGACCTCGGCGGCGCTGCGACCGCGCAGCAGTGACGTGTAGAACCGCTCGCCGATGTGGCGCTCGGTGCAGTTGGCGAAGGCGGACGAGACGTGGACGAAGGCCTGGTTAGGAGGATGGAGGTCGATGGCGTTAGTCGAGAATTTGGGTATTTTCGAAGTCACGGTTTGGACGTCGTCGACTCACCTTCAGGCGCGGCATCTCCTTGGCCAGCCGCAGCAGGTCGATCGTGGCGCGCACGTTGATGGCCAGGGCGGTGGCGAGCGGTTCGTTGAAGCGCACCGTCGCCGCGCTGTGGATCACGACGTCGACTTGCTGCGCCAGCGTCTCCCGGTCCGTGGCGGACAGCCCCAGGTCGGGCAGCGAGCAGTCGCCGCTGATTGCGGTGATGCGGCGCGTCTGATCCACATCCGGTCGGGACCGCAGCAGCGGCTCGAACAACTGGCGAGAGGAAAAGAAGAGACGTAGAGTGGATCGGTAGGAAGACACAGGTGGATGGAGTCGGGTCGTCGGTCGCACTCACCGGGCTGGCGAAGATGTCGACGACTCGCTCGCCGACGTTGCGGCCGCGCTTCGGGCGCGTCAGCAGGAAGATCGTCCGCACTTCCGTCGTTCGCAGCAGCTTCTCGATCACCACTGAAATGCACACAAAATAACCCTCTCGTTACTCGTCAACTCGGTCGATTGCTGGCCAAAGGAGGGGATGCGGAGGGTCTCGAAGTTTTCAAAAGGCAACAACTTTGATTTCAAAAACACACATCGAGAACACACGAATTGCAAAAGACAACTCCGTTCCTCGCTATCTCTCCGTCCATCTCTCTTTGTCTCTCCTACTATCTCTCACTGTGACTGTCTGGCTCTTTTTTGAGTGGTTTTCCTTTAGTACCTTTTCCGAGGAATCCTGTGCCGCCCGTCAGCAGGACGTTCGCGTCCTTGTAGAAGCTCAGCAGGTCCGAAGTCATTTTCTCTCGCAACTTTCGCTAGGTTCCGCTCGTCGAGTCGACGCCGTTAACGGATAGAATTCCGGGTCATCGGCGAGCCGCGCTTTTATAGCTGGCCGGAACGCTCGCCGCCGACCTGCCTGAATCGCCCTTGGCTTGACTCACCCCATCTCTTCTCCCTTCGCCTCCCTCGCCCCGCCCGATCCGATGCCGATCTGCCCCCGGTTCCGATAGCGAAGAAAAACTCTCTGAATATTTAATCCACCGCCGATTAGCGGTACGAGTCACGGACGGTGCCTGGCGGTGGCGGGGGCGGGTCTTGCCGTGGATGCCAACATGTGACTCTTGGTCGAAGCTCGTCGTCGTCAACTTATGACGTCTGGATCCGATCGTTGATCTGGTTACGACAACCCAATGGTTTTCTTGCTAATAGGGCGGAAGTTTGTTGTTCTTGTAGTAGTAGTTGTTGTTATTGTTCTACTGGTTACTGGAAATAACACAATTCCACTTGTAACAATTCCACTTGTTACTATTCCACGTGCTACAATTCTACTTTTACATATTTACATTTTTATATTTCATTTTCATCACCTTTGCTTTTGTATTTTATTGATAAACTTTGCTTTACAGAAAAACAAATCATTCGAAAAAACCGTTTTCTCTTCTTTTCGTAAATTCTTTCTTGATATCGACTTCATTTTAATATAAATTTGTGTTGTTAACACCACTATTGAGGCGCACGCCTTAAGGACGCAATCATCTCGCGCGATCAGCGGTCAATCGAACGGGGCGAAGTTTTCCATTGCCAGTGACGCCGTCGTCTCCGCCTTCGCCCGTGATGCTACGGTGAATGTCTTTGAGAACCAGTTTTGGTCGATCAAATGGTTGGCATCCTCTTGTTGTTGATGTAATTGTCGTTGTCGTCACTTTCTTTGTATAATCATTTGTGTTGTTAGGGTTGTTGTTGTTCCTGCCCCGAAGCGACCTTTGACAACATTTTCTCTTAACTCTTTACAACCCCTCAGTCACCCCCGAGGCGACATCGGATCCCTTCCGGTGCCCCAGCAAACCGACCACTTCATGTTCTCATTGAGGGATCAAATTCCGGTGCCTACTCTCACTCGCTCACCTCTCTCTCTCTTTCGAGGGAAGCCACATGGAACCACATTGCCTCTGCCCTTGTCCTGTTCCTTGTCGCCTGTGCCTTCCCCATGACTCTTTCCTTCGTCCCTTTCTCCAGTCCAGCCCCTACTCCAGGCCAAGACAAACGAACCCCTTCCCCAGACGGCCAGAGGAAAACACTCCGATAATTGAGTCGTTCCGAGAGCGCCTTCGAGCAGGCGTTCCGCCCTATGGTACCGTGGTAGGAAGAGCTGAAGTGCTAGCGGGACAGAGAGATGGAAAGGAGAAGAAGGAGTAGGACAAGTGGGAGTATCAAGAGGACTGGGAGTACTGAAGAGAGAAGTAGGAGATGGAGTCGCCCAGTTGGAGCCTGAGGGAAAACAAAACCATTCCACACAAACAGAAAACCGACCGATGAAAATTCTCCCCCAGGTTCACGACCTCTTCTCCACCCACCCTGACCGAGTCAGACCCACCCAACAGAATCGAATCCCATTCGCGCAACGAAAGCAACGTCAGCACTCGGTGGACTCTGCCTCCGATTACAGATACCCATTAAGGGAGAAATAATATTCCGCCCGACGATTAAAAGTTGAGTACAATATCTGGAGGAGGGTGCTCGATCGCGATGGCTAACGTAAACATAAGCGAAAGTGTCGTAATCGCAATGGCCAGAAGCCCTGGAACGAGTTCTCAGTTCTCAACCCAGCACAGCTCGATCGATCGATCGATGGGCAGCGGTGTCGCATCGGGATGGAACGCAATAATCACTAAGAAAATAAAAACACTCTTCACACCTTAGTATACAGAACAGGGTGGTTTAAGTTTAATATTAATTTAATTAAATAGAGGCGATCGTTGGACTCGAACTCATTAACGATAGCGACAACTAGCGATCAGGAACTGTTACAAATTCATCGATGTAATAAAAGTAATTACATGTAAATGTTTTGTGGACTCTCGTTAAAACGAGCAGTGGGCCACCGCTAAGTGTCCATAGACATACTTTCGCGGTCTACGTCTACGTCGATTCGCGCCATTGCCGTCGTCGTCATCGCCGCCTAGGCCGACGTCCGGGAGACGAGCAGCCAGTAGCCGCCCTCGGGGACGTGAAGCCCAGGGCCGAGAGCTTCAGTGGCACGGTGGGCTTCGGTGACGGCTCCAAGCTCCGAAACTCGCGCACCAAGTAGAAGATACTGACCTTCGCCTCGAGCTGGGCGAACCGCGAACCTGAGGAGGAGACAATGAGAAAGAGAGAGGGAGCGAGATGACAATCGGGGAGTAGGAAGAGGGAGCATTTGTCGACTCACCGATGCAGTTGCACGGTCCCAGGCCGAGATCGTGACCGCCTCAGCAGCTCCGTCCCTGACGAGCAGCAGCGGTGTGCGGTGGCCAAGATGCCAATGACCCATGTTGAGTACTATAATTAATTGCATTGGTCGCGGTCGGGTCTTCGTCTCATGGCGTGCGGTACGAAATGTTATCGGCTCTCTATGGCATTATCTATGGCTTGCGAGGGACAACTTGCTTCTTACCTCGTCTCCTACAAATGACCCCCAGGTGCTTCGGGTCGTTGGGGTTCAACCCACGCCACGCCCCAGCACCTGAACAAGTGATTCAAATGTAAACAAAGCCATGTAAACATCCAGCTGATCGCATCGCCTCAAGTTCATCATGAGACGATTTCCGCGGCAACGTGATGAAGCTCAACTCTGCATTTATTAACTTTAATGCAAGCCATCGTCTAATTCATTCCACTCCATTGAACTCAACTGAAAAACACTTACTTTCCGTTGGGTTTGTCGTACAAATCGATGATGAGGTCGAACTCATCACCATGTCGGCTGCCGAGCAAAGGAGTCGGCCTGTCGTAGGGCACTCCGCGTTTCTGCCAGTAATCGAAGGTCGCCACCGACCTACGGCAGAAGAGCATCAGCGCTATTGCGCACAATATGAAGAACTCAAACAACATTTTGGAGCGAAGCACTTGGTACAACGTTCGGAACAACGATCAGCGACGAACTGATTCTGACGTCGAACATTACGCATTGCGAGCATTGGTTTCCTCATACTAATTGAAAGCTTTTTCAATAGAACGCAATGCACAAAACACTGCAACCAAAAAGTTCGGCTAAGTTGGTTAGAAAGCTCATGTAACTGCGTCCTAAACGCATCCGTTGCATTTCTCTAATTTAACATCGGGGTCCTTGCGGTCTGACATCGGGGAGTTCCGAGTCTTCTTGAAATACCGGGTAATCGAGCCTTCGGTCTTGATGAACACGATTAAATATATATATGTCGTTGTAGATATATTTAGGTCTAGAATATATTAGGTCTGAAGCCAGACGACTGATCCCAATAACGACGATATTAAAACAGAACGAAACAAACGGTCAATTGAAGACTACGGAAACTGAAATGAAAAGTCAGTCGTGAAACTGCACTTGTGATTGAATCGAACTTGTAACATCATTTTATCTTTTCAATAGACTTAATACTAACCATACTACAAATGTTTAAATTCATTTTTTGAGGAAACTCGGATTCCTACATTCAAAGTCATAATAAGAACAACTATATGTAAATGTGTGGACTCGCATTAAAACGACCACTGCTGAGTATCCAGGGAAGTATCGATCCATGGTTCACGCAGCTAGGCCGACGTTCGGGGGACGAGCTTCAGCCAGAAGCCCCCTTCCGGCATTAAGTTGAAGCCCTTGGCCGAGAGCTTCAGCGGTCCGGTGACCGTCTTCGGAGATGCCTCTAGGCGAAACTGTCTTACTAAGTAGAAGATGATGGCCTTCGCCTCGAGCAGGGCGAACCGCGAACCTGAGGAGACAGAGCGAGATGAGAATCAGGGAGTACAAAATTGGAACGGAGACTCACCGATGCAGTTGCGCGGTCCCAGGCCGAAGGGCATGTAGGTGAAGGGTTGGATCTTGTCCTTGTTCTCGTCACTGAAGCGCTCCGGGTCGAACTTCTCCGGGTTCGGGTAATACTTGGGATCGCGATGGATCCCGCTGACCGGTATCCAGACGCCGTCGCCCTCCTTCAGCTCAATCTGCATGCCGTCGACCTCGTAGACGATGTCCTTGCTGCACTTGCGGTCGATGGCCACCGCTGCAGGCCACTTACGCAGCACCTCCGAGATGACCATGTCCATGTACTTCATCCCCTGAAGCGCCTCGTAGGTGAGCGGCTTGCCGTCCAGCTCTTCGGTGACTGCGCTGATCTCCTCATGCAGTTTGTCCTGTACGTCGGGGTTCTCGAGCAGCTCCTGGGCGGTGAAGCACATCAGCACGGCGGAGGTCTCGAAGCCGGCAAAGAAGAAGAGGAAGCACTGGGCCAACATGTCGATGTCCGACCAGTCGCGATTGTGCGGCTTCGGATGGTCTGACTGAGCGAGCGCCTTCGCCTCCATCAGGATGTTGATCATATCGGGCCGGACGATGTTGTGTTCCTTACGGTACTTCATCGCGTCCAGCACCAGGTGGCTGAAGTAGTCCGTCTGCTCCTGGTCGAACAGCGATATTTTCAGGAGCTGCGAGAACACACGGGACGAGACGGAATGAAGCAAATGATCCGGAACTAAGAGGTTGAGAAGTGCGGGACTCACCTTCATCAAGGCGCCGAAGTTGCCGAGCAGGAAGAACTTCATGTTCTGCCAGGTGCTGAAGTTGGTCAGCTTCTTGCCCATGGTGTAGAACTTGTTGTCCCTGTTCGAGAACGAGTTCACCTCCAGGCCGAACGCCGTCGAGGCGATGATGTCGCTGGTGAAGCGCGTGCAATAGTCCTTCATGTCCAGCTCCAAGCCGGCGGCGCCCTTGCCGCCCATGTCCTTCTTCATGTAGGCGGACGACTCGTTCGCGACCTGGTTGATAAGCTCGAACATCTGGCGCATCTTGCTGCCGGTGAAGGCGGGGCTCAGGGTCGTCCGCATGTCCTTCCACTTGGCGTTCTGCATCATGAAGAGCGAGTTGGCGAACAGGTCCTTCGAATCGCTATCGCCGAAGATCGTGCGATGGTTCATGAAGTGGTCGAAGTCCTTGATCGTCACTTGCTTCAGTAGCTCCGGGTCCCGCAGGAGTAGCAGCGGCTTTCGCTGGTCAAAGATGCCATAGACCCTAATCGCAAGTCATATTAATATTTATAAATTAATTAGTCGCGTTCGAGTAAATTGTGCTCACAAAGATAACGCGCGCCGATGGCAGTCATTAACTTATCGTGTGCGAAACGATATGTTATCGGTTATCTATCGCGCTTAACGGAAGACTTATCATTTGAGATGGACACCTTGTTATTTATTGGGGCACTGGACAGACAATTAGACCTTCCCCATATCCTACAAATGACCCTAGGAGCAGCGGGTCGTTTAGGTTCAACGTTCAATGACATTTCCGCCCCGACACGTGAACAAGCGATTCAGACGTAAACAAAGCACACGATCATCGATCACGGTCTAGCGGAGCGTATGGAAGGCGTCTTCCACAATTGTCGCATGTCCATAAGTGGCACGGTTTTAATAGAAACCTTAGATCATCGTTCAAGTTCAACATGAGACAATTTCCGCGGCAACTGAGTGAAACTTAACCCTTCATTGATTGACTTGATTTCATCCCACTGTCCAATCTACTCCATTGAACTGAACTGAAAATCACTTACTTATCGTTGGTTTTGTTGTACAAATCTATGACGACGTCGAACATGGACTTGCGTCTCAACACCATGTCGACCAGGCTGCCGAACAAAGGAGTGGGCTTGTCGTAGGGCACTCCGCGTTTCTGCCAGTGATCGAATGTCGCCACTGACCAACGGTAGAAGAGCATCAGCGCTATTGCGCATAATATGAAGAATTCAAACAACATTTTGGAACGAAGCACTTGGTACAACGCTCAGAACAACGATCAGCCACAAACTGATTCTGGCGTCGAGCACTAGTACTCAAGAAAGCATAGCGAGTATTGGCTTCCTAATACTAATTGAAAGCTTTTACAATCGAACACAATGAAAAGCTTCAAATCATATTAATTTAAAAATCTTATCAATATAATAACTGACCACACTGAGCTTTCTTAAATTACTCTTTATCACAATTTTAGTTCATATAGCAATGGTTAAAACATTAACATTCATATTTTCTATAAATATTCATAAACCGATGAAATTTGGTTGGTAAATTATTGTTTCAAGTAACAACTAACATAACAGCATTTACAATTTGGAGACAAATAATCCTCCAGTACTATTTCAGCACAACTGCGTACAAAGGAAAAGATTTGTGTTTCCCCTCGGCCACAGAATCGCGCACCCACTCGACGCCCAAGTGTCGACAGCTCTTGGTAAACATTTGCCTGCAACAAAAAAGTTTAGTTTAGTTTGTTAGAAAGCTCGGGTAACTGCGTTTAAAATTAACCTGCAGTTTTCTAATTTAACATCGGGATCCATTCGGGCATACAGAGCAACAGTTGCCTTCTTGGAGTCCTGTGTAATCATGCCTCCATTTTTGATGAACATGCGCTCATATGAATCACGCTCTTTTCTGATTTGTCCATCGAAATACGCCACAACATCTTTGAAGATATCGCTTTCTTTATCACTCACACTCTCTGACTTAACCCTGCTGAAATTCAACTTGAGTTGCTTTTCTTTTTGTCCTTTCTTCGTCTCTTTTATAGGCGTTTCTTCCTTCTTAACAGTCTGCTTAGCCTTCTTTTTCGGACATTCTTCGTCGGTGTTATCATGAGAAACCTTGAACTTTCTGCTTTTTTCTTTATCAACCTTATCTGTTTTAGTTGATAATGTCTTCAGGGGCGACGCATTGAGCTTGCACTTACTATCAATTTCCATATCGTCAGCAGTATTGTCGTCGTCGTCTTTGTAGTCCTTTATAAGCAGATCCACATTGATGTTATTCTTGGAGGCGTCATATAAATTCTGCAGATGCTCCAAATTGTTCGCTTCATCTGCGGATTTGTCATCGCGCAGGCGGGTGATTCGTGGGAATCGAATTGATATGCCGGCCGCAGTGTGAGCCTCAGATTTGGTGAACTCGGCTCCCGTGATCTCCCAAACCGGCATATCTTTGGGCGATTTCGCAATGTAATCTGGTATCAGTGATTTCTTGCAAAAAAACCAATTCGGTAATTTATTCGGATCCGAGCGCACCATTAACTTCATAAGTTTTTCATGAAGCTCTTCGTTTGTAGCATCATCTAGTCCTGAATGTACTTTCGTTACCGTTTTCCAGAGACCGTCACTGCGATCAAAGCAACCCATTAGAAAAATACTAAGTATTCCGCCCTTTTTCCCCGATCCAAACGAGCCACCGAGTACTACTAGATCGGCAGTATCGGCCATTTTACCATCGAAGAGATAATCCTTTTTCACCTTTAACCAACCACGTTTTCCAGGTTCATATTTACCCGTAGGATTCTTTAGAACAACTCCTTCTAAGTTGGCTTTTAGCACCTATATAAAATTAATAAATAATTATAAAAAAATTGCACGATATTTATTTTTTGGGAGTTTTTTAGTTGTCAATTTGAACTGAACTTCAAGAAAATGAAAAACTTTTAGTAAGATCTAATGAAAATATTGGTCGCACGCTATATTTATAAGGACATTTAAAATTAAACTGACCTTTGCTGTCATCATAGCCACCTCACTTTTCGTCTTAAGAAAATGACTTTCCGAAAGTTGGACGTAAGATTGTATGGGCCTGATGTTGTCTTCTAAAATTTTGCGTCTCTCACGAAAAGTTCTAGAAAGATATATAATTTGTCATACTCATCGAGTTGTTTGTTCGAGTTACTAATTACAAATTGGTCAAGTCTTCCCCGTTAAACAGAATACAATCGAATACAAAAAGACATACTTCCGCCTTTTCGTATTCCTTCTTTTTGTGCGCCCCTAAAGTACCAAATGGTAAGAGATCTCCCGTGACGGTGTCTACGAGGATGATTTCGGAATCTAAGATCATGTCGCCGCCTACAGGAAACGCCTGAAAATATACCAAATTATCAATTAGAAAACAATAAAAAAAAATAAAAAAATGACCACCTTTGGTATGAATTCTTTAAACCGTTTGACTTTGTGATCCATGACTGGTTTCAAGTTGCGACTAAAGAATCTAAATTTAGAAAACTGATGAATTACTTTCTCAAAATAATAATAAAATAATATGCAATCTTACTTGAATTCTTTTCCCTGTTTGTGAATTTGCACCCGTTCTCCATCGTATTTTATTTCGCTATAGAGACCGCTTGGACACTTCTTGAAAGCATCGTCCACTGATTTGCACGCATTGGCTAACATAGGACTAATCGGAGTCATTACTTGCACATTACCCACATTTCCTTTCTTCTGCAGAACATAAAGAACACATTCAACAAGTTGCACACACATTTAAACCAATAAGACCATACCTTTCCGTTGACTTTCGGCGAGGTTTTCACTTTATCTGCGATGCCAGAGTTGGCTGCAAACTGTTGCACTACAGCTGCCAAATCTCTGGAAGACTGATATGCAGGATACGCGGTCGGACCCAAGGCATCCAGAATGTGGCGTGCACCAGCGTTGATGCGCAAATCTTGCTTGATTATACGAATGATCTGTGAATGTGTATAAAGTGCGAGGAGAAAATCTCTCTACAATAAACAAACTTTCTACCATTTTCAAATCCTGCGCCGTTGTCTGCTTACAAAGCTCACTCAATGCTTCCGTCTGCTCATCCTCCTTGGTCTTTTGCTCCAGATTGAGCAAAAATTTTTCAACCTCATGCAAATACATTGTGCTCTTTCCTTGGGGTTTTAGTTTCTTGGAAGAATCGAAAAATTTTCGCAGCGTCTCGGAGACATCGCCCTCTGAAAACAAGGCTCTATTACACTTTGAGTTATTAATGGCAACGCTCACCTTGCTCCAAGTCCAGCTGCATGTCGTTATGGCTGCAGGCGAAGATCCGCGAGAACAGCTTCAGCATCTGCTTGTTCTGCAGATTGTAAACTCGTTGCGAGGTGCTGGGCAACAGCATTTGGATCCAGAGCAAGGTGTCGCCCTTGAAAGACTTGTTGTCCGCTCCCTTAATGAGAAACCAAATCATTGTTAACAAGCCATACCGGAAGCAGCACTAGCCAACTGACTTTCCGAAGGAACTCTTGCAATATCCGGGATTTGTTGTTGTAGCTGCGCTCCGCAGCGATTTCATCACAAATGCGTCGAAATGTTTCGAGACGGTTGTCTTCGTTCTCCGTCATTTTCATAGAATAATTGCGTATGAAATTACTGTTTATTATGAGTCGATGGATTTCTGTGCGTAATCCGAAAAACTTAAGCATTAATTATACTAAAATATCCCGAAAACGTATATTTGCAGAAAATTGTAAACAAATATTTGACTCGCGACACAACAGAACCGGTATATTTGACACTTCGTCACTCTTCACGGCTGTCATTCCAAACGTCAACATCATTCCAGTCTCGAGCATATTTCCAGGCCGTGTTCACTGTCGCTACGAGTTCCACGGCTTACCGTCCGAAAGAGTCCAAGTGGGTGACAATTATTTTCTGTTCACTACTTGCCAATAATTGTATTCATACATTTATATTCAATTCAGATCAAATTCCTGGACTTCAATATTCCTGCCGAACAGAAGAATTCTAGCGACTGCAAGCCCTCCGAGTCACTTCAACTGTTCACCCAAGTACGCGGAAAACCCGAGGTTAGCGAGCTTCTCTGTGGGGCCTTCCTGCCCAAACCATTGATGTCCAGTGGTCCCCATTTACTACTGCAGTATATGGGCAAATATCCCGCCATTGGGGCAAAAGCGAACTACTACGGCTTCAAGGCGGAGTACAAATTCACCACGAGTACGCTTTTACCCTTTAACACTGTGTTTCCTTCTCAATGTGTCTTTCCCATAGACTTTGGTATCTCAACAGGGACGCAACAGGGCGATGAATGCACATTTATTTACAACAGTACTCTACGCAAGTCCGGCTGGTTTGGTTCCCCCAACTTTCCCGGGCTCTACCCACAGAATCTCGTTTGCAATTACTTCTTCTATGGCGAGCAAGAGGAAAGGATTCTCATACGCTTCACTTACTTCGATGTGGAGGGCATTGGAACGTAAGTTCAGTCTAGGCGAACCGTGACCTTACTCATGTCTTAACATTCCAGGTGCGAATTTCTCACCGCCAGTGACTACGTCGAGTTCTCAAACTTCATGAGCACCGATCGCAAGTTTGCTCGCTATTGTGGCAAACGCGATAAGTTCGAAGTGAGGTCCGACGGCAGGTTCTTCCGTGTTAGCTTTCACTCGAACGACCGCTTCGACAAGACCGGGTTTCGTGCTCTGTACGACTTCGAGAGCAAGTACACACCCGTGGAAAACACATCAATGCAAAGTTTCGTCGGCACCGCAGCAGGAGTTGTGTGGTCGCCGAGTGGTACCATAATCACCCTCCTACTCTATTCATCTCTTGCTGGAGTAAAAATTGCGTCCATTATATAGAAATAAATAATTAAAATAAAATAAAGTATTAGACCAATATATACTAGTCCTATGATTTCACAACAAACATTGAAGCTTTCATTGTAGTTTGGTAAAGAGAACTCGGCTTTCCCATAGTAATTGTTTGCACCGCCACTGCGCGTAGCGAATAGCGTTCGAATTTGGCAGCACTCTCAGCTGACGACTCTCGCGCATTTGACATTTCTCCCGGCTCGAGTGTGTATTTTCAGTTGGATTTCTTCGTTCGGCGGATTTGGTTGGATTTTGGTGGGTCGGCGGTAGAAGCATCAGTTCAGCTTCCATTCGTCTCCAATTGGTGGTTGTTTCAACCCAGTAGAAAATCTGTCGCGGATTTATTCGGTCCTCTTGCCCTAGTGTCACCAGTACCCAGGAAGCGGTGACATTGACAAAAAACTGTGCGTGCGTGCTCGAAAATCAGAAATTTGATTTTCAAAATTGTTTATACTGCGTGCTGAAGGAGGAACCGTGACGCTACGGAGGCAAGCAATAGCAGGCAGAATTTAAACTGAAGACCACAAACTAGAGCAGCAAAATGTTTTCGCGCCCAATGTAAGTTGGTGGCGGTGAAGCCTGAGGGCATAACAGTGATTTTTAGTGAAAATCAAATTCGATTTTTACTCTTATGCAACTGCCAATGCAAGAAGTGAAGTGGGAGGGACTGTGGGTGGGTGGCTGCATTGGAGGAACCTCCAATCCCCTGACCCTGATCCAGTTCGCGAGCATCGCAACGTGAGCATTCGTTCGTATCCGACCAGCTGTGACTGACGCTCTTCGTCGGCCCTGCTTCGGCGTCGTCGCGTTGTCTGCTTTCGTTTTAACTTGAGCCCACGCTGCACGACCACCTCGTCCCTTTGTGACCTTTTCGCGAAGAGACGCCCATCGCCTTCGCCCCGGCCACTCCCACTCATGCGCTCGGCACCTAAACACGGTCGTAGGTCATGTCCTGAGACGAGGGCTTCCACTGTTTGAACGAATCGAGCAAGTGGTGGTGGTGGTGCCTCCGTGTCTTCTTCTTCTTCCCTCCGCGTGAGCCCGGTCGCGGAGCTCCTTGCAATTGCATAATCGCTCGGAGGCTCGGAGTTTTGTCTTTTCTTGTACCCCAAAGTTCTTGGCAATGCGAACAAAATGCGGTCGAGTGGCGGTGGTGGTGACGAAGCGAGCCAAAGCCGAAAAATCGATAATGCTCTGTAGCGGATGCGTCGCCGACGGGACGCGGACGCGGACGAAGACCACAGCGACGACGGCATCGTGTTCTTGGAACGCGCTTCGCTCACTTTACCTTAGCGACCGACCGACCGACCGACCGCCCGCCGCTCGTTCGGCCAGCCTTGTTGTCATTGAAGGAAGATGGCTCAAGAATTTTTATGAATTTCTCTGTTTCGCGAATTCACGAAACATTCTATAATTAGCGAAAAGTAGAATTATTAAACAATTTTGAGCAGTAGTTGTTGTATCGCTTGGTGTGTTGTCAAGATCGAGGAGGCTGTTTCGTTGCCAGCTTTGCCGCATACATACAGACAGGCCAAAAAAACCGACAGACAGACGGACAGATGGACGGACGGATAAACGTTCGGTCCGTCGGTCGGACGCATACAGGCAAACAAGAAACAACTGATTGCGAACGGCGATGGACGACGTAAGGACGGACCGATAGAAGCAACAATTTTCAAGAGCAAGCGCACCGTGGAGCAAGTAGATAAAAGCCACAAGGTCGTCGCCGTCACCGTGTCTCTGGGCGGCGGTATCGATGGCGATCCAAGACTATCTTATCTCCCGCTGCATTTCTATTTTCGCTTCATGCGTTCCTTATCTATCGTTAGATGAGGCTCAGCAACTTGGCCTTCTTCCAGCGCTTCTGCACTCGGCTTTTGGACAGATTCCTTAGATTTATGGTCGGCTCCGACTCGATGGCTCCGACAACAATCGCATCGATAACTCATGTTCTCATCATCGAATTTCGCATTCCCAAAAATACACCAACGGCCCTGTTTGTACTCATAATCATTAGCACGAAAAATAACAACAGCTCGGACAAGAGCTCACTTATCGCTTATCGCGGACGTGTTCCCTAATCGCCCCGAACACGATAGCGTGGGGAGTTTTGCTATTTTCCCGAAATGCATCGATTTAACGGACTCGGCGCGCGCGCGTCTCTGGCGGGGTTCTCTTGGCCATGGCCACATATGGCTGGGAGTTTTGGAGTCAATTTGTCCGGCACGAGGCCCGTGCACACGCCGTTGTTATTACTGTTACTCTTCCATACATTGTTATTACATTCGTTATTGGTTTTCGCCCACCCACCCAGGTGGACTCGGCGCACCTGGTCGTCAGCCGTGCTCGGTCGATCCGGTCGCTTCGTTCCCTCTCATTGCTAGGTGTATTGATAGAGAACAGCCTTGAGGTTAGATGGGTGCCTTGTCCTCAAGGCCGTCCAAGGCCTCGATCGCATCGCGGCTCCTGGCGAGTCGCGACAGAGATTGCCAAATTCTTTAATTATCGTCATAATGATCGCCTAGATCGTGTGTGTGTGTGTTTGTCAAAATAATATTCTATCTGAAGTCAACGTCGTCGCCGTCGTCGTCGGTGAAATACAAAACAAACACACCGATGTTTATTGTTTATTTATCGTTGGAATTTTTGCTTGCTTTTGTTTTTCTCCCATGAATTTCTCATTCACATTCGCGTCGTTTTATCTTTCGCTGCTCGCCGAAAGTGTTTTGCTGAATTAATATAATTTATACGACTCTGGGTGGACGATCAGATGACAATGTCGACGGCGTAATCGATTGTTGTTCTTGCCCGGCTCACGACGCGGTCCCCCCCTTTGGCCTTCCGGACTAACGAACAGAACCGGGTTCCCGTCGCCGTTGCTCGGCAACAGCTGCCGAAACTGAACCCAGTGAGACCCACTGGGTTTCGCATTGTATTTCCGTGAGAGGTTCACCAACACACATGAAGCATCCGTACTTCTCGCCATCGTTGTCATGTTGTCTGTCGTCACTGCGTTCGCTGCTATCGCTCTCATCACGTTTGCTTGTTGACACAATTCTGCACAGCTCGGCTCCTCAGCTGCTGCTCAGAACGTCGGTCGGGGTCCACTTGACGGTCACCCTACACGTTGGATTCCCTCCGATCCGATTTCTGCGAGGGATCGTGCCCAAAGCCACCACCCTCTAGTGTCGCCTTCCCCAGCAGTGGCCCTTGGCGAGGGCTGACGTCATGCCACGATGTGATACGATATCGCTAGGTGGGCTGTAGTTAGTTCTGGCGCTAGGGCGATTAACAAACGACATCTAATTGCGTCTGCCTACGTATGAGTTGGCACTTAGCACTCTTGTTTCGGGGTCTTTGCCCCTCCCCGTGCTCGTCCGCGGTGGGGTTGGCAACTGTCGCTATTGTTATTGCTATTGCTCTCTATCTCAAGTTCATTGGCGCCATAAAAGCACTGTTGTAAAAAGTTATAAAAACTTCAAGAAATTTCACCCGCAAATTGTTTTGCTGCTGCTGCTTTTTTGGGGAAACCACAACCAGACCACAACCTTTGTAGAATTTTCGACAAGCGGCCTCAGGCTCTTATCGCCGAGAACTCCGAGTGATTGATTCCACTGGGGGCTATAATTGACCTTAGCCACGGGCTTAACGATCACGCCGTGATGTCGATGTCGATGTCAGCCACCTCATTCTTGTCGAGATATCGGTGATTACTCGATATTGTTGATTTACACGATCCTTCGATACCCTATCGCAGTGCTCAAGTCTCAAGAGGCTTCCCAGATCAGCGATCTAGAAACGTTTGTCTGGACAGTATCAGCGATTGGCCGCTTGGAGAGGCTTGGCTTGGCTGCAGGAGGCGGGGAAAGCTCTGCCCAGTCAACGATTCCAACTCACAGTCGGTTGCTGATTTTCCTCTATGAATGCATGCTTGCATCCAATTTAATTTTCTTTTATTTTATTCAATTTGTTATTCAATTGTATAAACTCTCCCTGCTCTCCCGTAGATTAAATGGAAATCTGAGCAAGATCTGTGCTTCGGCGGTGGCGCGCTCTGGAGCCGTGCCGGCGGCAGTGGCTCCGGCCTCAACCCCCGCGGCCGCCATCGAGAGCCGCCAGTACCATGAAGTCACCGGCGACATCATCTGCCCCTCGCAAGTGATGGGCATCGATCACATCCGGGATCCCCGCTTGAACAAAGTGAGTGCGATCGTCGCATGGCGTAAGCGAGTCGACAACATTGCATCAATTTACCCGATCACTCATTCACTCCCCTCCATTGCACTGCACTTGCATTAATCTCTTCTTCCTCGCACAGGGTCTGGCCTTTACATTGGAGGAGCGACAGGTGCTGGGCATCCACGGCCTGCAGCCGGCGCGCTTCAAGACGCAGGAGGAGCAGCTGGAGCTTTGCAAAATCGCCGTCAACCGCTACACGGAGGCGCTCAACAAGTACCTGTACCTGGTCGATCTGCAGGATCGCAACGAGCGCCTCTTCTTCCGTTTCCTTGCCGAGAACATCGAGGACATGATGCCGATCGTGTACACACCGACCGTGGGTCTGGCGTGCCAACGCTTCGGTCTCATCTACAGAAGGCCGCGCGGTCTATTTGTCACCATCAACGACCGTGGCTACGTCTACGAGGTGCTCCGGAACTGGCCGGAGCCGGACGTGCGCGCCATCGTCGTGACGGACGGCGAACGCATTTTGGGCCTGGGCGATCTGGGCGCCTGTGGCATGGGCATCCCGGTCGGCAAGTTGGCCCTCTTCACAGCCCTCGGCGGCATCAAGCCCCACCAATGCCTGCCCATCCAAATCGATGTTGGCACCAACAACATCGACCTGCTCGAGGATCCGCTCTACATTGGCCTGCGACAGAAGCGCGTCGTCGGGCGCGAGTACGACGACTTCATCGACGAGTTCATGCAGGCCGTCGTGAAGCGCTACGGCCAGAACACGCTCATTCAGTTCGAGGACTTCGGCAACCACAATGCCTTCAGGTTCCTGGACAAGTACCGCAACAGCTACTGTACCTTCAACGACGACATCCAGGGCACAGCTGCCGTGGCCGTCGCGGGCCTGTACGCCTCGAAGCGCATCACTGGCAGGAACTTCGGGGACAACACGTTCTTGTTCGCCGGAGCCGGTGAAGCCGCCATCGGCATTGCGGATCTGTGCGTGAAGGCCATGATGGCCGAGGGAGTGCCGAAAGAGGAGGCGCGCCAGAAGATCTGGATGGTGGATATCGATGGTCTGCTGACCACCACCAGAACGGAAGGATCGATTGAGGGCCACAAGAAGCCCTACGCCAAGGACCACGAGCCCATGAAGAATCTGGAGGAAATCGTTGCCAAAATCAAACCCAATGTAATGCCAAATGAGTTATAGAGTTATAGGGTTTCTGGTCAATGTTAATCGCTTGATTCTTCTAGGTTCTGATTGGTGCCTCTGCAGCCGCTGGCATCTTCACGCCGAATATTCTGCGCACCATGGCCGATAACAATGAACGCCCCATTGTGTTTGCCTTGTCGAATCCCACTAGCAAAGCTGAATGCACTGCCGAACAGGCCTTCCAACACACTGACGTTAGTTCTCAGGCACAACAGCTTTTCTGGTTTCAAATATTTAACCCGTTTCGTTTGCGACAGGCTCGTGTTATTTTCTCGTCCGGCTCGCCGTTCCCACCAGTTGTCATTAATGGACAGACATTCAACCCCGGCCAAGGCAACAACGCCTACATTTTCCCCGGCGTTGCTCTGGGTGTTATTGCCACCGGTACACATCATATTCCCGACGACATGTTCCTAATCGCAGCCCAAGAGCTGGCCAACTACGTAGAACAGTCCGATCTGGAGCGCGGCTCACTCTACCCACCGCTGAGCACCATCCGCGAGGTGTCCATGCGCATTGCCATGGGAGTGACGAAGTGTGCCTATGACAAGGGTTCGATTCTATATGATAGCTGTGATTTTGACCAGTTGGAGTCATGTGTATTTCTTTCAGGTCTTGCCTCCACATACCCTGAGCCCTGTGACAAGCGCAAGTGGTTGGAAGACCAATTGTACAACTTCAACTATGAGTCGTCGATGCCAGTCACGTGGGCGTGGCCACGTATGCCATACATTAAGACGCGCGAATTAAATCCAACTAAACTATTTGAAAACTCAAGTGACTAAATTTTATCTTTCTAATCAATTCCAATTGGCTACACACTTCACTAATCTTAATTGCTAGAAGTTCTTATCGTTAAATTATTTATTTTCCAATCATTTTTGAAAACATTTAACAAAAACTACTACTACTACTTAATTTCGCGTAACTGTTGTACTTGTTATTAATATCTACTAACACAGCCTTCTAGATAGTTTATTCTAGAGTCTTGTTGAATCATATTCAGGGGTCTAAACATATTAGAAAGTATTTGAACCAAACCAATCCAATACAATATGAAGAAAACTTAACTGAACCGAACCGAACCGAACCACAAAGTATTCCTTAGCTCATGTGACTAATTCTATTCACGGGCGTCCACAGTCCAAAGAAAGATACAGTATACATATATTTTAAGTTGTGCTTTTATTTCTATTGTCTAAGTTGCAGAATTCTTAAATTTTACTTAATGTGATTTCCAGTATTTTTTGTATTATCTAATATGCATATGTTGTTTGTATAATTTCCTATTGTAATATATAACTTATTTTTGTTTTCAATATTTAATTAAATACCATGTTATGTATAGTTTGTTGTTGAACCAAGGCGGTAATTGTCGGTGCAGGCTAACATTAGAAGCGAAGTAAATGTAAATAGTTCTATGTAAACCAGTCAACTGATATTGTGTGTGGATATTATGTTAAGACCGATCGTAAAGGATGGGACGGCGTTACTGGGATGTACAGGGGGCCTATCCGCGGATACGGAGCTGCCACTCCTTCACTTCCCTACGCACGCACGCTCGCACCTCTCTACCATCATACTGTGCTGATGTACTTCTTCCACGCTCTCTCTATCTCTCTCTCATTCGCTCGCGGCTTTGTACACTGAACCTGTAGCCACAGCATTGACTAACTACACGATGTTATTATACTTTGTGTTCCAGTATTATTTTCGCTAATTGGCCGACACGTATTTAGTTTTGTTTGGCATTTAATTTGATTTGATTTCCAAATTCTTGAAACTAAATATCTGAACGCAAATTATAATGCACGTTTTTAACTACATTGCATCTGCATTGGATTCTTCTAAATGTATCATAAATTTCTTTTGTTTCCGCAGCTGATAAGAAGAATTGAGATTTGCAGATTTGAAGATTTCAAGAAAGGTGCCCAAGAAGTTGTTGCTGCCGCCATCTGTGTTGGACGACACGCACGACTTGGACGACGATCTAGCAGAATAGCGTTTAATTTATGTCTTGTTCGGTTCCCTTTAATTTTTAGTTTATTCTTAATCACAGTTAATAAGTAAATGTTAAATTTCCAAACAAACAAACAAACAAAAATCATCATCACCGATTGAAATACAATGAAATGCTAAAGCATTTACAAAAAAGTTCAATGAGTTTTCTTTTCGGCCACGGTTACGGTTGGAGCAAGTTAAGGCACGAATACATTGAATCTTGGACTTTATACAAACAGTGGCTCCAAAGAAATACAGAATTTATACCAATAATTATCGCAGTTGGGATTTGAATCGTCATTGGCATGCTTTTTGTCTTGAAAATTTGAATTATTTAGTAACTAAATTATTATTTTTAATTGATCGTTATGAATTTTGTCAAGATTGCAATTACCTTTAAAAAGCTGAAGATTGAAATATAATTAGCATTGTGTCATTGTTTTTAAATTGGGTTTGATTTCACAACTTTGCTCCAACAAGTGTTTCTATTGAATTTTGCGGTCGATGAAGTCTTTGTAAACTATTTATATAGAATAAACTGGAGGAAAAGTACACCAATTTGACCACAGACGAAAAAGTCCCTTTTTATAAATTGTATGGTGATTTTAAAAATTAGTTTCACCATAAAAATAAATGAAATGAATTAAATAAAAACGCATATTGAAAATGCAAGTACATGGGAATTAATTACATGTGTAGGAGGAACTTGTTTATATTTAAGAAGTACTTACTTGCCAAAGTCGCGAAGGACCCGAGGGAAGTATTCGAGCGTCGGGGAATACGGAATACGGAAGAGGTGGAGCCGGCTGCGAAGCTCCCTGGGCAACGCGCCGGGGAATTCCCCGGCTCAAGCAGCCGCCGAGATCGCGATGTAACAGCGTACGATCGAGACTCTCGAGCGGAAGAGCTCAATCCGGCCGGAGCTCGCTTTCAGTAGTAACGAGTCGGTCCGGCGCTTCGAACCGGTCGCACCCCAGCCTCGCACACGCCGTCCGAGCACCACTTGTTATCGCCGTCGAAATGTCTTCGCCTTCGCTCGCCGTTTGTGTGGTCGTAAATTTCATACTAATTGCAGCTCGCGCCAGCGGGATCGAGGCCAGTGAGTATTCCCGATTCGTCTACAAAAATGCGGAGCCACAAACAGAAATCAAACGGGTCCCGAAGCAAGGCCTGTCAAGGTCTTGGCTATTTTTAACCCCAGTGGGAATCGCGAGGTCGCGACTGGGATCCCGGAAAACCCAACCGCTAATCGCTGGAGCTGGAGGGAATCGTTCGGCGGCAAGATGTCGACGGACGGTTCCTCCCATGTTGTGTCCACATTGTGTTCTGACAGTGGTTTTTTGGTTGTTCCACATCTGCCTCCTTCATGCGGTGACCTTTTCAGAATACGGTGACGAGTGCCGGACGCCCACCGATGCCCGCGGCCAGTGCGTCCCGGTGCGCTCGTGCCCGCCGATCGTCAGGATCCTGGAGGGCATTCAGGACGCCAACGACATACCGCCGTCCGAGTCCAACCGTCTGAAGCAGAGTTTCTGCGGCGTCTTCGACAATGTGGTGAGTTTGGACCGACGTCGACAAACTAGAGCTAATCCTCGGTCTGTTCTTTCCTTTCCTGTTCTTCCCTTCATTTCCTTTCCTCCTTTTTCTAGCACCACGTCTGCTGCCCCACGGACGAGGTCGCTTTGAACAGCGTGGCCCTGGAGGTCCTGCGGAAGGTCAAGTGCGGCTACTTCGAGATACCGCGCGTCGCCTACGGCATGGTCGCCCGGCTCTTCAACTTCCCCTGGATGGCGCTGCTCAAGTACAGAAACTCGCCGGACGCCTTCAAGTGCGGCGGGACCCTGATCCACGAGCGCTACGTCCTGACGGCCGCCCACTGCATCGCCGGCAACGAGGACAACCTGTGAGTCGAGTCGAGTCGCGGTCCGATCCGATCCATCAACGACCAATGACGATCGATCGTGACCTCGATCATATCCTTCTTTCCTCTTTTCCAGCCACGAGGTGCGCCTGGGCGAACACAACATCACCAGCGAGCAGGACTGCCAGAAGTTCGGCTCGAACGAGGTCTGCGCCCCGCCCGTCGAGGACGTCGGCATCGAGTCGTTCATCGTCCATCCGGGCTACAACCAGGACATTCACCACGACATCGCCCTGTTGCGGCTCAACCGGACGGTCGAGTTCAAACGTGAGTCCAGCACCAACGCCATCGTCATCGCCACGATCAGCACCATGATCATCACCATGATCCATGATCGCAACTTAGTCTTGGCTCGCCTCGTCCATTCGTCCAATCATCACCATCTTCCCCACCATCATCACCATGATTATCACCATAAATAGCTCCAAAAGCAAAACCACTCCACACCCTCACCTCGCCTCGTCCATTCCGGGTAGTTCGGCTTTTATTGACTGGTTCCCGCTTTGTCTCCCACCCCGTCTTCCAGCGAGCATCCGCGCCATCTGCCTGCCCATCAGCCCGCAGTTGATGAACAAGACGCCCGCCGAGTACATCGTCTCTGGCTGGGGACGCACCGAGACAGGTGAATACCCGAAATTTCTGACTCAATCCCGTCTCACTCTCGATGATCAAATTTTCTGCTCTTTCTTTCAGGCGACAAGTCGGACGTCCTGAAGTGGGCAACTCTGCCGCACCGGGAGCGCAGCGTGTGCGCCACAGCCTTCCGGGTCGACAGCCTGACCGAGGGCCACATCTGTGCGGGGGGCGAGGAGCAGCGGGACTCGTGTCGCGGCGACTCCGGCGGCCCCATCGCCCAGACGGGCATCTTCGAGCGGCGTCTGCGGCTCGTCCAGCACGGCGTCGTCAGCGTCGGCGTCCGGTCGTGCGGCGAGGCGAACCTGCCGGCCCTCTATTCGAACGTCTCCCACTACATGCAGTGGATCACCGACGTCGTTAGACTATAGTATTAGGCGGCGTTCGCCCCTCGACCCCAACCTCTCCCCTGTAAATAAATTCTCCCAATTGCACACTCATATCTCTCGATGTTTGGTTGGGATTGGGTTCCACATAAGCCGAATACGGACGATCACCTGGTTAATTGGTCTCGGGAACTCCTCGGTCGAAGTGCCTGAGAAAACGTGGGTGTGGCGGGGAGTCCCCGAGACGAGCTCACCGAGAACGGGCTTGTCGTGGGCCTCGACTGGGGGCTGGGACTGGGGCTGGAGTTGGGGTTTTCTGCGCCCTGCGTTCAGTCAACTCGGCCCTGGCGGAAACGGCCACGACAAAGGAAGCGATGACGCCGACTCCGACGAGTTCTTCGAACGCCAGTGTTGGGAGGCGTGCATTTGAAGGCGGCTTCTGGGAAATCGCGCCAGAACCTGTTTCGTGATGAGTTCGTTTCTCGGGGAATTCGATTGTCTTCGCGAGAGAGAGAGAGAGAACTGAATCGAGTCGTTTAGATTTCGTATTTGCACTTGTACTTGAGATCAACTGAGGTGGCTTCGAGGACAAGAAATTGTTGGACAAGTGAGGACAAGCTCGTTGTTTAGGAGTCGATCCTGCCCCGAAGTCTCCGGCGCACGAGTCCAGAAAGAGGAGGATGAGAAGGAGCATTGTTGGAACAGTGGCTCGAGGACACTTATCAAACCATTGTGACTTGCCTGAACCCTGGAGGAACCTCGCAGTAGATCGAGCGCGACTCGTTCATCAACACTCCAGGGTTATCTTGTGGAGGAGCTTTATCGACATCGGCATCGGGCTCGAGCTCGGTCGTTCTCCTTCCTTCACCAGCACCTGCTCCCAGTGGGAGAGAGCGCGGGAGAGCAGAAGAGAGTGGAAGTTGGGCTTGACGCTGACTCTGAGCAATCGAAAGCAAGCGTCGCCAGTCGCTCCAGGTCCGGAGCGGCTGCTGCGAGCGTCGGAATAAATGTAGTCAGCTCGTGCGACGCAGTTTAGTCGGCTCGAGAACTTCAAGCGCATCGGTCGACGACGGACGCTGCGAGGCAACCACGAGAAGGAAGGAACATCCATAGATCGAGAAGAAGAGACGCACGAATTCAACAAGAAAAACCCACCAATTTTGAAGAAACCCATAAATTTTCAAAAATTCACCCATTTACTAAGAAACTCACCAATTAACCAAGAAACCCACAATTGTACCAAAAGCGAACCCGCCAATTTACGACGAAACTCACCACGAAAACTCGCCCCTCACCACTAGGACGATGCGAGGACGGCAGGATGTGCCGATCGCTGGGGTGGCCAACTGCGGACGCCTCCTCCTTGGCCTGCTGCTGGCCGCCGTGGCGACGGCGCCCGACGCGGTTCAGGCTCGTAAGTGGCGGCGCCTTCGACTCCTGCCGAACTCGATGCTAACGACTGGCTTTGGTTCTCTTCCAGAGGGAGCCTGCACGATGCCGAACGGGAGGCAGGGCCAGTGCGTTAACTACATGCAGTGCCCGCGGATCGTGCAGTGGATCGACGAGATCCGCAACCAGGACCAGAGGCGGCGGACCGAGTTTCTCAACTACCTGAACAGCATCCGCTGTCCGTTCGGGGGCCAGGTGGTGAGTGTCGTGGGCGGGAGGGGACGGTTTTGTGGTCTATTCGAACGTTCCCGGGAAGCACAGAAGCACACGCGAGCAGCCAACATCTGAGTCATTTGCAGACGACTCCGACTCAACGATCGTCGCAGCGATCGAGACGAGCTCGTCGCACTCCCAGAGCTCTCTCAACTCCCTCAACCACAACAACGATATCTCACCTCATATTGACGATCATCGTTATCGTCATCATCATCGTCGCCATGCTCGATCGTGATTGATGGGCGCGAAATACGTCGACCATACGCGGACCGCGCTTGCTCGTTGAATCTCGTTGTTCGTCGCATCCGCCGGGTTCGAAATCGAGTTTTCGGAACGGGTTTCGTTCGTCTCCTCAACTCTTCCCAACCTTCCCCGAGAATCACGTGTTGGGCATCGTCTGTTGCTCGGAAATAGAATTCCATTTAACCCAAAGTGATGAATTAAATACCAATGTTTGGGTTCAGGATCAGGAGCCACTGTGTCGAAACTTTACGAGTGAATCTTTCCAGGTCTGCTGCGAAGCGAACTCCAATGGCAACGCCAACCGTCGGCAGCCCTTCGAGAACGACCTGGGCCTAAACGAGCGCGGCATGAGGATCCTCAGCGCGACGAGGTGCGGGTACCCGCCGGACATCAAGGTGTCCTTCGGCAACGTCACCAAGCTCTCCGAGTTCCCCTGGATGGCCCTGATCCGGTACAACACGCCCGAGCAGTTCAACTGCGGCGGCTCCCTGATCACCAATCGCTACGTCCTGACGGCGGCCCACTGCGTGACCGGCCTGCCCCAAGGCCGGGTCGTGTGAGTAGCCCTGAGTTCGCTCCACCCAACCCTCCTCCCTCGGATCTGATCAAGTTTTTCGTTGCTTCGCTCAGGCTCGGCGTGCGGCTGGGCGAGCACGACCTTAGCAAGGAGCAGGACTGCGGGCTGCGCGGCTCGAACATCGTGTGCGCCCCGCCGGTGGAGGACGTCGGCATCGAGCGGATCGTGGCGCATCCCGAGTGGCGGACCATAACGAACGACATCGCCCTGCTGCGCCTGAACCGCGACGTCGAATTCAAGGGTGAGTCGCGATGCCGATTTGGTTCGGCAGGCCGATAATTTTTTGATCTCCCCCAGAACACATCAAGCCGATTTGCCTGCCGATAACGGCGCGCTCCAGGCAGGTGCAGCACGAGGAGTTCTTCGTCGCCGGCTGGGGCACCACGGACCAGGACAGCCGGGCCAATGTCCTGATGAAGGCCCTCATTCCGTACCAGCCGCTCTCGTTCTGCAGGCAGCGCTGGTCGAAGAACGCCAACCTGATCACCGACAAGCACATCTGCGCCGGCGGCGTCAACCGCGTCAACTCGTGCAAGGGCGACTCGGGCGGGCCGATCTTCTTCCTGAAGGTCTACCAGCGGGCCCAGCGCTACATCCAGTACGGGCTCGTCTCGTACGGGTCGCGGGGCTGCGGCGAGCTCGAGTCGCTGCCGACGGTCTTCACCAAGGTCGAGGCCCACCTGCACTGGATCGCGAACAACATCGAGTGAGCCCGGCCTGGTCCCCAGCGACTGATGTTCACCTGTTGCCACTAGATTTAAGTTCATTCATCATCATCGCCCTTCGATAAGCCCCATTTTTGTGTGATAAGCAATCAATAAAATATTCTATTCTATTTAAATGATGAATTCTATTCACTTCGTTGAATCCTCTGAGCAATCCTCTGGCCAGTATTATTTCGGCCATTTCGGGAATTGGGTCTCGCTTTTCCAAATGAGAGTCATTTTGCCGTCCGACCGTTCGATGGACTTTCAATTAAATGCCCTCCGTTGGCCGGGGCAAAGCGCCGAACCGCCGGTGGCTTCCGTTTTCCAAATGGAGCAGACCCAACATAGATCGTAATCGCCGGCCTTTGTTCGACGAAGACAAAACAATTGGTAACACAATAGCCAAGTGTAAGGCAATACACGATGCCGAATTTATTGATTCCCGCCACTCGCTTGTCGACCTGGACGTCGACTCGTCGTTGCCGATGTCGGCCATTCAGTTGTCTGTTTGCCATCGGCCGCGGCACAACCGGGTCCCCTCGAGCTATGAAGGCCGTCGAAAAGGTCCGGCTGCTGGTGAAAATGTGAGTGAGATCTGTGACCAACTACAGGCCTTTCACCAACTAATTTATTGCCACCTACTTGCCCAGTGCTTTCTATGCGATATCCGGCTACTTTGTGATCCCCTTCTTCTTCCGACTCACCACCGGCGTGTACAACAACTTCTTCTCCTCCTCCATCTCCTTCAACCTGGACACCCTCTAGTGAGTAGACAAGCATTCGACAATCAGTGCCATTCATTCTCTGGTGGAACCTACGCAGTCTGAACTGGAACACGACCTTCCCGGCGGTGACGGTGTGCGAGATCTACAACGGCGAGAAGATCTGGGACACCAGCGAGGAGCACTTTGGGCCGAAGCACAACCTCATCCTGGACGACCTCGTCGGCGAGATCGTCTTCTTTCGCGGCACCTGCACCACCTGCGAGCAATGCGAGCACCTCGAGTGCCCCCTGAACTTCACCGAACTCCTGCAAGTGGTGAGTGGGGGCCGAGGTGATGTTCGTTGATTGGGATGGCAAGCGGTCAAGTTGTGTTCGTCTTTCAGTTTCGCGCCAAGTGCTCCCAGTTGATCGCGAACTGCAGGTACACGAACAAGCATTTCAACTGCTGCGACGAGTTCCTTCCCGTGCACACCGAGTACGGAGTCTGCTTCTCCTTCAACTCCAACCAGGCAAGGTGAATAGTGAATGAATCTCTGTTGAGCATTTAAGTAACCAATTCCATCTCCATCCTCCATCCATTGGTAGGAAAATCGCCGTGGTCCAACGCATCAACAACCGCGCCACCGGGCCCGGCTTCCTTATGTTCGACGCCATCTCTGACATCCAGCTGCACGTCCACCCGCCGATCGAGATCCCGTTCTTCTTCTCCGAGGGCAGCATACGCGAGACGGTCCTGCTGGGCACCGTCAAGGAAATCATCGTCAACGTCATGGAGGTCTACAACGACGTTAGCGTGGACCATTTGACGCCGGAGCAGAGGCGTTGTCGCTACAGCACAGAGCTGACGACGGACAGCCGAAAGCTGGGCATCTACGACTTCTACAGCTACTCCACGTGTGTGGTCGAGTGCACTCTGAGTATCCAGATGCTCCACTGCAACTGCACCAACCACTTGCTGGCGGATGCGGTGAGAGGTAGTCGGTGAGTTTTCCGCTGGCTCATGATGTTAATTGATGTCTCATTTGCAGGCGATGCAGAGTCGTTGATGTGCGATTACAAAGGTCTGATGTGTCTCACCGAGCACTACAATGAAATAAAGACGAAGCGCAAATCCTGCAACTGCCAGAGCTCCTGCGACGAACCCGAGTACAACATTGTCTACAACTCCGCCGACGAGTAAGAGCAGCGTACAATTTTCTTTCAATTCATTCATTATTTTATTACTAGCTACAACAAGAATTCTCCAGAGAATACACACATCGTGGTATCCTTGATGGAGCTGCCGACACAACGTTACATAAGACGGGTGACCAAAAACAATTTGGACCTGATAAGTAACTTCAACTCATTCATTCCAAATTCTTACCATGCTTTCAATGAGTTCGTTTTTGCAGTTTCCGTGGGTGGAATCGGAGGACTCTTCTTCAACGCCTCCCTCATTCGTGTTTTGGAGATGGTCTTCATGCTGTTCGAGTTCAAGTGGAGCAGTTTGCTCGGCGTATGGCGCTTTTAACTATATTAATTTTTAAAATATTACACAGTCCTGTTTGTTGGACAAATTCAAAATACAATTTTTAATGCAGAAACAAAGTCATGGAATTCGTTCTGATTACAGCCAGGCATAGTAAAAGAGCTATGCTCAGTTTAAGATCATTAGGTGAGCTAAATAATTAACAAAACAGAATTTATCAAGGGAAATAATCTAAGCGGTTGACAAATGCAAATTCGTTAAATACAACCTAAGCCAAGAATCCAGCCACTGTGTTTCTTTACCTATTGGACTGTCATGTCTTTTATATACAAAATGTTACGATAAGTCGGGGTTTAAGATACAAAACAAAAAAAAAACGCAGATGAAGTTAATGCGGTGATGAGGCAATCATGGGCATGTTTATCTGACGTCCACCTTTTGGGCCTGCAGAATGGGCGGGAAGTGCTCCGCATCCATGGGTAGAGGCGACAGGAACTGAAGAAAAGTTTTGATGTACGTAGGTAAATACACGAAGCTGGAGAAGATGAAAAGTCCGAGAATGATGACAACAATTCCGTCTGCAGTGCAAATTGCAGGGGAAAACATTAGTAGGTGTTATCATGAAATACTCTTATATCGTACGTACTTATCAGGTTCTTTTCCCATGGTTCGAACATGTAGATACAGGTGATCAGCTCATACTTTCTGTAGAGGTTCGACAACAGGTTCTTGAGGTATTTCAGCATTTTGTTGACGTGTTGCTTGCAATTTTGAATGAGATTTTAACGAACCGATGGTGTATTCACATTCGTTGCACTTAGCGGCGTTTCATTTGTTTTGTTCGATATTGAAAAATCTTATCTCAATTGGTTTTTGAGACGTCCCTCTCCAGCTCCAAAAGAGCGCTCGTTTCCTACTTTCTCTGTTCAGAAACAAAAATAAATAAATTTGACGTTTTCCCTACGTCAATATAGCAACGAAGAGGTTATCAACGAACTGGCTCAATGAAATCCCACAGGGTCGCTCAAATTTAAAAATATATAAAGAAAATAGAATTCTATTTATTTGTATGTACACAAAAATTAATAAATTTAATAAAAGTATTACTAACATTGTTTTAGAAAAAAATCTTCAACAAAATTTCGTGTGGTCGATAACGATAGTAATTTTTATTTCAAATTCTTCAAAGTAAATTTACCTTTAATCTACGGTTATGTATGTAAGATTCATTCCGGTAGTAAATAATATTGTTGACTGTTTTTTGTTTATGGAAAATATATGGCGATAACATCGATTAAGCTAATCATCAGATATTAAAATTATTTTTGCTAGTTTAAAAAAATTTTTTTAAGCATTTTAAGTTAGATTAAAAAAACATTAATATCATTGAAAAACGATTTATTTTATTGAAGTATCATTACGAAGTACAGTTGAAGCATTACAAAATCTCATTAAAATAAATATTTTCTGTTGAAATACAAAATTCGGATCCGCTAGGAACCAATACGAAAAGTTAAAAACAACTACAAACAGCGTAAATTATACTAAATTGCATTAAAATTTAGAGTAAGTTGCGTTACTTTATTTTTACCTTACTTAATGGCTAGTCGATTAAATAAAAACTAGAGTTAAAAATACTAAATTGCGGGCATTTTTACATTATTTACAAAATACTTTAAGCTGAAGATTCGCTGTTAACACCTTAAATGGAACCATAAAACTATTACAAGTAGGAAGTATTTTTTTATTTACAAAAATATATATATATATATATTATATGTTTTGAAATCTCAAATCTATCTTTCACTGGTAACTGGAAAGCATAAAAATATTTCTTTTATTTTAATATCACACTGCGTAGGATTTTTTTTATCGATTTTAACAATAGATTTATTATTTTAATTTAGCCTAGTGTCGGACACGAGTCCTCAAGTCCTAACCTAATCGATATGAATACTTAATCTTAACATTTGCATAGGTGATTTAAGTATTTCAGTTAAATTAGTCAACAATCATTGCTTAAATATTGCATGGCTATAAATCATTCGGTCCGTTCGTGTTTCTTCATCATTTCGTTCGCTCCTTCGGCGACACCATCAACGTCATCATCATTATCGTCGTCTTGACCCGACCCTTGTCTTGGTCGCTGTGTCTGTTTAAGCTTTAAGAAACACACTCTAAATGCATTTGCGAGGAACCGTGCTGCCGCCACGCCCACCATCGGAGACGTCTGCGGCTTCGTCATCGTCGTCGTCGTCGTCATCGTCTTCGTATACATCGTGTATTGCGTGGAGTCAGGAGGACTCTGAGGGGAGAGGAGGGGGAGGCTTTCGTGAGATCAATGCAGAAAGTCGTGGAGCGAGGAGGATCTGGAGGATAGGGGGTGAAGGGTGGTTGATATGGAGAATGCAGGATCTGGAGGATGGAGAGTTGAGAAGGATCTGTCTGTGGTTTGCTTCAAAGTCCAGGGGAGGGGGGTCAAAAGTCGTCATCGTCCTCGTCGTCGTCGTCTCAGGCACCTGGAGCTCGATGCGTCCCGTAGTCCGTCCGTTTGGCGTCGTCGCTCGAGCCTCTCCTTAGTCCCGACTCCGGACTACAGCCCGTCTCACGTCGGCCGCCTCCCGTACTACACCAGCACCGTGAGGACGTCGGACTCGTCGGCGCAGGCGGGCGGCGGCATCGACTTGCAGTTGATCGACCGCTTGCCGAAGTCCTTGCGCGGGCTGTCCAGCGAGCCCACCGTGTTCTTCTTCATGTCCGCGTTCTGCGTCTTGTGCAGCAGGATCTGCGAGCTCCGCTTCTGCTGCTGTTGCTGATTCTGCTGGTGCTGGTTGAACTCCTTGGCCTTGTTGGAGGCGGCGACGTCGAGGTCGCGATCGAAGTTCGACTCGCAGGCCGGGTACAGCGGCTGCGAGCGGTGGACGGCCGAGCCGGAGGCCGCCGCCAGCGAGGAGACGGTGGCCAGCTCGGGAGCCGGATTCAAACTCAGCTCCATGCCGTTGCCGCGCCCCAGGGAGCTGGTGCTGCCCTTGAGGGGGTTCGTGTAGCGACGCAGGTTCTCCTCGTTCTGCAGGTTGTTCGACTTCTCCTCCTCGTGCCGCAGGGCGTCGAGCGAGGGCGCCAGGTTGATGCCCGAGGCGCTGCGCAGGGCCAGACGCTGGCGCCAGATGAGCCCGACGAAGACGGCGAACCCGACCAGGACGATGAAGATGCCGCAGAGGATGCCGATCAGCAGACTCGAACCGTTGCCGTCCGCCACCAGAGCGGTCTCGACCTTCACCTCCAGGATGGAGACGAGCGGGGCGAGCTTGATGTGCCGGAGCTCGTTGGAACGCTGCAGCTGGCTGAGCTGGCGCGAGCTGAGCAGCTCCCCGAGCAGGCGGATGGCGGTCGGCAGCTGCGGGTCGCCGGTGCGCGTGGACGACTGGATGGGGGAGGAAAGCAGAGAACGTGATTAATTTCGGGATTCGGATGAACTGGCAGGCAGTTCGTCCAACTCACCACAGTCACCTCGATGGTGTCGTTGGTGCCGCTCTTCAGGTCGCAGATGATGATCAGCATGCCCTCGTCCTTGGCGGCCCCGTCCTCGTGGTGCCCCGCCGCCGCCCGCGTCTGGACGAGGCGCGAGGCGAGCAGGAACCGGACGACCGAGCACAGGCCCTCCACCGAGGCGCCCTCGCCGACGCGCTGCAGGTCGAGCAGGATCGTCAGGCGGGCGCAGTTCTCGTTCAGCCGGGCCTGGTTCGGCCAGCACTCGGGCCGTGCCGGCAGCCGGGGCGGGGCGACGCGCCGCGACGGCTCCAGCGCCCGGCAGTCGCCGCGGACGGCGCACGGCGGCGACAGGCAGGTCTCGCTCAGCGTCGGCACGCAGACCTCGTGCGACTTGCAGAGCGGCTCGGCCGCGAGGTTCGACGAGGACTTCGCGGAGGTCTTCGAGGCGGCCGCGTCCGGCTGGAAGCAGTTGGGGAGGCCGCACCAGAGGTTGGTGCAGCGCGACGTCCCGTTCTCGCAGATGCAGGCGTTGCAGAACTCGTCGGTGCGGCCGGCGATCGCCAGCTCCTGCCAGCTGCGGCTCTGGTTGTTGAGGGCGTGGTAGGGCGAGTGGGTGTTGTTGTTGTTGTTGTGGTTATTGGCGTTGATGCACGACGACTTGGGGTCCGAGAGCACTGCGGGGAGAGAGAGAGATAGAGAGGTCAGTCAGGGCTTGATCGGGGCCGACAGAGCCGTCGATGGCTGGCACTCACGGATCTCGCAGCGCAGGCCGTGCCGGCCTGGCGGGCAGACGCAGGTGTAGCCGCCGATGCCGTCGATGCAGGTCGCGCCGCCCAGACAGGGCTGCGGCGAGCACTCGTTCACGTTGATCCGACAGTCGGGCCCCGAGAAGCCCTGCGCGCAGACGCAGCGGAACCAGCCGGCGCCCGACTCGCAGGTGCCGCCGTTGTGGCACGGCTGGCCGCGGCACTGGTCGATCGGCTCCGCGCACAGGAGTCCGTCCCAGCCGGGCGCGCACCGGCAGTGCGCCTGGAGGCCCGACTCCGCGGACCCGGGCACGCAGGTGCCGCCGTTCTGGCACTGGCCGGCGACGCACTCGGTGGCGCGTTCCGAGCAGCGCTTGCCTGGAACGAGAAGAGAGTGGGAGGATGTGGTCAGGAATCGATATTGGATGCAGTCTTGACTTAATAGAAACTAAATTGGAACGCAAAAAACTATTTGGTAACAAATTTGTAACATAAAATGAACTGAAATTGTAATGGTAACTACATAGTAATTAAATGATAGTCAAAAATCAACCGAATGTCACCTATAGTAACTAAATGTAACTAGTCGTAACTAAATAGCAATTGAATTGTAACTAAATATGAATGAATAGGGAATAAATGGTAAACTTTGGTAACTGCTTGGTAACAAATTAGTAAGTAAATCCTTGGTAACTAAATTGTAACAAAGAGTAATAGAAGTAACAAATATCAACTAATTGGTAACTAAATATTAACCAAATGTTATTTTAAGAAAATTTTAATTGAATTTCGCAGGAATTTCGTAACTTAATAGTAACTAAGTATTAGTACTAAATATTAGTAACTATTCTAGATCAATTTCCTCGCATATTCCCAAATTTGACTCGCGTAGAAAACCCCAAATTCTCCCCATTTTCGTGCTTCCCTTCCTTTCACTTGCATCGATCGAACACTAATTGCGGCCTAAAGAACCAATAACCAAGGGCAAGGGCTCGGCAAGGGCTGGAGACGTCGTCTCCACGTCGGCCAGCCCGATTCATGTAGTGGGGCAGGGGAAGTCGAGGATTGGCCGGGACACAGAGGAGGAAATGGAGTGAGAGCGAGGGAGGCTCCAAGGTCCGCGCAGCACCTGCGAGCGCGAGGTAAATCGAAACCAGCAACACCGGCGACGACGACGGGTCGGTCCAGGCCCTCGACGGCGAGCCGGGGAGCCCGGGTCGGCTTTGGCTCGAATCCCCGGGAAGCCTCGCTTAAGTTGTCATCAACGTGGAATTTCGCAGCACCAACGGCAGCCAGCAGCAGGAGCTTCTTTTCGCCGGCGAGAGCCCATAATTCAAGCCCGTGTCGTGTCGTGTACCGGCCCGGCCCGGCCCGGCCTGGCATGCAAGCCGCGGCCCACCGTGCGCCGACCCCGTTCGCGTCGAGGTCCCGCCAGGACGACGACGCCGAGGACGCCGTCGAGAAACGCGATCGTATTAATTCGCTCTTGCGTTTTACAACCCGTCGCCTGCCGCAATCAGATAAAAATACTTCACACACGATTAGGAATTTTTAATTAAAATATTTTGTATTTTTGTTCTGTTAGTTTCTGCATGCGGAACGTTGAGGGAGGGGATCGGGTGGAGTTGGTGAAGTCGGTGGATCGGAGTCGGAGCGGCAGCCGCAGCCGCCGGTTGCCAACGAGCGGTTGCGGGAGCCCCGGGTTTTGCTGTGGCTGTGGCTGTGGCTGACGTTGAGTGCGGTTCGTGTGGCTGCCGTTGTCGTTTTTTGTAGGAACTGTTGTTGTTGTTCTCGTTGTAGTTGTTCTTCTGTGTGTCCTTGTTGTTGTCCTTCTTGTTGTTCTTATTGTTGTTGTTGTTGTTGTTGTTGTTGTTGTGCTGTTGTGCCGTTGTGCCGTTGTGGGTTCCACGTTGTTGCAGTGCGTGTAGAACACGTCGTTGAGTGCGCGCCTGCCTCGCCTGGCAGGTTGCTTAACGTTGACTCGGAATGGCAGCAACCGACACGGCAACAACAACAACAACACCAACAACAAACACCGCCGATTTGAAGGGAACAACAACAACTGGAAACAGATAGACTGAGACGGACAGCGACCGATAGCAACAGAAGCGACCGTCGCGGTTTATTGGCCACATTCGCTTTCGTGCCCAGAGCCCGGGATGAGCCTGCGAGGACGTCGAGGCGATGGCGATGGCGATGGATTCGGCAAAGGAGCAGACGGAGTGGAGGGAGACGATGGTGAAGGCGAAGGAGAGGAGGCTGATGACGACGGGGATGTGGATCGAGACCGAGGGCCAAGTCCAGGGCCCGGAACCGACTCGGAGCCAGGCCGGCGATGGGCGGGTACGAGCGGCTGCCTCGTTGCGTCCTCGGCATCGGCCTCGCTCAGCCCGCCCCGGTCGCTCACACCCTGCACCCCTGGACCACGGCCCAGCCACACACACGGGCCACGGCCACGGCCCGGCCACTGCGATGGAGACGGCGTTGACTGCGGCCATGGTCTTAATAAGTTTTAGTTAACTCAATATTTATCTCGTCGATATCCCTCGGCGCAGGAATTTCGCACACTCATACGAACAGAGGCTGGGAGGCGGGCCGACCGATGGACGGACAGTTGGACGGACCGATGGACGGACGTGAAGACAAATTCGACACGCAGGGCTTGCGGACAGACGGATGGACGGACGGCCGACGGACGGATGAACGGACGGACGGACGGACAGCGAAATTGGCCAAGCGAGGGCCCGAGAGTTGGGAGGACGGTGGGGAGGAGACGGGCGGGGATCGAGCGGAATCGATAAATTCATGATGAAACATTTAGCATGAGAATGGAGCGACGTGCTGTGAGCTGCAATAACAACAACTACCAGAAGAAGTACAAGAAAACAACAACAACAAAATATAATCAAACTAAAAAAAGCGGCAACCAAAAGGGAATAAAAGAAAAGTAAAACAAAAAAGTAACAGCAACGAGACCTAAAACAACAACAACGAGATTTAGTGGAGGTAATAAAACAACAACAACAACAATAACAACAACAAAAATGCACAACTTTCAGTGGCGGCTGTGAGAAATTCTAACAATCGATTAATCGATAATCGATAACCGATAATCGCGCCGCGGGGCGATACCGTTATAATGCCATTGAGTGCGGTTCGAACGGACGGACGCTGACGTCTCCCGCACACACACACACACACATCGCTTCCATGGCCAGAGGTTGAGGAGGGCGATAGAGAGAGAGAGCGAAGTTTGTCGCTTGAGTCTTTTGTTTTTCGCACGCCACTGGCGCTTAGTGTGGACAGCAACAACAACAACGGCAGCATCCAGAAAAATTACAAAAACAAGGAGGAGAAGAAAACAAAGAAGAAGAAGAAGAAGAAGAAGACGAACAGCAACAACAACAACAGCTCGCACACATGTTAATGCCTCGAATTTGCTCATGCAGAATTGCAGATCGCGTTAAATCGAAGTAATCATACTCTAGCTACAACGAAGACAACAACAAAAAAAACAAAAACAACAACAACAATCACGGGATCAGCAGCTATAAGAACAACAACAACAACAACAACAACGGCGAAAAAATCGCCCGTTGGCGGGGGGCGAAAAACGCGAGTCGGACAACAAGAGTGCAAACAACAAAAACAACAAGAAGAATAATAACAAAAGCAACAACAACAACAAGAACAACAACAACAAAAACAACGAGAGCAATAACAACTGCTACACATGAGAAACAACAGCAACAGCGACAACAACATGGAGAAAAACCGATCATTAACATCATTCCAGCTTCAACTGCATCGGCGGCAACTGTCGAGGCTGGACACGGCGGCAACAACAACAACAACATAAATTTTTAAGAGCAACAACAGCAACAAAACTTACAACAACGACAGCAGCAATAACAAAACTAACAACAACAAAAAGCAACAACTACAGCAAGAAAAGTGATCTGTGAAATCATTGTTGCCGTTGTTGTTGCTGTTGCTGCTGACGCTGTTTTGGTTGTTGTTGCCGGCAGTTGTTGTTCCCCATGTTGTTGCTGTTGTTATTGTAAATGTTATATTGCTGTTCCAGGAGCAGTTCGAAGGCATCTCCGTTCACATGTCCGAGCGTCATCATCGTCGCTTCCACCGCGGCCGCTGTCCCTCGTCCCTCTCGCCGTTCCCACCGATTCTCCTCGACTCGATTCGAATCGAACCGCGGCGACCCGGAGCGGCTCCAGTCGACTCGACTCGATTCGACTTGGCCGGAGCTGGAGCCGAGTCTGAGCCTGAGCTTGAGCTGGAGGTCGATCTGGAGCTTAGTTTGATTTGCGTTTAGTCTGGAGTCCCTCGGTCGGGTTTTCTTCGCCTCGACCTTTCGCGCTTCTTCGCATTCTTCCCACCCTCCCCCCCCTCCTTCCTTTGCTTCTTTGGCATGCCATTGACTTCCTTTGACTGGCCTCGACTTCGCTTTCCTTCCTTGCCTTGACTTTCCTCACCTTGCATTCTCTTGCCCTGACTTCCCTGCCCTTATCTCTCTATTTCCTTCGCCTTCTCTTGCCTTTGCCTTGGCCTTTCCTTTACCCTTAATTTCCCTTTCCTTCCCCTGTCTATCCCGTACACTCTCCTTTCCATCCCCTTCCCTCCCCTGCCCGGTCATCCCCTTGGCTTACCTGTCCATCCGGAGGTGCACTCGCAGGTGAAGTCGCCGTCGCCGTCCAGGCAGATCCCGCCGTTGCGGCAGGGGTTCGGCGAGCACTCGTTCAGATCTGCAAAGAGAGAGACAGACGGTCACAGGTCGGTCACAAATGAGTTCGATTCTGGCTTTCAATTCAGGCTCTCGGTTCCGGCCGCCCTCTTCGCGTGGAGTCCCTGCTGACCGGACCTTGGCACCCTCGATCCCCTCTTTCGGTCTCGGTCTCGATCTCGGCCCCGACCGACTGCCGTTGGTCCCTTCGGCCGGTCGGATCGGTTCGGGAGGCAGCGTTTAAAATTTTAATTAACATTTTATTTCCCGCGTTCCCCGACTCAGCATCTTTTTTCGTTTTCCTCTTCGTCTTCTTATTTCCCTGCTTCATCTGCACCCCTTGGCTCCATCTCCTGCTTCTGGTTCGACTCCATCTCCCGGCTCTGCTGCTGCTGCTGCTGCTTCTGGTTCTCGGAACTCGGAACTCGAACGCAGCTACCTGCGGTTCGCGGGCCCTCCTTCAGCCCATCAGTTGGTCAGCCAGGCGTCCGTCCGTCCGTCCGTCTGTCCGTCCGCGTGTGAGCCGCGCTGCTCATTAACTCGCGTCGTCGGCCGCCGAAATCCACATTCAAATCATCGCCGGCCCCTCGCTGCACCGCTCCCTGTCCACCTCTCCTTCCCCTCGCTACCCTTTCCCCCATTCCACGGTCGGTGGGAGCCCCGCATGGATTTTATTGATCGAATGAACGATCGCCGATCGACGATCGATCGATCGACTGCCGTTGGTGGCCCCGAAAAATTCCCACCAGGCAACGTTGGAGACCGAGACCGGTGGAGACCGAGACCGGTGGAGACCGAGACCGGTGGAGACGAGACCGTTGGAAACCGAGAGCGATGCAGACCGAGACCGTTGGAGACTGAAACCAATGGAGACCAACGCGATCGAGGTCAAGAACGATGGTGGCCAAAGACGATGGCGAACAGAGTTGATGGTGGCCACAGTCGATGGCGACTAAAGTCGATGGGCCAAAGTCGATGGGCCAAAGTCGATTGACCAAGATCGATAAATGGTGGATGGTGGTTAAGAACGATGGAAGCCAAAGTCAAGCAGACCAAAGGCGATCGACGGAAGCCAGATGGGCGAGTGGGAGACGAGGGCGAGGATTTTGCGACCACCCGAGGGTGGGTCGTTGGCTCAGGGACGTCGATACTCACTGTGTTCGCAGAAGGTGCCCGTGTGGCCGGCGTGGCACTTGCAGAAGGTGCCGGCGTCGCGGATCTCGCAGGTGCCGCGGCCGCTGCAGGGCGGGGCGTTCGTCGAGGCGTTCGGGAAGCAGCCATCTGTTGGAACGGGAGAAAGAGAGTGGTCAGAGAGTGGAGAGGGGGGGGAGGTTGAAGTTCGTTGATCACTCACCGTTGCAGGGCGGCTGCGAGCACAGCGGGCGGATCTGCTCGCAGTGCTTGCCGGCGCGGTCCGGGGGGCAGTGGCAGTAGTAGCTGCCGGGCGTGTTCAGGCAGCGTCCCTGGAGGCACGGCGAGGGCGTGCAGTGGTCCTTGGCCTCCTGGGCGGCGAGCGAGATGGAAGATGTGGTGAGAAACAGTCAAAAATAATGGGGAAGGAGGGGTGAAAGGGAGTTTTCGGCAGGGCGAAAGCCAGGCTGAAAGTGGGAAATGATGGGGAAGGGATAGAGGAAAATGTAGCGAGGAAGTAATTGCGAAATGTGGCGAATTCGCTTAAGTGAAGAGCAGAGGAAAAAGATAGGGATTTACAAACACATTGAAATCATGTCGAAAATCAGAGAGAAACCCGTCAAAAAGAGTGCGAATAATCAGGAAGTGATGACAGTGAGCTCGGTGACCGATTCCGGAGTTGACGACATCCTTCCCGCATTCGAGTCATTTCCTGTCCACCCTCGCCCCCGCTCCCACTGCGTCGTCGTCCACGTCCCCGTCCACGGCCCTGGCGTCCCTCGGCATTGACTCATCAGCGGTCACGAAATCATTCATCGTGCATATAAATCGAGCGGCCGTTGGGTGGAGTCGGGGACGGGGTCGGGGTCGGAGCTCTAGTTTATGGGCGCTCGTAAAGCAGGCGTTTCTAGAACGCGGACGGACGGACGGACGGACCGACGGCCAAACGGACCGATCCACAGACCAAAAGGCAGACCAAGAGACAGACCAAAGACAGTTCCACAGACCCAGAGACAGACAGACAGGAACACGTGAGAAAGTCTTCAGTCGATGCCACAAATTTTATTCTCATCACAATTGATTGCTCGTAATGCGATTAGCGTTAAAAGGTATTAAAGCATCAAATTCGTGTGACACAAACACACACACACACTCACACATACACATACACCGCCATGCGGATACCTGCGGCAACAACACAGATGACAACAACAACAAGGAGCCGCGGCAACAAATCGAACAGTCAGCGCAGAAGCGACCGACGCCGGCAACGCTGACGACGACGACGACGACGACGAAGACGACGTTCAGCCGACTTCGGTCATGACGAAGACAACAACAACAATGGCAATTACAACGCCAACAGCGGCGCACAGAGCAACAAAGTCTCCGATGCACGCATTCCCGAGGTCCCCTCGCGCCTCGCGCCGCTGACCCGGGCCCGGCATCGAATGACAGAGGCCGCGACGACTCGGGCCGATCGGGATTTTGGGAACCGACGGCGCACGGGATCTGGGAAGAAACGCGGCTCACAGTGGTTAGAAAAGGAAATTCCTTTCGAAATTTTTTTCTTTTTAGTTTTGAAATTTCTCTTTCAGAAACTACCACAGTTTGGTGGATCTGAGTTAAATTGAGTTTGTGAAACGAAAATCGAAAAAATCTTCCTGAAACGATCACATTATCAGCCTCGGACTGAGTTAAGGTTGTGAAACTAAATTTCAAAAAAATGTGCCTTAAATGAGTTGATGAGACGATGAATAGTTTTCCTATTTTCTATTTTTGCAATTCATTTTAACATTTTTTTAATTCCCTAAAACTTCGTCCGATAACGAAAAAAAAAACTTCGTTTGCTTCCAGTTGCCGTCAACCTTTTCTACGGGCTCGAACCACTGTGCGGCTTAGGAATTGGCCAAGTGTGTGTCTGCCGTGCTCCCATGTGTGTGTGTGTGTGTGTGTGTGTCTTCGACTGACCGCGAAGTGTTTTAAGAACTTCATTAAACGCGGAATTAACAGGGCGTCGATTGATGGCGGTCGGGACACGGGACAATGGACGAGGGACGGAGGGATCGAGGCACGGACAGACCGAGACACGGACAGACCGAGCGACATGGCCAGAGCACGGAGAGCTCGGCCAGGGGGTCGGGGGGTCGGGGGAGATGAGCGGACGTGTGGCTTTGTTGGGCGCTCAGGGTGTCCCAGGTGGACACAGGAAACAAAAGACTTGGGCGACGAACTGAGAGCCCCAAACGAAATGCAGTGAGTTGGAAGCGATTGGAATCAAATCAAATCCGGGGAGATCAGGGGAAGGGTTGGGGATTTGGGATTCGGGATTCGGGAGTTGGGGAGAGGTCGAGCCGTCTTCGGTGTCGGGTTTCCTGGGACCCGAGCCGGCGACGCCCCGCCCACACTCACCTCGCACAGGGAGCCCGAGTAGCCGAGCGGGCAGATGCACTTGAACTTGCCGACCATGTCGACGCACTCGCCGCCGTTGCGACAGGGCGAGTTCGCGCACTCGTCGATGTCGGTCTCGCAGTCGCGGCCTGCAAGGAAGGAGGCGTTTATTACAAAGCACAAACAACAATGGCAATGAAATCGTGGACGAAACTCACCCGTGAAGCCGGTGGCGCACGCACAGTGGTAGTCGTTGACCAGATCGATGCAGGTCGCCCCGTTCTTGCACTGGCCGACGCAGTCGTCGAGGTCCTTGGCGCAGGTGGGGCCGCCCCAGCCCTCGAGGCAGACGCACGAGAAGGCGCCGGGCAGGTTCACGCACTGGCGCGCATTGATGCAGGGCCCCAGCTGGGCCCCGGCCCCGGCCCCCGACGATGGCGACGAGGAGCCGGCCGGGGATGACGATAGCGACGTCGACGCCAACGATGAGGACAAGGATGACGACGACGACGACGATGACGATGAAGACGCGGACGATGAAGATGAGGAGGCCGCGTAGGTGGCCTCGCACTCGTTCACGTCCGCCTGGCACACGTCGCCCGTCCACTCCGTGGGGCACTCGCAGCGGAAGCCGCCGACCAGGTCGATGCAGGTGCCGCCGTGCTCGCAGGGCCCGCCGGCGCACTCGTCGATATCTGCAATCGAGACAGGGCAAATGAGAGACAGAGGGAGAGAGCGGTCAAGTGGTGGAAGGGGGCCAAGACGAGCAGCGACTGGGAACCCCCTCAAGTGGCTGGGCAGGGCCGGTCGCGGGGTTCTGGGAAGCACAGAGAGCAGGGCAGGGCAGGGCAGGGCGGCGGGAACGCGTTATCGAGGCGGCCCCATCTGGTGTTTGCACTTGTGGGACGAATTCGAGCACGCAAAGCAAACGCCAAAGCAAGAGCAAAAGCAAAAGCAAACACAAGGGCGCAAGAGATCGTAATCGACGGCCGAGGGACAACAAGATCGAGGACCTCGGTCTGCACCTCGGTCTAGACTGCGATCTGAACCTTGATCTGGATGTCGATCTGGACCTCTCGATCTGCACCTCGACCTGGCTCTGGACTTCGATTCGGTCCTCGCTCTGGAGCTCGATCTCGACCTCGCTCTGGACCTCGATTTGTTCCTCGATCTCAAATGCACGGCTCGGTGGAGGGTCCACGAGGGTCCCAATCGCGATAGGTCTGTTTGCCCTCTTGTGGCGGATGCATGTTTGGACAGAAGATTCACGAAAAGAACATCTCGAAGGAGTTCGAGGGAGTTCGAAGGCGGCCACGTCGATCTCCGCCCCCGTCAGACCTTCGGGCAGCCACGTCGTGGGCGATAACTCGATATCTGTGGCGATTGCTCGATGTTGTTGTGGCGCGATTGCTCGAGGTTTTACGATGATTACTCGATGTTGGTGGCGAATTTCGCGTAATTGCCCGGGAGGAAA